>JAQFVV010000186.1:2116699-2453944 GCA_028023455.1 Epiperipatus broadwayi
GAGGATTTGGCAAATTACACTTGTTGATTTTTCTAATCTCAGAATTAAAAAGTACTCTAATTACTCTAATTTAATAATATTACATTCAAATATAGTCTTTCAAGCCAATTGTGCATGCACTTTGCGAGTGTTAATAATAAATGAATACTTTCCTTTCCAACACAATTGGCTTGAAAGGCTGATATTTGAATATAATATAATTGTAGACATAGCGCTATATAAAAATAAATGCTTGTTTAAATCTAATTTAATAAGTAAATGACTACTGACAAACCATATTGACTTTTTTATGCATCTGGTTAAAGATACAATTTTCACAATAATATTCAATTATATAATAATAGAACTGAAATATCACACACACTCCATAAACTAACATATCATAAAATAATAATGCTGAAAAATTAGAATTGTTGACATAAAATGATAAAATTTCAAACATTTTTATGTTTCAAGTTATAAACTTTGATATGAGAGTTTTGGAATATGACTTTTCTTTTATTAAATAAAATTATTCTACACACAATTTCTATTGAAATGGCATAGTTTAGCATATACCTGAATTTTACCATGTTTTCTAGAATGTGGGGGGGGGGGGTATCTCTCACTTAGTGATATTTGTCTGAGATTGGTGTTGCGCATACCTCATAGCAACTGTTCTAATAGTATTTTCCAGTTCATCTTTGAATGCACATTCCTTTGTTAATTTGCATAGTAAAATATCATACTCTTGACTGTTTCTCTTGGTCACTGCAATCTGTTTCAGAAGTGCAGACTGGTTACATGTTTGAAATCATTGACTTGAAGTTTACATTTAACTTCTGTAGCAACTCTTCCAATATTATATTCTCCATTGCTTTTGGATTACAGATTATTTGCTATTTTGAGCACATCTATTCCTGACAAGCATATTAAAGTTGCAACATTCAGTTTATTATCCAGGAATATTATTTATTATCATATACCTTCTGGGCCACATATATTTGCTATTCCCATTGCGTTGTGTACATCAACGGAATTATTATCCTACTTTGCATTGCCATATTGTCTGACTTTGTTATTCCTTAATAGTTTACAATGATGTATAAGAGGAGTCTTAATCACTAATTCCCATGATTTTTTCACAGTTGTAATCAGGCCTGGTTCACTTTATTTCTTTTCATAGATCTCCAGGGTCAGATTGACCACTAAAATCTGTAAAAAAAAAACATACACAAATCAAGTTAAAACTTAACAAGTGTTAATTAATTCATTGTACAGGCTTAAACCTGCATTTATATATGTAATATATGCGGGGTTCGAACTCAGACTTTCACACGACTCACCACTCTCAGTGCCATCTCATATTGCTGACCCATCTGATCACACACATGTTGCAAAGATAAATAATCACCAATATATGTATTTCATGCTAAACCAGCAATCATCAGTTGGTCTAGATTACTATCCTCACACATATATATAATCAGTACTCAGCTACAGTATTTGGAATAATAATAATAATAGTGTACTCCAGAAGTAAAAATAAAAAGGCAAATTTTAAAAATACAAGTAAAAAAAGTTATGGGGGTTTTGATTAAAATATGGAAATAAGATAGATTGTTTTATATGATAACATTCATTAATTAAATTCTATATCAAACATTTACTAATTAAAATCTTAAATAAGGATTTACTAATTGAAGTAAAGTAACGATTTCTAATTAAAAACGAAAGTACATTTAATTAATTAAAAGGACTGATAAGGATCAAGCGAAAGCAGAACAAAGGAAAAAAAAGAAAGCGAAGCCGGGTAATTTTTAGAAGACAGAATATTTCCAGCTTGCTGTGTGACCGGTGTGGGAATCTATTTTAGAGAAAGGTATATACGAATAACGGAGATATAACCCAGAACTAGCGGAGTCTGAAGGTTCCAAGATCCGTATAGGTAATTACAGATCTTCTCGATCTTATTATTATTTTTGTACGCCTAAAATGGCTAATTTTAGAATACGGAATAATTAAAATATTAATAGACTTTAAGAAGAGGTTTTGGCAAACCAGCCATATTAGAACTGTTAGTGGGGAAATCGGACACGCGATTATGTATATAATTTCTTATATGTGTTATGAACTCAAAATTGTTATAAACTAAAATATAAATAAATTGCTGTATTCTATTTGTAATAAAAATCTTTTTATTTATTTAATTTGTTACATGTGAATACAAAGCAAATTGGCGCAGTTGAACGAACTTGTAGATAAGAAAATGTCGATTGGACAGGGGTCAATATCTGAATTTAATGTAGAAAATCCAGGGGAATGGCCATTATATAGAATTCAGTTGCAGAATTTTTTTAAGTTGAACGAAATTACGGACAATAGTAGAAAAGTGGCAGCTTTATTATGTTTGTCAGGGACGAGATTAATAGGAATAGTAAATAAGTTATTTGAGGGACTTATTTCGGACTCAGTCGAATATGAAGAAATAGTACAGAAAATAACAGATTATTTCAGCCCGCAACCGTCTAAATTCATAGCAAGATTGGCATTGCGTAACAGAAGGTAAGCAAATGGTGAAAAAATAAAAGAGTATGACATAGCATTAAGGCTGTTGATAAAAGACTGTCAATATGGAAATTATAGTGACCAAGCTTTATTAGATCAGTTGCTTTGGGGAATGGCAGATGAAAGGTTAAGACAAAACCTATTAACAGAATCAGATTTGACTTATGAATTGGCGATCAAAAAGGGTAACGCTTTTGAAGCAGTTTTAGAACAGGCTGCAGCATTTAGAAATAAGACCGAAGTAGAAAGTAGAGTGACTATATATAAAACGGAAAATAGTTTTACTCGTACAGCACTGAAGGCAGACAGAGAAAAAAATGATGTATGGAAATGTTATTGTTGTAGAAAAACAGGGCACGTAGCCAAGTACTGTCGATGGCGGAAGGAAAATTGTTATAACTGTGGGAATAAAGGTCACTTAGCGAAGGTTTGTAAGAAACCAAAACAAAAAGAGAAACTAGATACAGAAAACCGAAGAGAAGTGAAGTACGAGCAAGTTAATAGCACATCGGATAATACATGGCAAGACAACAGCCAGTATGTACTAACAGTTATAATAGGAAAGAAGGAAATAGTAATGGAAGTCGACAGTGGATCTGGTATTTCTTTAATTTCAGAAAAAATTTGGAAAGAAATACATATAAAAGATCAGTCGCTAGAAATAAAAAAGTCACACATAAAAATAAAAGGTATAACCGGGCAGTCAATAGAACTAGTGGGAGTGACTAAAGTCCCAGTTAGTTACGGGGAAAAAAAATGTGAATTACCGTTATATATTGTAAAAAATGAACTAACCCCGATAATCGGGAGAGAATGGTTTCGAGAATTAGGAATCACAATAAATATAATTAAAAAAGTTACAGTGGAAAAAGAAATAATGGAAAAATATCCAGACTTATTTTCGGAAGAGTTAGGCTTGATCAAAACTAATCCAGTAGACGTAGAACTATTGGACAACGCTTGTCCAATAGTATGTAAACCGAGAAAGATTCCTTTTACCCAGAGAGATAAAGTTGAATAGAAATTGAAAAAACTAGTAAATAAAGGCATTCTAACGGCAGTAGAAGACGCAGAATGGGCTACGCCCATAGTTATAATAACGAAGCCTGATGGACAGATCAGAATGTGTGGGGATTATCGTTGCACAGTTAGTAAGTTTTTAAATAAAGGAGCGTATCCAGTTCCTAACGTGAGAGAAGTTTTGGCGAATTTAGCTAATGCAAAATATTTCGCGAAGCTTGATCTTAATTCGGCATTTCACCAGTTGAAAGTTACCGAAAATACAGCTTGTATGTTGATGTTAACCACGCCTTTTGGGCTGTACAAATGCAATAGGCTACCTTTTGGGATAACAACAGCGCCAAACATTTTTCAGGCTAAATTAAACTTATTGTTGCAAGGGTTAAAAGGAGTAATCCCATACTACGACGATATCTTAATAATGGCAACGTCTAGTGAAACTTTAAGGGAAAAAATTGCCGACGTATGTTTTAAACTAAATCAAGCAGGAGTGAAGTTGAATAAAGAAAAATGTGTGTGGATAACTCAGGAATTAGAATTTTTAGGCCATAATATAAGTGATAAAGGAAAAAGACCGCTGGAAAATAAAATCAGAGCAGTCAGAAGTGCTGAAAAACCTAGAAACATAAAACAACTTCAGGCGTTTCTAGGACTCGTGAATTTTTTTGAGCCATTCTTGAAAAATAAAGCGATGGTAGCGAAACCTATGTACGAGTTATTAAGAAAGAAAAAAAAATGGATCTGGACAGAAATCCAAGATAAAGCATTTCATGAAATAAAAGAATTATTAACATCAGATATTCTATTAATGCATTTTGATAGTAACCTGGAGGTAAGGATTACTACGGATGCATCAGACTGGAGAGTGGGAGCGGTATTAGCCCATCCCATAGGAGATAAAGAACGGCCAGTGGCATTTGCATCCAGAGTTATGTCGAAAGCAGAGGTCAACTATAGTCAAATAGATAAAGAGGCGCTTGCAATCATTTTTGCAATAAAAAAATATCATCAATGTGTGTTTGGTCGTAGTTTTGAAATTGTTACAGATCACAAACCATTATTGGGAATATTAAGTAACGATCGGGCCGCTCCAGAGCATTTAAGCCCGCGTATGCTGCGGTGAAGAAATATACTCGCCGCATATGATTATAAACTAGTTTATAAAAAGGGGAAGGACGCGTTATCACGTTTTCCAGATAGGAGAGAAAAAGGCAAAATGGAAATAAAAATAAATTACATAGATTATATGAACTCAGGCGTATTAAATTCTAACACGGTCAGAAAATGGACAGAGAATGAAAAAAGATACGAATGCCTGATTCAGTAGATTAAGAATGGCTGGTCTAAATCCAAACCGAATTACTTAGCCATGGGGTTTTGGACAAACAGGTTTAATCTTTCAGTTAGTAATAAGTGTATTATTATGGGTGATAGAGTAGTGATACCTCCGGAAGGGAGAAAAAACACATTAAAACTTATACATGAAGGGCATCCGGGCATAGTGCGAGCGAAAGCTTTGGCACGTAGCTATGTCTGGTGGCCTAAAATAAATGAAGATATTGAAAATTACATAAAGTGCTGTGATGCATGTCAAACTGAAGTGCAGTTGCCAAGTAAAATATTGTCACAATGGCAGGAAGCAACTAAGCCATGGGAAAGAGTGCATATGGATCACGCAGGGCCAGTGAACAACAAGATGCTACTGATATTAGCTGATGCATTCTCAAAATGGATTGAGTGCCATATAGTAAGGAATACCAGTGCGGCTGAGATGATTAAATGTCTTAAGTCAACATGTTCAATTCATGGCCTGCCAGAAGTTATCATAATGGACAATGGAGCTGGTTTTGCAAGCAATGAACTTAGACAGTTTTTTGATGCTGGGGGGATCCGTCACTTATACTCACCAGCATATCACCCGCAATCAAATGGATTGGCGGAGAATGCAGTTCGGCAAGTGAAGACGTTTCTAAAGAAAATGAACACTACCAATATTGATGTACAGGAAAAATTACAGGGATTTATGTTAACCCAGCATACTACTCCATCGACGATTATGGGAAAAACGCCAGCAGAATTAATGTTTGGACGGAAATTACGAATACAATTAGCAGTTCTGAAACCAACCAAAATGAAACATACACGAGATGTGCAATCGTATAAAAACTTTAAAATGGGAGAACCAGTCTGGGTTCGAGATGTCATACAGAAAACATGGATTAAAGGAACGATTGAAAAAAATATATCGACACAAATATATGTAGTGGAAGGGGAAAATGGTAACAAATATAGAAGGCACATCAACCACTTAAGAAAACGAGAAGTAGATCAAGTCCCACTGGAGTTTTGGCAGAATTTGAACAGCAACGAGACAGAGGAAAATAAAAGAAATATAGAAAAGAAATCAGAAAAACAATATGTAGGGGAGGAACACAAAGACGTTATAACGGAAGAACTTCGACCAGAAGCACGGAAGAGCAAATCACCCAGGCCACTTAGAATTAAAAGGAAACTGGAAAGGTTTAAAGATTATGTGTAAGTGACATTTATATTTCTGGAGTAAGAGGAGGAATTATAGTATTTGGAATAATAATAATAATAATAGCGTACTCCAGAAGTAAAAATAAAAAGGCAAATTTTAAAAATACAAGTAAAAAAAGTTATGGGGGTTTTGATTAAAATACGGAAATAAGATAGATTGTTTTATATGATAACATTCATTAATTAAAAACTATATCAAACATTTACTAATTAAAGTCTTAAATAAGGATTTACTAATTGAAGTAAAGTAACGATTTCTAATTAAAAACGAAAGTACATTTAATTAATTAAAAGGACTGATAAGGATCAAGCGAAAGCAGAACAAAGGAAAAAAGAGAAAGCGAAGCCGGGTAATTTTTAGAAGACAGAATATTTCCAGCTTGCTGTGTGACCGGAATGGGAATCTATTTTAGAGAAAGGTATATACGAACAACGGAGATATAACTCAGAACTAGCGGAGTCTGAAGGTTCCAAGATCCATATAGGTAATTACAGATCTTCTCGATCTTATTATTATTTTTGTACACCTAAAATGGCTAATTTTAGAATATGGAATAATTAAAATATTAATAGACTTTAAGAAGAGGTTTTGGCAAACCAACCATATTAGAATAGAACTGTTAGTGGGGAAATCGGACACGCGATTATGTATATAATTTCTTATATGTGTTATGAACTCAAAATTGTTATAAACTAAAATATAAATAAATTGCTGTATTCTTTTTGTAATAAAAATCTTTTTATTTATACTTTAATGGACAGGCTTCAAACTATTCCAACTCACAAGTCTTTAACCTTCCATTTCATTGAAAATCTGATGATGGAATGTTCAAATCAGATTTTCAATGAAATGGAAGGCTAAAGACTTGAGAGTTGGAATAGTTTGAAGCTTATCCATTAAAGTATAAATATTGGCTATCTTAATATAAAGCTGAGTACTGATTATATATGTGTGTGAGGATAGTAATCTAGACCAACTGATGATTGCTGGTTTAGCATGAAATACCTATATTGGTGATTGTTTATCTTTTCAGCATTTATGCGCTTGAGTGTATCAGTGTTATTAGATAGAGTGGACAGTGATGGATCATCTGAAAGTCTGCACTTAGATCTTAGGATAGTGCAGTGCTCTCAGATCCAAGGCTCCTCACTGATGAAAGCCACAAGCTAGAAACTAGTCTGTGAGATATTGGATGAGTAGTCACTAGATAGGGATTTTATGCACAAGCCTTCTGGCATCCATTGATTACTCTGGCTTGCACTGAGTGGCAATACTGTATGGAGGGTTTTGCCAAGAGTTAATGTGCTCTGCACATAAGATATGGAATTTTTGTAAAGATTAATAAAATCAACTAGTGACTTGCTGGTTGATTAAACATTAACTAGCTAGCATGCTGTATGTGCTTAATTGCATTTAACTCTAGTGCTTTGTAGACTGCATATCACGTATATTACAATCACATCACATCTTGTTTTTGTGGTTTGGTTTTAACAATTTACATAACTGATTCTCATATTTCCTTTTTTGTAAATTAGCTTACTTAATATAAGTTCATATTTACATAATCTTTGTTAAACATAACTAATTTTTCTAGAGTGCTTTCAATATCTGGTATTTCTGACTAGCAGTATAACAAATTTTTTCAGTCAGAATATAACAGTAACAATGATAAGATGGAAGTGCAAATATATTACTAATTGAATTTGATCAATATATATTGACATGCCCAAACATTTACAATGCATATCTTTATAAAAATTTATTTTCTGAAGAATGAATTTAAAATAATTATTTGATACCATTTATTTCAATATAATAAGTATATCTTTCTTTTTGTATTGATTGCTGGGGCAATCGAAACTGTCATAGTGGATTGTAATTAAAGCATTGTAAAACAGTAATAAAGAGCAGAGATGGTTTAATATTATATTTCCATATAATGTATAATTATTAGTATATGTACATTTGAAAATGTCTATCAATTTATTTTAAAGTCATTTTATATGAATTTTATATGCTTTTTTTTTTTTTTACAATAATGTATTTTCTTAAAATATAACGTTTTTTAAAAAAAAAAACTCATAAAAGAAAAAGATTCAGTCATGTTTTCATTTTGAAAATTCCATTTTAAAAAGAAGCTTACTATCATACATATAACATCACATGATCACTATCTCATACTAGCACATAATTGTTATTAAACAAGGCAAAACTCTCTCCATACAGTAGTGCCAATCAGAGTTATCAATGGATGCCAGAAGGCTTATGCATAAAATCCCTATCTAGTGCCTACTCATCCCATATCCCCAGACTGGTTTCTGGCTTGTGGCCATCATCAGTAAGGAGCCTTGGATCTGAGAGCACTGCACCTAGATCTTAGGATCTAGTCTGGAGATATTGGATGAGTAGGCACTAGATAGAGATTTTATACATAAGCCTTCTGGCATCCATTGATAACTCTGATTGGCACAGGGTGGCACTACTGTATGGAGAGAGTTTTGCCTTGTATCATACATATACTGAAAGATGAATTCACTCGACTTTGATTTCCAAATGCTGATGAAATATGATAATAAATGACGCTGTTTAAGCACCATTTATTTGCTCATTGGCCATTTAAGGTGTTGGTTAAATAATGAGCTAATAGACAACATTTATTTTTAGTTTTAAAGAACATAATTTGTTAAAATCTCATGCAAATTTGGAGAAAATGTTAAACATTGTTAATAATTTTTATTAGTCATTCATTAGACTACAGATTATCTACTTAATGAATAATTTTTCTGCGGTGTAATTTTAACCACACCGCTCTCATGCAAGATAGGGACTGATTTCTATCTACTTTTAACATTTTGTGGAGGGGCGCAGTCATAAACATATGACCAAAGATGTGAAAAGATCTATGATCCCCAAGAAGCACATTTCATTCTGAACCAGCACTCAACAGTTGGCCCAGATCACAATCTCTTACACATATCTTTACCATTGTTCAGTATATATATATCCAATTACTACAGTTTAATTGTTAAGTGTTAAACTTCCTGCTTTCACAACTTTGACACATATCACTTAATGGAAATATATTAACAATTTTTTATTAGTCACTCATTAAACTAAAGATTATCCACTTAATGAATAATATTTTTGTAGTATAATTTTCAGGTGTTAAAAGTGGATAGAAACCAGTCCCTACTTTATGTAGAGTGATGTAATGAAAATTACACTCCAAAAATATTATTCATTATGCTAAACATTGTTGTTTATTTGAAAACTAATTTTGATTTTAGTACTAATTAGAAACCATACGTTGTGTATAGGGAGTAATACCGAGAAGTGATCATTCAAAGGTCAATTTTTTAAAAATAAGACTACTTTTTTGGCATTTGAAATTTGGGAAATCTTTGTTTTCCAACATTAGTCAAATGTTTGGATGTAATATCAACAATTTTATTTTTCAATTATTTGAGGAATGTACTGCAGTTGAGAATTTAACTTTGAATTGTAATCTTTTAGACTGCTTTTAACAGATGATGTTGCTACTATAAGGAATAATTTTGAAAAAATGGATTACGAAGGATATGTCTATTGGGAAAGCTAATTTATAGGATAATAGGGATATGTTATTGATGGAATATGTATGAGAATTAAAAGTAAGGTGAATGTGTTATTGGATAATTTAACGATTAGAATATGGCAATATATTAGCTAAAAAAGGATATAGGGAAGAGTTGTAAGAAAGTGTCTGCTAATTTTTAGAATTATAAATATTAAGACGTTTAAAAAAAAACAAAGACATGTTGTAGGCAAATGATATTGTTAATAGGAGTATTAATGAAAAAACCCATGTGACATAATCATGGTGAAAGAAAAAGATTTTGCTATTGAAAGACATTATGTAAGTTTGGATCATATGATGTTTTATGGTTATACCGATCCTGGTCAAAGAATAGAAATGCTTAAAGTTATTAAAAATGTAGTGAATTGATTTACATCTATATGAATATACAAGCAAGTTGGTTTAGATTAAAAACGTTATTAATTTTTTAATTTGGGCTGGTAGCTTAATAGTAACACAAAGAATTGAAAGATGACTTCTAGAGGAAATATACATTAGATCCAAAAAGATTCAGCGGACTGGTGCCATATCCAAAAGCTCCTCACTGATGAGCCATAAGCTTGAGACTAGCTTGAGAATATTGTATAAGACAGCACTGGCTGAGCATTTATTAAGCATTATCATCTGTCTACTAATTACTAAAGCTTACAATAGGTGGCATAACCATGATAACCAAGGGAATTTGCTATTGGGTACTGGAAAAAAAAAAAACACTTTATGGTTGTTGAATTTTAAGGAAAAAAATAACAGATGGGGTAAAGCTAAATAATATTTGTAGAATTAATTTGAGACTAAAATATTTTTATGAGAGTAGAGATGGTTTTTTTAACGTATGAATGTGTGTTCATGTGTTATTAGAAATATAAATTTATTACAGAAAAGGATAAAAATGTTAAGTGATTTAATTTATAATAAATTTTACTAACCATTAAACTAAAGAAGAGATGGAAATTTATATCATCATCATCATCATTATCAACCATTATCAATCCACTGCAGGATGAAGGTCTCTCCAAGTTTAATCCATCTTCTCCGATCTTTAGCTTCTTTTCTCCACATCACCCCTACACATTTTCTTATTTCATCCATCCATCTTACATGTGGTCTCCTTCTGGGTCTTTTACAATCTCTTGGAATCCAGTTTAAAATTTCAATTGTCCATCTATTATCATCTCTTCTAGCAATATGTCCAGCCCAACTCCACTTCAATCTTTTAATTTTTTCAATGAGGTCAGTAACACCTGTTTGTTCTCTTACCCATACATTGCGTTTTCGATCTCTTCTTGTTACTCCCAACATACATCTCTCCATACTTCTTTGAGTGGTCTGAAGTCTCTGTATTGCTCTTCTATTAAGTGTCCAAGTCTCAGATCCATAAGTAAGAACTGGTAAAACACATTTGTTAAAAACCTTTCTTTTCAAACACATAGGCATATTTCCTTTTAATATCAAGTTATTTCTACCAAAAGCACTCCAACCAAGTTTAATTCTATGATTAATTTCCTCTATTATGTTTCCATCTGTATTAATAATCTGACCAAGGTATTTGTAACTCTTAACTTCTTCTAATTCATCATAATCAATCTTTATTTTCATATTTGGAGCAAATCGATTAAACATTACTTTAGTCTTTTTAACATTTATCTTTAGTCCTACTTTCCTACTTTCATCTGATAACTCCTGCAACATTTCCTGCAGCTCGGAAGCATTATTTGCAAAAACAACTACATCATCTGCGAAATCTAAATGACTTAAATAATCTCCATTTACTTTCACTCCTTTAGTTTCCCATTTTAATCCACAAAATACTTCTTGCAGCACTGCTGTAAAAAGTTTTGGAGATATGGAGTCACCTTGTCTTACACCTTTCTCAATGTTGACTTTCCCAGTATCATTATGTAATCTAATTGTTGCTGTTGCATTTTTATAAATATTCTTTAAAATATGACAATATCCTGGATCTATACCTTGATGATCCAATGCTTTAATCACTGAAGAAATGTTTATAGAATCAAATGCCTTTTCATAATCTACAAATCCAAAACATAATGACAACTCATATTCATTTGTCCTTTCTATAACTTCTCTCAATACTTGAATATGATCTACTGTACTAAAACCACTTTTAAATCCAGCTTGTTCTCTTGGTTGGTGAAAATCCAAGGTTCTCTGTAGACGAGTTGTAATTATCTTGGTAAAAATTTTATATAAAACTGATAAAAGGCTGATAGGTCTGTAATTTCTAATATCTTCTTTATCACCTTTTTTAAATATTAATATTATTACTGCATTCTTCCAATCATCCGGTACATCTTTATCATTTAGACATTTGGTATATAACTTTGCTAATATTTTTTCTGTTTCTTCACCTGCTTCTTTTAATATATCAATTATAATTCCATCATTACCTGGAGCCTTTCCTTTTTTCATACATTTAATTGCATTTCTCACTTCTTCATTTAAAATTCTGGGCAATTCGGAAGATGTAATAGATATAGGAGGTACTTGTTCTTTGTTACTATATAATTCTTGATAAAAATCTTCTACCAATTTCATAATGTCATCCCTCTTTTTAGTAATAATTCCATCTTTTTTCCTTATTGCAGATATAAATTTCCTACCAATACCAAAATGTTGTTTTACATTCTTAAGACTTTTATTTTCTTCTACAGCTTTTCTTGCTAGTTCACAGTTATACTTTCTTATATCATTTTCAACTCTTTTCCGCACCATTTTACAAAATTCGAGATATTCAATTCTTTTTAATGCATCATTCTTGCATATCTTCATATTCCTTCTTTTCTTCATAAGTTCTCTAGTCTCAGTAGAAATTTTATTAGTCAATTGCTGCTTTTTTCTACTTAATAGCAGATATCAAATGCAGATAATTCAGGTTTATGCCCCAACAAGTTCTCACAGTGATGAAGTAGTAGAAGATTTTTATATGGATGTACAAAAGGCTTTTGATCAGAGTAAACAACATTTTAAAATTGTTATGGGAGATTTTAATGCTAGAATTGGTAAACAAATGAAAGATGAAAGTGTTGTAGGTAATTTTGGTTATGGTAATAGAAATGAGAGAGGACATAGACTTGTGGAGTTTGCAGAGAAGGAAAAACTTTATATTATGAATTCTTTTTTTGAGAAAAATGTTAGAAGGAAATGGATATGGAAGCATCCAAATGAAGGTACAGCAGAATTGGATTATATTTTGACTAACAGGAAATACATATTTCAAGATTGTAATGTTCTTAATAAATTTAACACAGGAAGTGATCATCGATTAGTAAGGGTTAAGATACATGTTAATGTAAAACTAGAGAGACAAAAATTATTAAGAAAAACTATATTTACAGTTGATATTCCTAATCTTCAGAAACATTCTAATGAATTTAAATTAGAACTTACAAATCGGTTTCAAGTATTAGTAGATTTTGAACATGATTCAGATTTGAATGAAATTAATATGAAAATAACTGATACACTTTTAAAAACTGCAACAAAGATAGCTGGTGGAAATTTATATAGATGAAAGTAATATTATTTATGAAGCAATAATATTCAAATGTGCATACACCATAATCTGACTTATAAAAGATTATTGTAAAAAGTACTTTTGAAAATATTTTTTTATATGCTCAATGCTATATATTTAATATGCATTGCTTTTATCCAAGATTGATAATATAAATAGCTAGCAATAAAGTTGCATTATTGGAGCTAGATATAAAAAAGAAAGATATATTTAGGATTAATATTTATTAAGACGATAACCATAAGACTATGCGCATGAAAAAACGACAGTAGGGATCTCTGCAAATCTTTAACACAAGATTTATTTAAAAGACAAGTTAAAGATTTGCAGAGGTCCCTATTGTCGTTTTTTCAGTGCATAGTCTTAAGGTTATAGCCTTAATAAATATTATTTTAAGTAACAAGTATGAGCTTTATAAATATAATTATTATATTTAGGATTGCAAATAAAATTAAAACAATATTAATGAGGATAGAATAATGGATGATTTTTTTATTGAGGATGCCCAGGACTAGTTATAAAAAGAGAATATTTACAAAAAAGGACAATAGTGCTAATATAAAATGGAGTTTTATAAATAGCCAAGCAACAACAGATATAAATAAGTGGAGAGAGTTGGAGGAGGTTCTTATAGGAAAAAAATTAGATTTGTTAACAGTGGTAGAAACAGATTTGAGATATGAAGCAAAACTACATTTGACAAATGTGAATGGAATATTTTATGAGGGGGAAAATGAAAAGTTATGGTTAAGGAGCATATCTTAGAAGAAATTTATAAAGATTATATGAGAATTAAATTAAAATTGGGTAAAGAGGTTTGGATGTATGGTATAATATGATTAGTTATTGGAAGATGTGAAGGGTTGGAATGAAAATATTTGGGAATGCCTATATACGGATATAAATCAATTGAAAAACAATTTTTAAAATATTAATTTTAGCTATTTTGAATAATCATATCAATGAAATTGATAAAATGGATAATATGAATGGAACATATTAAAATGATTGTGTGATAAAAGTGGATTGAAAATTACGAATATGATTAAAGTACATGATGGAGGGTTTATTTGTTTGAAGCAAAAGCTGAAATATACTTGTTAATTATATTTTGGTAGATAAAAAGAATAAACAGAGTTAAAACATTTGATGAAAAATGATGTAGTTGTGATCATAATTATATGTTATTAGAATTAGAAGTATATGAAAAGTAATACAATTTATAGAAAGATTGATATAGTTTGGGAATAAATGTTAAGGTTAAGAAAGAATTATGAACGATAACACTTTTATAAATGATGAAAAGTAAATGGTTAAAGTGAAGACAATTTCAAATGACTGTTTATTGAGAATGAGCGAGTTTAAAAAGAGAAAATGGAAAGAAGTTTAGAAATTTTGAAAGAAAAAGAAACAAAAACATATAGGAATTATAAAGAGACTGCTAGGGTTTTAATTTGTACATAGAGAACCATTTTTTAAAGAAAAATCTGACATATTTTATTATTTTTAGGTTGAATGTGGAAGAAAATCAAAAGAATTTCAATTTGCTGAAGATCTGATGAGAAAATCAATGTCAGGGTTCAAGGTAATATCTGTGAATCGCATAGAAAATAAAAGGCTTTATGAATCTTACCGTATGTAAGTATTATTAAAAATTATATGCATACATAATATCCATGCTTCATAATGCTTATAGGCAGATAGGATTATTTGTATTAATTATATCTGCAAATTATTATTTATAATGGACTAATTGTCTCATATTTTTCATATGCAATCTGTATTATAAGCTAAATTGAATTTATTAAATTTAAAAATGGAACAACTTGAATTAATATGTGAAATATAAATATTCTTGGATCCAAAACTTTATAAACCATCAACTTTTGAATGTATTACATAAGTTGAATTAAATAATTAACCTTTGAGTTATTACATCTCTGTTTTGTATTAAGTCATATATGGTTAAATGTTGCATTCAAATTACCAATATTATTTATTGGTAGTAGAACCAATCTACATGAACTTCTCATGCAGTCAGTCATACCTCTGAACTAATTGTGACAAAGTGTGTTTGTATAACATCATTTTTATCTTTTAATTACATGCACAACAATTCAAATTCCTCTATTTTTTTGCAATAACCTTCAGCAATGAGGGAGAATAATAGAGAAACATTTATTAGTTGGAGATATCTTACTAAGGGATTTTGTACAGCGCAGTTCAATAAATAACCACTTGAAACTGCCTTTGGGCAGTAGTTTTATTTTGCAAATGGAATTATATTTGGATAACCCTGTTCAGAGATTTTATGTACATTATAAAAATGAAGTATCTAAAATGTGTTTTTAAAATAACCTGCCTTGCACGATCTTATGAGGTTATTATGTCTGGAGGATTGCTAATTAAAGCAATAGAAATAAATATAAAATCCATATTTGTTAAAAGTATGGAGCAGTGGTAATGCTAAAATTATTTTTTTTATAATATATAGGATTTTCAGATTTTATTTGATATGAATTCTTCGGATCTGAATAAAAGATAGCATTTGTAGAAACTCTTAATGAAATTCATTTTTCAGAGAAAGAAAGTTTAACAGAATAATCAGATAATCTCAAGTTTTTTTAGAAGAATATTGTATATTAGATTTATGTGTGGTATAATTTGGTATTTTTTATTTTTAGAACTTTTAGATGCACCAATGAAAAGCTAATGACATCAAAAACTAATTTGCATTTTAATACTTGCAGCCATTTTATTACTATTGCTCGGGAATTCATAAAAGTTTGAGCGCCCCTGCAAGTTCCAGAATCAATCCTGGGATCTGCCGACCCCAAATTGTATGTTCTACCAACTATACCAAACCGTGCATGGTAAAAATACTACTGGTTTTAGTGCTCAGGAGTTCATAAGAAGTTTAAGCGCCAGAATCAATCCTGAGATATTCCGATCCCACTTTGAACGCTCTACCAACTACACCAAACTGTGCAGGGTACTACAGTTTAACCTCCAGCATTAGATCCAAAAAGTTCAGACAAAGAAATCACATTTTTGTTGATAGTGTTATTCTATCATTGCCATTAAAGGGGATTTTTTTTTTTTTTACTTCAAAGACTTAAATGCATATGTTGGAAAGAGCAATAAATTTTGTCTGATATGTGTTGAAAATAATGACGTTGCCTCTGTGAATTAGTATATTCTATGTTTTTTTGTTTTTTTTCATAATACAAATATTTTAGATATCTTGTTTAACCAAAAAAAAAATCACTATAGAGGAACTTCAATGCATCCTTACCCAAAACAATAGCTTCTTATGAATTTTGTGATAGAAGTCAGAATTTGAAGTCAAGCGTTGTTAATCTAGAGATCAGCGCAGTTCCTTGCAAGCAAGCAGTTGATTGCAGATGGTTGTTGTGGGTTCGCCTCCCGGCCGATGCTATGACATATGAAAAAAAAAAGTCAGAATTTGAAAGGTGTTAATATACTAGCATTAATAAGTACAGATTGTTTAGCACATTACGAAGTTGTATTTTATAAAGTTAAATTCATAGATACATCAATTTCATTTCTATTCTAAATGTAGTGATAAGAAATTTGATGTTTATTGATGTGTTAAATTTCAATCACTTTTAAACACTAAAATTACTCAGTGTTAATAAGACATACAATTTGCTTAAGTTGTACCTTGTAGATACAAGTAAGTCTATTTGATTCAATAAAAGGAAAATCCTCATAGATTCTTTTATTAATGATTTGATTAAAAAGAAACCTGCAGAATTCTCTGTTTGACAGAGTGATAAATGTAATGTGGACATGGATAAATAGAATAGAGATCTAAAGGCAGTTCAGTAAGTTAAAAGAAGGTTTTAAAATGATTAATGGTTTAAAAATGGAAAGAAATAGTCATTTTCTGATCAAGGACACTTTATATGTTTTTTTATTCATTTAAAATAACATGGTTTTGAAAATTTATATTATAATGTTAAATACACGAGTCTGTTATTTGAAATATTTTTAAAAGATGGAAAGAATATTTTGATTATCTCTTGCATAATGGTACAATGACCGTCAATGATTTTTGGGTGATATGTTTAACTTAACTAGACATTTACATCTAGCTAAATATCAAGAAGTCAAAAGAGATCTTTGTAAGCTTAAAAATAGAAAGATTGCAGAAGTCTTGAGAATGTTAAAATATGGTGGGAGTTTTTTTTATGAATATGTGGAAACATAAATTAGTGTCACTTAATCTTAAAACTGCTTTTATAAGAATAAAGAGAAATAAATGATTGCAATAATAATGGTGGGATATCATTCTTATTTACTATAGGAAATAAGATTCTGGCTAATAGATTGTATCTAAACAGAGGTATTAAAAGATCATTTTTGTGGTTTTACAGAATCAAAAAGTACTCTAAAGACGTTTTTTATTGTTGAGCAATTGCCAGAAAGTTGTGATAATTAATTGTATTTGCGCTTTACGCAACAAAGTGAAGCTTGTCTAAATCTTACAAAGTTATATGGCTTAGCGCTTTCGGAGTTCTTGAGTGATAAGTAATGATGCAGTTTATATATTGCTTTTTGTCAGGTCATTTGTTTTACTAAAAATTATTAAAGGCATTGTTTGAAATTAGCTAGTTATTTACTGACATTTTTTTTAAATATATACTACTGATGGAAAATTTAAGAATTTGAAAATAGAATTAGTATTAAACACTAGTGTGTAATCAGTCCATCTTTGGTTTTTCATTCTCATGACCGTTGGCATTGGAACAACTTTTTGGTGAATACAAAATCAGGTTTGATGATGTTAATTTTATTCTCAATTGACTAAAAGTAAAAACAATAATGCATTGGTTTCTAGATTTACAATATCCCAGGGTTTGTGCTATTTTTGGCAATTGAAAGATTGATCTATAAATGTTTTTAATGCTATCAATAAATATTTCATGTTTTACTAATAACAGAAGAAAATTGTTCTATAACTTCTAGCTTGGATCATTATTTAAGAATATAAATCAATGTATTTATCTTGATAGCTTTCTAGATATTTAGATACTAAAATTCAACCCAGGTTTTATGTGCTCATCTTTTAACCAGTTAAAAGATAGGATACTATTATGCCTATATTAGTCTGTTAATAAGTCATCACTTTTAACATATAGAAGGCATTAGAAAAATGTTATTTAAAGAGTTTCCATAAAATTTTAAAAATTTGTTTGCAACATTATATATTAAATCAGTATGATTTTTCAGCCATTTGCATATGATGTGAACAAGCAGTAACATGTTTTTTAAAAAGTTATTTTATGGAGCACTTTCCCATTAGTCAGACTCTCTATATAGATTATTCCAAGAATGTGGTGTATTATTCGTTTTTTGGAAAGATACAATGTAAATTGTTATTAGATAAGGTGTTGAAGTCTTTCAAAAAATAAAAGTAAAGTTTTCAGTCCTTGTGTGTTAAGCTTGGCAGATAATTTTTTTTTAAAATATATGGTTTCAAGGGCATACAATAAATGTTGCAAACTAAATGGCTGACAAGTAGCAGTCATTTTTAATATTTTCTTTTTTTTATTAATTAATATTCATTAAGGCTGTAGCCTCAAGCACATTGCACATAAAAATGCGATAGTAGTGACCTCTACAGGTCTTAAACCACAAGCTTACTCTTTGGAAGAAAAGAGGGGAACCCCTTCCCTACTTCAACCTACTTTCTATTTAAATAGGTGTAGCTGAAGCGGTTCGATCATTGAGTGTGAAGCTATTCAATACTTCACTAATTAAGTCCACATTTCTTATTACACATTAATACTCGTGAAATCTTTTGATTTACGAGTCAATGGAAAGATTTTATAGAGAGAAATCTATTACGATAATGTAAAGTTGTAATTATAAATTTATTTTAAATGCACATTGATTACGTAAGTAATATTCATTAAGGCTGTAGCCTCAAGCACATGCGTATAAAAATGTGATAGTAGGGACCTCTAAAGGTCTTAAACCACAAGCTTACTCTTTGGAAGAAAAGAGGGGAATATAACATTACATTACTATTTTTTTTATATTATTACAAAAAAATAAATAAGATGGAAATATTATAATTAATAATAAATAAAAGATAAATATAACCTGTAAATGCCAATGTATATATTGTATCGGTCGATGCCTACTCTGCGAATTCATACCATGTGCACAAGATTGAACATGAGGTTATTATCATGCATGAGAATACGGCATCATAATAAACTCAACATTAAAATCCAAAATGAATGAATTAATAATATTTAATTGAAACTTGTATGAGAGAGATCAAACCAAAGCTAGTTGTATTTCCTGATCTCTCCCTTACCAAAACTATTGATGCTAATTAATATCGTGAGATTGGCCATAGCATATCTTTGAAAAGCAGAATTTTAACCTTGCATTTATGCGCCACTTTCAGAAAGGGAAAACCCTCTCCAGAAAGGATATACTACTATCAACAAAACATGCAAAACAAAACAAATAAAGAAAAAGATAACAGCATGTTAACAAATTTTTAATACCGATAACGTATCATCCCATAGGTTCTGGTCAATCAACTCCTTATCTCAGACAAATAGTGGATTATGATATTATTGGAAAATTGGTATAATCTTGTTGGAAAGAGAAATAAAAAGACAAAATCCCTTGCAAATGAATAATTTAAAAGAAAAAAATATTTATTTTCCCCAAATAAACCCATTACCAGCTGAATAAACCATATTTGATTAACATAAGCATTATAATAAAGAAAAAATCAGTAAGTAAACTGATTGAGTTTAAATACGGAATTCCCCTCTCTATTTTCTTTATGTAAATACACTTGAATAACGTGGTCTGAGTTTCTACCCATCACATAGGTTAAGCATTACTTTTTCTTACAGATAATAGCAATCATATATATATACATGTCTATATACACATCCTTCTCACTTCTGTGTTAAATATTTTACAAGAATGTGTTTTGTGTATAGATCAAATGCACATGGTGACAAAAGCAAAATATAATTTCAAGCAATTTAAATTTCTTTCTATTATGCATATATATATGTATTACAAGCAATAAAAAGAAAATACACATACATACGTATACGCATCTAAGCTTTCTAAAATTAATATGAGAGATTGTTTAAAGTATAAAAATCCAACACTTTGTGGATAGACAAGAAAACATATATATAATACAAAAAAATATGTCAATAAAATTCATCTCATCAAGGCATGTTAATAATAATAAAATAAAATTAAAACAAATTATACCATCTGGCTTCTTTCTAGTTTTTTCCTCTGGACTTCAGAACTTCTGAGTATACTACAAAGCATGATAACAAGATGGCAAGGTCTTCCTTAGGCTTTGAGGTACTCATCATCATCAGCTGGCATCAGTGATTGCATGGCAGCAGCATAAAAGGAATCGTGCTGGTGCACTAACATGGGAGATTACTCCATCTTGATTGTACTGACTAATTTAGGTTTTTTCATTTTTATTCAGGTTTTTATCAATATTTCCTTCTTTATCAAAGCAAACGTTTTTGAGGGACTTCTATTTGTAGCCAGGCTCTGCTCTGTGCGCTTTTTATCAATTTCTTTCATTTGATGACCGGCGTCTTTTTTTAAATCTCCAGACGGATTCTTAAATACGATCTTAATAAAACAGCCTCAATAGTCCACAACAAACAAATAACATCAGTTAGATGGTCTTCCTAGACCTGTGGTCAAATACTTAACTGCTCAAGCACTTCGTAGCAGGGACAAACACAGCAGATCAAAAGAATGCAGTAAGGCAAACAAAATATTTCAGAGATCCCTTCAGCACCTGTTGAACAGTTTTTATAGCACACTCATCATAATATAAATTGAGTCCCCTCCTCTCACTATTGCATCAGCTGCCTCCAATTTCTTGGCTTATTGGTTGCAACAATTGCTTTAGCTTTTTACACCTTTTTTTCTTTATCTTTTATTTATATCTCTAATCTTCCAGTCAGACCATCTTAATTGATCAAGGAGTTCCGTTTACATCAAGTTTCTAATTTTTAATGGGGAAAGTTTTTTCACTTTTCCCTTTTACAAAAGATTGAAACAAACAACTCTAAAATAATTACTTTACATTTTTGTTTTTTAAAAATAAAAAACAAAGCACAGAATTCATTTGTGAAAATTAAAATTTAATCATACAATAACAACCCGAACTTGCTTTAGCTTATTAATAGAAAAAAAATATAATGATAAACATTAAAAAAAAATATAGACATGCAGAACATTTCAAATCACTTTGATCATTCCTTTTTTATATATATATATTGTAATGGTCACTATTCTTGTTTGTCGGTTTCTTTATACTGAGCGCACACATTGAACATGAAATGCACGTGACGCGTCCGAGCAATAGATCTATGATATTTAGTTAGACATAGAGATTCATTAATTTCACTTAAGTCCATCCAAAGATTAGCGCATGCATATCTTTAAAAGATTTACCTTAACTCTGACCTTTACGCATCATTCCTCGAAAGGGATTGCTCCCTCCCCAGAAGGATATGCCTGCAGTACTTACTGAAACACCTTTCTCTCAAAGAAAAAGAAAAACTTAAAAGGAAATTGAACTAATGGATGCCCTAATTAATTCATCCTAAACGCAATAAAGCTTTATCCCATGCTAACTCAGCCTACTCTTTATCTTGGGTAAGTGGTTCGGTTGCTTGGCCATTAGAGAATGTTTATCATTTAAATAATTCATGACAAATAAAAAATTATCAAAGAAACAGCACAATACTTTAATTTTAAATTGGAATATCTATATTTATTACACCCTCTCCTCCACCCCTCTTAGTATTACATATGAAATGATAATTAGAAATCAAAAATAAAACTTATAAGACATTAAATAAATCAATAAAAGTTAAATGGCATGGTCTGAGTTTCTCTTTTACCCATACACATTGAAATCTCATATATCATAAATTATCATATAAACAAAATAAATAAATGCTGGCCGTGGCATATGTATGTTAAGCAAATAACCCTATCCTTGATTAAAATGGCTTCAAAAGTTAGGTTCTTATTTGACCTGCATAATTTAAACGTAATTTAATAATACTCAACATGGAATGTTTCCGTATATATATCCTGCACATAGCGGATAAGATATATAATTATAAGAAATTACTACAAAAAATATATATATAAAATCACGGTGAATTATAATTAGAGAACCCTGCACCTAGCGAATCAAATATACAAAAGAAAGTTGTCTAAGAGCTATATACACACGCCAATCAGCTAAGATATTATTTGGGTTAGCAAGTTCTCTTTCATCTAGCTATTATATAAATACTACATATCAAAATGAATGATAATCTTTATATCCTGCTCATAGCGAATATGTAAAAAAATAAATAGACAGGCAGATGCCCATCGTCCGTTATAACATTTAGGTTAGTAAGCCTACTTACCACAAGATAGGTGATTTTTATTATATTACTAAATATTAATTTTACATACTTGAGGCAAATGACATATGAAATTAAATAAATAAAAAATAATAATAAATATATATATAGATTAAATAAATAATTAGCTCAGTAATAAAAAAATGTATACTTCCCAAAGGCTTCATTCTTCTCCAGGCTAAGGGCTTCTGAGTGGGCTATATAATCTGCTGGGCAGGTTATTATGGGCCTTATCCCAATGGTGCATCGGCAAATTGTTCAGGAACAGCTATACTTTATTGGAGCTTGAGAGTTACATTTCCATGGCTGGATTGGATTTGAGCATGGCAGGTAAAGTGAAATGTTTTTCTACTCCATGGTTATTTGCAAGTGACACTTGAAATTTGGCCCCATTCTTCAGCAAATAAATATGATCAAGTATTACTTCTTGAGTTCTTTCTTGCAAGAATTTATTCTTTCAGGTGGCGTGTCAATGTATACACTCCGTTATTTTGTTTAATAAACCAACAAGGTCTCCGATTTAGTTTTGAATTCAACTAGGTATTACTTTGCTTTCTTTTATGATCTTTGTGCTTAACTCTTTTTTTTTTTTATTAGACTATTTCCATGATTATAACTTCCTCAGATTAAGTGGATTGTAAGGCAACTTTTCTTATTCCTTTCAGTCATTATGTGCTTTCCCCTGGACTTCAAAATTTCACAAGTTAACTGCTGCAAAACTCCCTCCGAAAACTTGAAAAGACTAGCCTTCTTTCTTTTTTTTTTTTTTGATCCACTGCACTACCGCTTATATATCCCCTTCATTACATTGCATATTTTATGATCCCCTCTACGGATTATTGCTTTGACATTTGTAACTAATTGCTAATGTGTTTAAACAATACACATAACATATTTTTTTCCCTCCTTTTTTTTTTCTCTCTATTACTGAGTTTGATTCGAAAAATTTTGTCTTAAAGAAAACTTTTATCTTTACAATTAATCGAAAGTTCCTCAGACCACTAATGCATTTAAATTTCTTTCCCCTACTTTTCTAATTATAATATGAAAGTGTCAAGCCGAATGACCACTAATGCATTTCCATATTTTTCTTTTTAAGATATAATACAATAAAAAGGTCATTGACTTGTTTGCAGTAATAAAACAAAACTTCAAAAATATATAAAAGAAATAAAATGTACAAATGTTGGAAAACTTGCACTTGTTTTAAGTTTCCAAAAAAATTTATAAAGCAAAAAAAAACTTTGACAATATAAGAAAAAATAAATTGTACAAACATTGGATAACTTAAAATTATTTTTAAGTTTCCATGAATACACTTATATCCCCCACCATGTTTACATGTATCAAAATAACAAACTCTGATAACAAAACTATAAAACCAAAAATTTGATAATTTGTTGTTCGCAAATATACATTTCTATAATATGTAGCATTACTATTTACATCTTTAAAATATATTTTGTGTGTAAGCAAAATAGAAAATATATCTACACAGACCAATCTCCCTTATATGTTATATATACATTTTTACTTGGGCTGTAACCATGCTTGCAACTATCTTGTGCCTGTCATTTAAGACTGTCTGATATAATATATATACTCACACGTAAACAATTTCAAAATGCAAATTGGTAAAATTCGTGATAATTAAAAATAAAATAAAAAAATCATATATGAAAATTATAAATCATACCTTTTTTTAATATTTTATTTACTCCTGTGGGTAGACAAAAATATCTGCACAGACCACTATCATTCATTCAATAGTATGCTTATATAATTACACACTTTATTTATTACTATAACTTAGATAAAATATAAATCTATATACTTATATGTGGTTGAAGCTTTCACTATGGCCACCTTATGCGTGTTCACACAAAGAATGTCTGTCACAATATATATTAAAACAGTAATCAAATATTCTCACTTATCTTTCTTTATAAATACTGAAACATCTTTATATGCATTATTTATAAAGAGTGAGGATATTTGATTACTGTTTTAATATATACAGTCATTGGTGTTTACTATGTATTGTATATAAAAATATATGAAATGTCTTTACATACATTTTTTATAAAGAAAGGGAGGCGATTTCATTACTGTTTTAATATGTATAGATCTCAGCCTTTACACATCATAATATTTACCTTTTATTTATTATTGTTAATTATAATATTTCCACCGGCTTTATTTATTTTTTAATATAAAAGAAACATAATGTTATAATTTTAAAAAATGTAAATATTAAATACAACCACTACTTGTACACCCCTGAAACTGTATATTTAAAAAAAATCATAGACTGGATAATGCACAAGTACCAATTTTTTTGCAGAATTTCAAAGTCAGCATTGCCAAATTATATAAATAGATTAATGAACTTGTGCATATTATGTGAAAACATATTCTGATACTTTGATTAGTTTGTACAATCATTTATTTCCTCTTTATTTTTCCTTCCAGTTTAAAATAACTGTTAATGTGACATATAACATTTGCCCAAATAAATGGACATTATGATATATTGATGTGGTGGAGATCATTAGTTTTTGCATCTATTGGAGTCAATTAGAATAATATTAAGTCATTTCTTATGATGAAAAGTCTCAAGGACTCAAAATAAATATTAATATTGGAAGATAACTTTTCATTTGTTACTGAAGAATAATTATTAGAAATATTTAAATCAATTGATTTGAAGTTTATGGAGGATGTTCTTAAAGTCATTTACTGCTTGATTTTATAAGTTAAAACATTATCATCTTAGAATTTGATAGCATTGTCTGAAAATGATTTTTGCATTATGGGATGAACTGTAAATATTTAAGGAGTTTGCAGATGTGATGTATTCCTGCGTGAATAATGAATATTTGACCAAATCATGAAAGTTCATCAGCATGCTTCATTATTGGTGAAAGGCATCTAATTTATAACTTTTGTTTTTGGAAGTCAATGAGCTAAACCCTTTTAATGGTTAGAAAAGTGTAGCCAAGGGTTTGTTTGACTGCATCCCACTTCTAATAACTTTTTCTGAACAAAGTTAATGTTTTGTAAGATTAATTTCAGAAATCAGTGACTTTAAAGTCACAAGTTTACTATAAATGTTGTAAAAATTCATGATAAGATTTATTTTGATAAATACTGAACTTTTCAGACATTTGTTCTATTATTGTTTTATAATTATAAGTGATCACAGTCCCTGTTGACCATTGCAAACATCAAATTTTCAAACCGTATTTGTTTTGTTCTTCAAACGAAAATATTGGTTACTATTATATATTGAATTCTCTTATTAATTATGAGATGCTCTCATCTTATAGATCTTATATTTTCTTTTCTTATATACTTATATGATTATAATGGTATTGCATTATAATTGTATTTATTTAAATTAGTAAATGATGCTTAAAAATGTAGTTGCAGTAATAAATTTAAAATATAAGAAATAAAGAATTACTTCATGGCTATAGGTCTAATATGTATAATTTGTTATTTAGGACCTTAATGCTATATAAATTGTTCATGATGATATTATATTTATCTAGAGATAAATAAATGTTATATCTAGATAAAGGATAAACTAAGAAGATACAATTTGATAGTGTGTTCTGATAGGGCAAATATTTGGTATCTGTAAGACAGATAAATCTCTTATTCTATTTTAGATTTTATGGTAATAGGGAGTTATTTAGATTCAATTTATTGGCAACCTTCTTTAATAATTTTGTATTTGTATGAGTAACACATAAAGTTACACATCATTGCACTTATTTGCAATCTTTTTTTTTTATAACAGTACTTAAAGGTAAATTCATTTATTTAAAGAACATTATCTGAGATATTGATATAGTTATCTGATACCTATTTATTCCCATATTTATGCATGCATATTTTGTTTAATTGTTGTTTTTAAAATAATGATTTTGTATTTTATTTATCATCATCATCACTTTGATTCCTTGATGTGATCACATAAATTTAATTTCAATCATCTAATTTTAGTTATATTTTAAATAGAGTGAATATTATTTATTTTAAACAGTTCACGATAGTTCATTCACACTCCTTTCACAGCTTTATTTATAATGCTAAGAGATATGAATTGGATTCAATCATAAAATGGCCCTTTGTGCTCAATAATATTCTAATAAACTTTATTATTCAAATGTATAAGTCTTTATGATGTTCAAAATCTCTGCGAAGTAATATAAAGTATTATTTGCTAATTGTGATATTATGCTAGTTACATATATAATGTTTGAAGGAATATTTATGTACTTTTTCACATATATAATGTCAGAAATGTTGTCAAAACCCTGAGATTTATTAGAAATATTAATGTTGACATGCAATAGTGTAATAACGGACATTCTTCATGTGAAAGCTGCTTTGCTTATTATTTTTTAAAAGGCTATGCTAAGATTTATGCCATCACCTGTTGGTAAATGACCAAATGTTGGTATTGCATATCTAATTTTAGTTTAGATTAAGAGCCTTTGATTAATGCTACAAATTAGCATTTAGAAAGAAGTCACCTTTATTTTTAGAATTACAAGTTGACTCTCAGAGGTCCTTTTTATATTTTAGTATCTTTGCCTCTCACCCTGCATTTGATTTGGTTTATATGACCATTACAATATATTGTAACAGTATCTTTTATTTCTGTAAAAAGAGCATGTTAACAAAATACTTAACTTAAAATTATCTAATATATTCAGACATTAATATAGTGGTAATAAATAAAAGAGTTTATTGAATGTTTATTTAACATTTCATACTAGAGAATAATAATGATTGATATGAAAGAAGATTCTTATTTACTAAAAAAATAGTTTGAATTGCAAAGGGTTTTAATGAACTCAAACCATATTTTTGAAAGAATATTGAATGTTTAATATTCTTAAGCATATTAATAATGTAACATAATATGCCATACATTAATTTAAAATTAAAATAAAAAGTTTGTAAATAAAAATAAATTTATTATTAAAAAAAAAAAAGTATTTGAATGTACTTTTTTTATAAAAAAAAAGTACAAGATCTAAAGATAAAATATTTTTGTTAAAAGATTCCTATGTAATCTCAGTAAATGGAAATGATTGTTTTATTAAACGAAAAGCAAACTAGCCTTTGGGGCTCTTATATAATAAAAAAAAGTCAGATAAGAGAATTAAAAAATTAGAATGTCCAATAGAAGCAGCAACCAATGCTCGGACTTTAATGAAAATCATTGGAACAGGAAACTATGTTCAGTGAATCTGGAGAATTACTATAAAAAGAAAACAATTCAAATTAAGAACAGTTCCAATTTGATTTTTTGAGAAGGGTGAAAGGAAGCTCTTTTCACTCTCTCTTATTTCAAACGAAGTGACTTAATTTATGAATGGCACTATTGTAGACCCGAATCATATGGGCCCTACAATAAAATACCACCAGGATTGAACCAGCTAAGGCCATCTCTGGAACAACAGACCAGTCTTCCATCAAAGTATGACCAATAAAGACTTCGCGGGAATTAGCACCAGGAACAGGGAGTTCTTCAACTGTAAAGTATGAACTACACAATTTTAAAAAAAAAGTAATTAAGAACTTTCGTCAAGATTTAACAAACCTTTAATAATCAGCTAACACAAATTTTAAAATGAACTTCATCTGACTTATTAATATTTCAAATTTTATATACTTGAGTTTGCTAATTTAATTGAATCATTTCCTTTTTTTTTATTTTATTAATATTTATTGACTAAATTATTTAAATGTATTAAATTTAAGTTGGGTGTAGATGGCTGCATAGATTCATTAACATTTAGTTATTTTTTTTTTTTTATTTTCATATGATTAAAATATATAGATATCGGTAAATATGACACCTCATGCTGAGTGTCCAAACATATTTATTCGTATATCTTTTAAGTTATTGGGGTAAATGTGGCACCTTATGATGAGTGCCATTGGGTTTATTGTAAATTTCCCTCTGCAATTCCTTCAATGACTTTATATTTTAATCGTTTATGTCTATTTTGAATGGGTTTAATTTCGGGCTATTTGTTTCGTGGTTAGATCGATGCTGGTGGAGGGTTATATGGGTGTTTATATCAATGTAATGTGAAGTGTGTTTAGCATACACGGCAAAGCTCAATTGAATGCATGACCCAAAGATGTAGTCATTGCATTGCAATGGACGCAGACATATTTCCTGCACCATTGCCCCCTTTTTTTAGCTGTATGGATAGGGACTATAAGTCGACAGACCGCTCTCCCCCATACATAGCATTTCTCTTTAATTATTGTATATACATGATTCCTTCGCCAGACAGACGCACATTCCTGTACTGGACGAGGAGCATGTCCTTCAAATAATATCACGCTGTCAGATGCACATTCCTGTCAGCGTGGTTTTATGCTAGCATCTTCATATTGCATTGGTTGCGACTATATATCTGGAAGCAGGCGTTGGTTTGGCTACGAACTTTTAGTCTGAGATTGAATGATTGTATTGAAAAGTTTTTAAGTGAGTAATCTATGTAGCCTATCTATATTCAACATTCTAAAGTAAAATTTATTAAAATGTCCATCTTTGTGGACTGTTTAAAAATAGTAATTTAAAAATTAATATTAAAATCTAAAGATAAATTTTATTCCTCAATTTTTAAATATTTATATGTGCATTAATAAATGTTTTGTGTGTTAATTACTGGCAGTGGCTTATTTTATTTTTTTTAAATATTAATATATTTTGAGAATATAAATCTTTATTAAAACTTATAAGAATTTATATTATAAATTATCTCTGCTGCTCCCTGAGCTAGTGGCATGGGCTGATGGTCGGAATAAAATATATATGAAAAAAAAGTTGGATCCTTAACTTACGTATCTGCCTACTATATAAATTTTCTAGGTTTCAATAGCCTGGTGGCGCCCTGTATGGCAGATACGGTAAGATTGCAACTTCCAATACACCCCGACCGTTATAATAATTTATATGATTATTTAATTTTCATAGATTCCCTTACAGAAATTAGTTACCTATTATAATAAATATGTGAATAGATGACTTGTAATGAATGATACAATCAATAACAAGTGATTGCAAAAAAAAAAAAATTAATTAACGAAATTAAATTCAATTAACATAATATTAGTAATAAAATAAAAACAATTATTATTTAGTTTTTTTTTCTACTACAAAAATTAACAATTATTATTTAGTTGGCAGCTACTAAAGTATACTAATCAATTAACTATTTTCTGGGGTTGTGTTTACCATGTGTTGCAAACAGTACACTGAAATCAAAACAGGTTTATATATTAGTATATTAAAATTAATATGATATTTTGTTTAATTAACTTTAGACAGTATTCTTCATTCACACCTTTGTAGATCTTTATATTTTAGCAATCATAAGTATAAGCGTTTATTGCTAATATTTTTAATTATTTATACGACAATTATTTTCAGAGGTAATAGGTATAAGACAAACATACTTTCACTTAAATTAAATAATAATGAGAACAATAATTACCAATAAATATTAATAACTTGCCACAATCTCTTTTGGTTATAAAATATATAAGTGTATAGTAAACAATATGTATGCATTCAAACATGAATGTTTAAATAAGATAAATGAATTACCTGATAAATTCGTTCTTTTTATTTGTAAGGGATACCAACTCAGCACAGTGTCTATTAATAATAATAAAAATTTTACAATATATCTACACATTCTATAAGTAAGCAAGCAAAAAAATTGTTGTTCAATATTATTTCTATTTTTTTGCTGAAATCCTGCAATGTTCTGTTGTGTGCATTTTCTATATATACAGTTTATACTTATTTCAAATCTCAGCACTCCACTTTAGAACTATGGTGATTGATTTCAGATGATATCTTATATTTGCATTTAGAACATTTCATTATGAACTCCAATTATATATTAATAATGTTAGTTTATTTCTTTGAGTGACTTTATGAATTTTTATATTTCATTATTTAATTCAATATATTTGCTACCATGAGGCAAATTTGATTTTAATGTTGTTATATTTAGATTCTCAACAGAAAAGGCTGAGTAGTTCTTGGGCAGGAGCTTTACTATTCACCCCATGTTATTCATAATCTTTAAATAAATTATATGTATATCCACTAGATTTATGCTATTAAGTTGTTAATATATATTAAAATTGAGATCCAGAATTATTGTTCTTTTCTTTTTAACGATATTCTATTTATATTGTTTCCTTGATATATTTGTATAGTGTTCAACTTATTTAAGGTCAATTTCATTTGCTTGTTCATCGATATAATTTAATTTCCAAAAAATTAGAATATAAAATGTATTCAAGTTACATAAGAGAGTTGACTTTTTTATTTTTAATCATAATATTATATATATATATTAATTATTCACTATTGTTCAATTATGTCAACACATAACTCTGCACATACACATTGTAATAATAACTCAATGTCCTATTTGTTTTTGTTTAAGGATTGATTCTGAAATTGTATATGGTAATTAGAATGTTAACTATTTATATACCTTTATCAATATATTTCTAATATAATATGTATGTTATACATATACCAGCACAGTTCCCACCGACCAACGTGCGAAATCAGACCCCTTTCCGCCCTCTGACCTCATTTTTTAATCATGCCTCGACTCGTCCCTCAGAGCCAATCCTTCTTCCCAGGAGGCTGTAAAGCAGGGGTCCCCAACCTTTTTGCACTTAAGAGCACATTCTACAATACTGGCCAGGTGGCGGGCACCATTTATTGTTTCAATGTAAATTTATAGTTGGATATTGTTAATAATACACGTAATGTACAAAAAAAATATTTATATCAAAAATAAAATTTTAACATATAATTAATGTTTATATTTTTACGCTGTAAAAGTATAGTATGCCCTACAATTTGATTACAATATAATACAATGGCAAATTTGAAAAATTTCCCTACCCATATTTGCATATTTAATCTGTCCTATTTTGCATATTTGCACTTCGTGAAAATGAAGAAATACTGTACTTCTTGAAAATGAAGATAATACCTTTGAAAGCGCTAGAAAAAAATCAATAAAAGTTTATTTATTTATTTGATTTGAGTTATCTATATACAGCCGAATTATATATGCGTGTGCATTTTTAATATTAACAGAAATATTAAGTTATTACAAATATATTCTAACACACGGTTTGACGTTATATATTACAATAATTTATAAGAAATTTTAAAAATTAAATTTATCTGTATCAGATAAATAATTTTTTATTGTGTTTGGATAGCGGCGGGCACACATAATATGATCTGTGGCCGCCATGGTGCCCACGGGCATAGGGTTGGGGACCCCTGCTGTAAAGTCACCAACTAAGGCAGCGGTTGGTGGCCGAAGGCGGAGGGTGCTAAGAATTCCCTGATTGCAGACCCAGGCTGCCATTTGATGACAACTTTTTATTTAGGTGCTTACAACTGCAGATCACTTTCAAGTGAAGGAAGATTGCAAGAATTAGAAGAACTCTCTTATATTAAATGGGATATTATTGGACTTTGTGAAGTTAGAAGAAAAGGTGAAGAGACGATTGATTTAAAAAGTGGACATATATTCTGTTATAAAGGCACAAATATTGGAAATACAAGTGGAGTAGGATTCATTATAAATAAAAAGTGGAAGAACAATATTGTGGAGATTGATGGTGTATCAGACAGAGTGGCAAGATTAGTTATACAACTTAATAGCAGATACCAAATGCAGATAATTCAGGTTTATGCCCCAACAAGTTCTCATAGTGATGAAGTAGTAGAAGATTTTTATATGGATGTACAAAAGGCTTTTGATCAGAGTAAACAACATTTTAAAATTGTTATGGGAGAATTTAATGCTAGAATTGGTAAACAAATGAAAGATGAAAGTGCTGTAGGTAATTTTGGTTATGGTAATAGAAATGAGAGAGGACATAGACTTGTGGAGTTTGCAGAAAAAGAAAAACTTTATATTATGAATTCTTTTTTTGAGAAAAATGTTAAAAGAAAATGGACATGGAAGCATCCAAATGAAGGTACAGCAGAATTGGATTATATTTTGACTAACAGGAAATACATATTTCAAGATTGTAATGTCCTTAATAGATTTCACACAGGAAGTGATCATCGATTAGTAAGGTGCAAGATACGTGTTAATGTAAAACTAGAAAGACAAAAATTGTTAAGAAAAACAATATTTACAATTGATATTCCTAATCTTCAGAAACATTCTAATGAATTTAAATTAGAACTTACAAATCAGTTTCAAGTGTTAGTAGATTTTGAACATGATTCAGATTTGAATGAAATTAATATGAAAATAACTGATGCATTTTTAAAAACTGCAACAAAGATAGCTGGTAGAAAAAAGCAGCAATTGACCAATAAAATTTCTACTGAGACTAGAGAATTTATGAAGAAAAGAAGGAATATGAAGATATACAAAAATGATGCATTAAAAAGAATTGAATATCTCGAATTTTGTAAAATGGTGTGGAAAAGAGTTGAAAATGATATAAGAAAGTATAACTGTGAACTAGTAAGAAAAGCTGTAGAAGAAAATAAAAGTCTTAAGAATGTAAAACAACATTTTGGTATTGGTAGGAAATTTATATCTGCAATAAGAAAAAAAGATGGAATTATTACTAAAAAGAGAGATGACATCATGAAATTGGTAGAAAATTTTTATCAAGAATTATATAGTAATAAAGAACAAGTACCTCCTATATCTATTACATCTTCCGAATTGCCCAGAATTTTAAATGAAGAAGTGAGAAATGCAATTAAATGTATGAAGAAATGAAAGGCTCCAGGTAATGATGGAATTATAATTGATATATTAAAAGAAGCAGGTGAAGAAATAGAAAATTTTTTAGCAAAGTTATATACCAAATGTCTAAATAATAAAGATGTACCGGATGATTGGAAGAATGCAGTAATAATATTAATATTTAAAAAAGGTGATAAAGAAGATATTAGAAATTACAGACCTATCAGCCTTTTATCAGTTTTATATAAAAAATTCTACCAAGATAATTACAACTCGTCTACAGAGAACATTGGATTTCTACCAACCAAGAGAACAAGCTGGATTTAAAAGTGGTTTTAATATAGTAGATCATATTCAGGTATTGAGAGAAATTATAGAAAGGACAAATGAATATGAATTGTCATTATGTTTTGGATTTGTAGATTATGAAAAGGCATTTGATTCTATAAACATTTCTTCAGTGATTAAAGCATTGGATCATCAAGGTATAGATCCAGGATATTGTCATATTTTAGAGAATATTTATAAAAATGCAACAGCAACAATTAGATTACATAATGATACTGGGAAAGTCAACATTGAGAAAGGTGTAAGACAAGGTGACTCCATATCTCCAAAACTTTTTACAGCAGTGCTGCAAGAAGTATTTTGTGGATTAAAATGGGAAACTAAAAGAGTGAAAGTAAATGGAGATTATTTAAGTCATTTAGATTTCACAGATGATGTAGTTGTTTTTGCAAATAATGCTTCAGAGCTGCAGGAAATGTTGCAGGAGTTATTAGATGAAAGTAGGACTAAAGATAAATGTTAAAAAGACTAAAGTAATGTTTAATCGATTTGCTCAAAATATGAAAATAAAGATTGATTATGATGAATTAGAAAAAGTTAACAGTTACTAATACCTTGGTCAGATTATTAATACAGATGGAAACATAATGGAGGAAATTAATCATAGAATTAAACTTGGTTGGAGTGCTTTTGGTAGAAATAACCTGATACTAAAAGGAAATATGCCTATGTGTTTGAAAAGGAAGGTTTTTAACAAATGTGTTTTACCAATTCTTACTTATGGATCTGAGACTTGGACACTCAATAGAAGAGCAATACAGAGACTTCAGACCACTCAAAGAAGTATGGAGAGATGTATGTTGGGAGTAATGAGATCGAAAATGCAATGTATGGGTAAGAGAACAAACAGGTGTTACTGACCTCATTGAAAAAAAAGTGGAGTTGGGCTGGACATATTGCTAGAAAAGATGATAATAGATGGACAGTTGAAATTTTAAACTGGATTCCAAGAGATTGTAAAAGACCCAGAAAGAGACCACATGTGAGATGGATGGATGAAATAAGAAAGTATGCAGGGGTGATGTGGAGAAGAGAAGCTAAAGATCGGAGAAGATGGATTAAACTTGGAGAGATCTTCATCCTGCAGTGGATTGATAATGATGATGAATGGTATCTCTTTTGTTATGTCATTTTTAGGATAACATAAGTAATATTAATTTTAAAAATCACTAGATTTAAACTCAAATCCATTATTACAATATATATGTAAACAATGCATAATAGTGGAAAGAAATTATAATCTTCAATATGAATGTAAATATTAAGTCAGTAGATAGATAACTTTCTAATAATTTTCATTGAACATTTTCAATGACAAATTATTCTTCACACAAAGTTAATCATACATTTATTATTTACTCAATAGAACTGAAGCAAGTAAACATCTAACAAGATATTGTTATGTAATATAACAAATAAATAAAATATTAGATTCAACCAGATCCATTTTTTAAAATTTTATTGTAAATTTTTTTTATTTTTTATTAACAGTTATTTAATTTACTCTGTTTTTATTCTTTCTGTCTTTATCAAATCTTGCAACTCAGTTTTCATACACTAATTGAAACTTTACATACATATATATTTCTGATGACAATATATATTTTTACAGTTTGCAAACTGTTATTAAAAACATAGTGAAAAATTTTTAATGTGTATCTAATATTGGTGCTAGCAATATTTAGTTAAAAACAATGATTTATTGAAAACTGGATCTATTGACTTCTTTTGTTTGTTTATTGTGTTTGCTATTACTTTTAGATAAATAACATAACTAAAAGGTAGAAAATAACTTTATGTATAGATTCTAAAAGTGTTTCATTTTATATTCTTTTCATATCTTCCCATTTACTTATATTTAGTTATCATAATGATAGACATAACTTAATTTTTAGGCTTATATTTTTTATTTATACTATGAGAGTTTATCATAGAGTTCTGCTCCATTTTCTCATATGTACTTTTGGATTAATGTAATACCCATTGAAAGAAAAAATATCACCAAATATAGACATCTTATTTACTTGGTTCATGAAATAAATCATACATCTTCATCATCAAATATCACATTGATAGCCATATGTCCAGGATTGAATTACTGTAAGCTTTTCAAATACTTTTTTTTTTCAGAACTATATTTAACTAAATGTTTTAGTATTTAAGCCTAATAAGATTGTCACATAAATAAATATTCAAGTGGTGGATAAGTAGGATTTCTTTAATTTTTCTTTTTAGTAAAGGTCTGTGATAAAATTACTCGAGACATCCTTAATATGCAAACATAAATATCTTTCTATGCAGTAACTTTTTCAAGTAATGTGATTCTGTTTTTATGAATGTTGTGCTGTTTATTGTTTGATCGCTGCAATACCTGTGATGAAGTCATCCTTTTATAAAAATATCATTGCTTTAGGATATTCAAGTGCTGAAAACTAAGATTAATTGTTAATATAAAGAACATTATTCTAATTCCTTTTTTTATAAAGCATTTTATTTAAACTATAATTGTCCTATATATGTTTAAAATATTTATTATGTCTGTATTTGAATACCAATTTGTGATACTATTTTTATTGCATTTGTTTCCATATTTTTGATGCTTGTATTTTTGTTTTTCCATTATTAATTTCTTTTTTAATTTGTCTAAAAATAGTGTTGCTATTTATTTTTTTCCACTATAAATTGTTTTTGGCAATTTTATTTTTATCATTTATAAATATTTAAAATTCAGGCACTCTTCATATACCTGTAGCCTAATTATAAATATAGGGGATTTGAACTCAGACTTTCAAGCATGTTTCAACTATCTCATACCATTGATACACACATATAGAAAAGATAAATAATCACTAATATATGTATTTCGTGCTGAACCAGCACTCATCAGTTGGTCCAGATTATCACTCCCACACATATATATAATCATTGCTCTGTTTATATTAAGATAGCAAACCCTCATACTTTAATGGACAGGCTTCAATCTACTCCAACCTCCAACTCTTCAGCCATCCAAATCTGACAATGGAAATCACAAATTCCATGCTGATGCCAATATTATTGTCATGTCCATGTTGACCTCAACTCACTGACCCCTCATGTGTAGGACCTTATCCATTTAAATACATATGAGGGATGGGCAGGATGCAGGCTTAATGTGTAAATATTCATATTCCTGTAGCCTAATTGTAAATATAGGGGATTTGAACTCACATGACCACACACATGTAGAAAAGATAAATAAGCCTGTCCATTAAAGTATGAGGGTTTGCTATCTTAATATAAACTGAGCAATGATTATATATGTGTGGGAGATGATAATCTGGACCAACTGATGAGTGCTGATTCAGCATGAAATATATATATTGGTGTCTATTTCTCATTTCTACATGTTTGTGGCCATATGTATCAGTGGTATGAGATAGTGTGGATAGTTGAAGAGTGCTTGAAAGTCTGAGTTTAATTACTAAGGTAAAGACTTCATATAAAAATGATGGCTGCAGGAGTTTATTAACTAAAAAAAATTTTGATTTCTGTTTGAGGTCTTAAAAGGAATCAAGCAGGTCAAATTCCTAATGTCCATTTTATACATTGTGTGCGATTATTCATATAATAACAAAACAGATGGAGCTGATCACCAACATATATTAGCCATCATAGTGAGTTTATTGGGTTTTTACCTCCGAGGTTAAGATCAAGAAACATCTGTCTTTTTTTTTTTTTCCAGTTGTCTGATAGTTCTTAATTGAAATATCAGATCAGTTTTCTTGAATGCAGAATAAATATCTTTGTAAATGACCATGAAAGGCAAAAGTAGATTATGGACCTTATTTCCAGGAGGCTCTAAAGTCATCTGCTAAAGCAGAACTAGACTGCAATTTGATGATGACCTTTTGTTTAGATACTTACAACTGCAGATTATTTTCGAATGAAGGAAGATTGCATGAAATGGAAGAACTATCTAATATTAAATGAGACATTGTTGGATTTTGTGAAGTTAGAAGAAAAGGTGAAGAGACAATTGATTTAAAAATTGTGGATCTGTACTTTACTGCAAAGGCACAAATGGAGTTGGTTTCATTACAAATAAAAAGTGGAAGAGCGGCATTGTGGAGATTGATGGTGTATCAGATAGAATGACTAAATTGGTTATTCAGTTTAATGTAAGATATCAAATGCAGATAATTCAGGTTTATGACTCAACTTTTTCTTATTGTGGTGAAGAATTGGGGGATTTTTATAACAGATCAAATAACATTTTAAAATTGTTTTGGAGACTAATGCTATAAATGGTAAATGATTTCAAGATGAAAGTGCTGAGGATAAATTTTGTTATGATGATAGAAATGAAAGAAGACACAGACTTGTGTAGTTTGCACAAAAAGAAGAAGTGCATATTATGAATTCTTTTACCGAGAATACTGTTAAAGAGAAATGGATATCGAAACATCTAATAAATCTACAGTAGAAATTGAGTTATAATTTCTTCAACAGAAAAATATATATTTCAAGATTGTAGTGTTCTTAATAAATTTGACACAGCAAGTGATCATTGACTAATGAGATGTAAATTAAATATTAAAGCAAAATGACAAAAATTATTAAGAAAAACAATATTCATAATTGCTATTCCTAAGCTTCAGAAATATTCTAATGAATTAAACTTAGAACTAGCAAATTGTTTTAAAATATTGACAAGTTTTGAAAAAGGTTCAGGTTTGAATGAAATTAATGGGAAAAACGTTGATAAATACACTATTAAGAACTGCAATAAAGATTAACTAGTACAAAAGCAGCAATTGAGATGAGACAGTGTATGAGGGGTAGAAAGAATATGAAAAATGATATAGGAAAATATAAACAAGGAAAACTATAGAAGAGAATAAAAGTCTACAATGTGCAGAACAATTTTTTGGAATTGATAGAAGACTTACTGCAATAAGAAGAAAAGATGGAACTATTACTAAAAAGAGAGATCACTTCATGAAATGTGTTGAAGAATGATAAATAATTATATAGCAATAAAAACAAGATAGCATTTAAACAAAGCAATGAAGCATGCAGCTAAGTCAGGAAAAGTTCCAGGTAATGATGAAATTATAATTGATATTGTAAAAGAAGCAGGTAACAAAATTGAAAAATTGTTTGCAAAGTTATATACCATATGATTGGAAGAATATTCTAGTAGTACCTAACAGTACATGTTTAAAGAATATTCTAGTAATATTGATATTTAAAAAAGATGATAAAGAAAATATTAGAAATTACAAACATATCAGTCTTTTGTCAGTTCTATGCAAAATTCTTACATCGATACTTACAATTCATCTACAGCAAATTGTGAATAACCAAAAAGTAAGTGGTATATAGTATTAATATAGTCTTCATCAATAATTCTATATTAAGTTGATCAGAAAAAGATATCTGATTTTGAATCATTAGAGTTTGTATAGAACATCCCCTTAATATTTTCTTGATTTATTTCTATGGATTAAGTTTTTTATAATTATTATTTCCTGAAGAGAAATAATCATTATTTTTAGATTTTATTTACTGGTATTTAAGTTATGTGATTCATAGAATTCATTTTTTTCATTAATTGTATATGCATTTTCTGTTATTCCATTATTAATAGAAATAGAACAATTTTAATTGCATTAGACTCTAAATGAGAAAACATTTTAGATTGAAAATCTGAGAGTGAGAGGTAGTTTTGATGGAACTAGGTTAAACATCTGTTAAAATCCAATTGTTTATAAGCTCTTGCTTCAGCAGTTTTAATACAGTGTTAGATTTCTATAGATTACAATTCTATTCTAAATTTTCAAAGTTATTAATTGAAGTAAAAGTTTTCCTTATACTAGTAGATATTTTAAAAGTTAAGAAAATGTAACATTTTGTAACAAATATGAGCTTAATAATTAACTTGCCTTACATTGAGGATTCTGTTCTGTCTGTTCATGGAACTGATTATATATTTTGAGCTTTAAGTTTGTAATTTAGAAATTAAAAAAATGGAAACTGAAAACTATGTGATTGCTTTGATAAAAATATCATGTGACTAATGACTATTGCAGTCACCATTACCATTTTTCATTTGATTTTTTATTAATTCTAGTTTACCTTGGTCATACTATATAATTACATGTTTTATTATTTAGTGAAATTCTTGTCTAGATTGATTTAGTTAACTTTGTTGTTTCTTATCAAAATGTATTGTCTACACATGATCCTTATTATGCATCTACGTAGTATTTTTGTTAAACTCAGATTGACTTTTGCACTTGATATTTAGTACAATTCTTAGATTGTCTATTATTAAGCTTTAAAATAGCATGATTATTGAGATACAGCATCATTTTTTTTCCTTTTTATATTGTTAATATTCATGTAAGCCAAAACATTCATCTGGCAATATCAGATTTGATAGTAGTCGTAGACATTTTAATCAAAATGAAGTCAGATGGTTTAATTATTTGTTGCTGTTTATTCACTAATTAATTGCTCGTATTTCTATTTCTTTATCTTTATCAATTTATTCACTGTATGCTTTTCATATGATTAATGTGTATACAGTATATATATTTTGTAACCAATATTAGAATTTGATTGCTGATTTTGGTTATCATATTGCATATAACTTTTTTTTTCATTAATCTTTATAAATTTATTCACCATGTTTTGCAAATATTAATATATATATACATTATAATTAGTTTTGGAATTTAATAGCTAATTTTTTGCGCATGGTAATAAGTAAAGAATAAAATGATTGTGTTAATAATGATGATGTAAATAAATAACTCCATAACAGTACAAAATCCAGGAAAAAATAATTACTTTGATATGTCTGAAACATTTTCATTTGATTACAGTTATATTATTATCTTACAATGTATGAGTGTGTGTGCATATAAATATATGTAGGTGTGTCAAAGAAATTTTATTTTAGATTTATTTTATTTTTAGGAAGAAAGTTCAGATGGAAAGAATGAATGGGGAGATAGTTGAAAAGCACCTTTTTCATTGTACACAAACAAAAAATATTGAGAGTATATGCTATCAAGGATTTGATTTCCGTCTTAATGGTGAAAGAAATGGAACCCTATATGGACATGGAATATATTTTGCAGTGAATGCTAAATTCTCAGATGATAATTATAGTGAGCAATCTTCTGGAAGCAAAAAGATGTTTCTTTCAAATGTTTTAGTTGGAAATTATATCAATGGCAAGTCACATTATAAAAGACCACCTCCTCTTAACAGTACATCGTTTCAATTATATGATAGTTGTGTGGATAATGATAGCAATCCAACTATATTTGCTATTTTTGATTCTTCGCAAGTTTACCCAGAGTATCTCATAAGCTATTGTTGAATTGAAATTATTTTATATGTAAACTGAAGTAGTTGTAATTGTAAAAAAAAACAAATGATTATGTAAAACTTATACAACTAAATATATGTAATATTTTTTGAAGATTGAAAAAGAAAAAGTATGGAAGAAGTGATTCATATAAACAAAAAAAAAACACCTTAGAATGGATAGTTATGAATAAAAAAATGAATTAGATTTTTGTCTGTTGTTGATTCCAATAAATTTTCCTCATTCAACAAGTTCAAGAATACATTATTTGGTTTTATGATCTTACCATTGTATTTTTAAAATTTTATTGACTGCCCTTAAATGAAACATTTCTAATGCCTTTATATTGTGCTCATATAGTGATGAAGGTTTTATTTCCGTACAGTAAATAAAGTAGCATAACAGTTCTATATACAGCTAACCTAACTGCAATAGTTATTTTCCTGTAATAATATATTCTATCTTTTAACTTATTAAAAGTAGTAGCAACACGTTAGAATCTATATTGTACTTCAGAATTTAGGTCCACTTTTCTACTTATAAAAGTGTCCAGATATTTAAGCTGGTTTACATTCTTAAAATAATAATCATTTAATCTAATGGCTGCTGCGGATTTTTCTTCCACCACGAGCTGATGAAGAAATTTGTTTATTAATATTAATGCAACAACTCAAGACTTTATATGAGGTACTCAAGACTTTAAATACATTCTACCAATCAGCATTTGAACTGGCAAAAATGCTATAATCATTAGCAAATTGAAAAATAAGAATTTTTTGTTCTCACTTTTAATTAATTGAAATTAAAAATTTCATTATTAAACTTATATATATATATTTTGAATTCTGTTTCATTAAGTAGCCTATAAACCCTTTCAAAAATCACTCGTAATAATACGTAAAAAAATATTTTTAAATAAAGCTTTTATGTAAATAGACGACTAAAAAGTAGAAAAATAACTAAGTAATCCACCTCATGGTTAATTTGCCATTTTTAGAAAATATCGGAGATCTTAAGACTCTAGACTTGTTATAAAACAATTGGAAATTACATGAATGTTATTTTGTAAAAGCATTTGAAGACTTTTTTGATTTTTATGATTTACTTGAGCTCAAATGCTTTTATGAAACAATATTCTTACAATTTCTAATTGCTTGATTCTTAAAATCTGATATTTTCCAAGAATAGCAAATTAATCGAAAGGTAGATTAATTTTGTTACTTTTTAGTCAGTTATATACATAAAAGCATTACTTAAAAAAATACATATTTTTTTACTTTTTAGTTATATTTACATATTTTTAAAAATGGTTAAAAGTTCAAAAAAAAAAAAACTAAAAAAATTATAATTTAATAAGACATGGAAATAAAAAATACACCCTTTAACAAATGAATTCTAAATTTAAATGTTATTGTCCACTATATAAAAATAATTATGTATTGGTTTTTTAATTAAGTATCAGTTAAATCAATATTAACAAAATTGTATTCTACAAATGTAATACTTTCATCAGATTTATATTTAATTAATTATAAGTTAAATCAAGAGTTGCCAAACGTTTTTCAGCCACAGATCCCTTTACCAAAAACTTAAAACCATCAGTCCTCTAGTCATTTACTTTACTTAGTCAAATTAACAAATTTGTACAGTATTTGGTATTAAATATTTCACTAGATATAAAAAGTTTCATTTTAATCACTTGTATTTAATGATTGAGAAAGATAAATTGAATATGGCATTATCTTGTACAACATTTAATGTTGAAACCTGCACTAATGAAAATTAAAGCAAAACAATACGAGCAGTTTTTTTTTTAATTTTTGACATTTATGAAATAAATTCAAAATAAGCGCAAATATTGAAATAAATTTTATTAAACATAAAAATGAAGTAAAAAAATCAACATATTAAGACTAAATTAAACATCAAAAAAATTACAACAAATTTTAATCAGAATTTTAAAAATAAGAATACTAAATAAATTAACTTGGAAAACTGAATTTAAGGTGCATCTGATTATCTCTTGTTTTAAATTAATAAGTTGCATCCTCAAATCTTCATGATCTCTGATATGTAATTAATGTCTGTTCTGAAGCAATTTTAAAACTATACTGAAGCCTCAACCAGATATGATAATGAAAATGCCAGAAAATACTTTTGTACAACAGTCTATAGAGCTGTGTACAGAAGTGGAATATCTTGGTGCTGCCAAAACTTTTGATAACCCTGTTTGATATGTATCTTGAGATTCTTATTCATGCCAGTGGTTATCAGATTATTTGAAAAATTATATTTGGTTCTGCACTAGTAGTGTATGGGTTTATTATCCAATCCGGTATTTCCAAATGATAGAATATCTTCTAACCTAATTTTGAAATTTAATTGAAAAGTCTCCAAGGAGTTGAAGTACAGCAAGATGTTTTCTTCTTGGATTGTGCCTATCTTAAATAAGTTGGAGAACTGAAAAAGCTCAGATCTCGCAATATTTTGCTTAAAAATCAATCTGACAACAAAAGCCGATATGACGGATTTTGCTTTGATGAGATTCAAATTGTCTCCTTGCAATTATAAATTAACTTTATTAAATTTGCCAAATACGCAATATCTGTTTTATCCTTAAGTAAATTTTCTTTCAAACTGGAATTCTCATCTTCCAAAAACTCTAAAACAGATTGAAAAAATCTTGCCAAACATAAATCTTTTGAAAGCCAGCGGACTTCGGTATGGAGAACCAATAAATGGAAATCATTATCATTTTCCTTGCATAATCGAACAGTCTAGTATTCAAAGCATTATTTTGAATTTTGTTCACAGCTGTTTTAACAAACTGAAGTGATTGATGCAATTTGTCACTAAGGTTCTTGGCTATTAAATGTTGCCTATTGATTAACTACAAGTACTTAAGATACATGTTTCGGATAACTTGTGATAAAGACGAATCATAGCTAGTGCTCCATCTGTCACAACAGATATATTTGTCAATGGTGTCGCTTTTTCCCTGAAAAATAGCTCCATCAAATTAAAAATTGATTCGCCTCTGATGTCAGTTTCTAAAGTTCTAGCAAAAAGCAGCTCTTCATGCATTTCCTGATCTTGAATAATGCGAACGTATGCCAGCAACAAAGCTTCATTACCAGGTAATGTTGACTCATCCTATTGAAAGGAAAAACGTTTTTTTTCAAATGATTAGACAAATTTTCCACATCATGACTCATTTTGTTGATATGTCTTTGAGCTGCGTTAATGCTAAAAAAAATCCTTTTTATAACATCTTGTGCAGGTTTGTGGAATACACTGTTCAATACTTCCATGATGGCTGGTAGAATCTGTTTCTCCTCTATGGAGTGCAACTCACCAGACTTCACGATGAGTGGGAATACATTGTAAGATGCCCTTAATCCATCATCATTTTGCTTCAATAATAAAACAAACATCTATCTTAGTTCTTTTCAGAATTTTATCTTTAAGTGATTGAAAATATGATACATCTTTTTTATCAGGGTGAATTCTGTTCAAGTGATCTAGTTTTGATGGTTTCATAGTGTCGTAGCTAGACTTTTTCATGTATGAGGCACATTGTTCAATGTTGATTTGATAATGATGGGACAAATTCCAGCTTCAAATAGTCCAAGCTATTTTTTTTTGGTTCAGTCATATTATCGAAAGAGATAAAAACTTGTTAACAAACAATTTTGGCAGCCCCTGCGATAAAAAAAAACCAAGTACATACATATTTACTTGAGACAGAAGCTTTTTATTCAAACTCTAATAAACTCCTGATTTTCTTTTTCATAGTACTGCTCCTCAATAAATAATATTGAAATTTCCAATCTCGAATAAGTACATTACATCAAATGAACCAATTTATGTTTTCTGAAAGCATGACTATGCAAGACTGATAGATTTTACTAATATAGTCTCGTCCCACCGTGAGCAAGTTTGGACATGCAACAATCATTCACCCTCCAATTTTTTTTATTAAAACTTCAGGGGGTTGATATAGACTATTTGGGAACTCTTAAGTTAGATCAATATTAACAAAATTTTATTCTACAAATATAATATTTCCATTATCTTAGTTAAGGAATTCTCTTGGGAAATATACAGATGTGAGTTAGGGTTCTAAACGGAAACAGATTTTTTCCGTTAAAAAATTCAAAAATGTGAACACACCAACAGAAACAGACAGGGCAAGTTAATATAAAAACATTTGAAAAAATATGCAACATCAATTTTCATTGTGATATTCCATCTATAATATAAATCTCCATTTCATTCCATCAATTGTATAATATGAAGAAACTTTTGACAGATAATTCATAATTTCAAACAATATCATAGACCTGTTCAATTAATTGTGTCTGATGATTTGACCAAATCAAAAGCAATATATAAAGCATTCCGACACTTCTTGACTTTTTTGGTATCAAAAACAATGGTTAGAGTTCTTTTTGGTGCTCCAAAACTACATTTAATCTGTGGTAACTTATGACTGGATGCATTTTATGCATGAACACCTGCCATCGCTATAATAATAATGATATTTTGGATAATTACTGCAATTTAGTCTATTATCTTTATTTTCAGGAAATGGAATAGAAGCATTCATAAGACAATAAGCACATCTTCATGGGTCTATTTATTACTATAAAATTTCCATGTTTTTGAAGCAAAAATATTGCTACTTTATTTTAAAACTTATCAAGTATGTCATGCTCTACCTTTCCATTTTTAATATTACCATAAGCTGTTTTGACTTCATTATAATATCTTTGCTCAAATAGAAATGAGTAGATAGAACAGATCTCAATTGTACCATTATTGTAAAGATGATCGAAATACTCCACATCTACTCAAAATAGTCATTACAAACAAGTGTTATTGATGAAGTAAATAGGATTGGGATGCTGTTCCTCAGATCAATATGTTTTCACTGCATCTAAGAAGATATAGAATGGTTTTAATTTACTAATTACTTTTAATCCTTGTCAGTCATTGAATTTCTATATTCAGATCTTTATTAACAAGTTTCACATTTAATCTGCCAAACAGAAAATGTATTCCTTTAATAATAACAAACATTCCATACAGTAGATCCACTTGTATAATGCTTAGTAATCAGTCGACTTATTAACAGTCTTGCCCATGGGATGATGATTGGTTTTTGAAAAACCCAAGACCTCCAAATATATATTTTGAACTAGATTCATATTTATATGACTATACAAATGAGCTGGGAATGAAAATATGTTTTCATCTTGGGCTTCTACCTTTATAGTTAACTAAATAGTTAAAAGGTAATTGCTGGAGGGTTGCATTAGATCCTAAAATGTTTCTGTAGTGCTCATCCAAGGCTCCTCACTGATGAGAGCCACAAGCGAGAAAGTAGACAGGATATTGGATAAGTAGGTACTAGGTATGGATTTTATACACAAACCTTGTATCCATTGATTACTAAGGCTTGCACTGGGTAGATATTTTGGAAATGTAGGGGATTGTTATTCTTGGTAGATCGGTGCGGGGTACATTATTGTTTATTATATTATGAAATCTTGTAATTTTATTTTTAATAGCTTTAAGTTTAAACCCTGCTGCAAACAGATCTTTAATAAAGTTTGTTTTCTTTCCTGCCTGCTTTGTATTTATATAGATGCAAGTTTCTAAACAAAAATGCATTTAAGCCAGCAAATTTATGCAATGCAGGTGAGTTGGAGTTAGGGTGAATGCAGCTTCGCATTTCAAATGGTTTGACTTATCATTTTATAATCTATCAAGTGACGATTTCTCGATGAGGTCGAGATATTTGAGTTCTTTATTGTTTTCATATGTAATGGTGAGTGAAAGTTTGAAGTAATTAAATTACTTATGTAATATTTCAGTTCATTTTAAGCTGGACTTTTACCACACCATGCCAATGACGAAAGAAAATTTATTGAAGCATGGACTTTAGAAAATTTAAGATACAGTCCCTGAAGATAAATATTTCATTTTTATTGTACATCTATATATAGTTATAAATATGCAAATGATATCAATGTCATCTCTTTTAACTATCAATCTACTTTTGGATGAGTCTCCCCATGTCTTATCCAGTTTTTCTAATCTCTGGATCTGCTATCCATATATCAGGAAGCTTCCTTTATTTGATTGAGCACTTCAATTCCATATCACTTAATGTTAATTCAACCAAAGTGGTCAATGATATTTGTTACTCATAAATATTTGTTTTGATCTCTTATTACACTATTATGTTTTCTTGACTAATCTGACTTTGTATTGTTGTTTTATTGCAATCTTCCTTTTAGCACTGACTTATTCAAATCAAAATACTCCTTTGAAGTTTAAATCTATTATCAACTTTATCCATTGTTTCTATCTGTATTAATAATCAGATCAAGATATTTTCTTCTCATTTATGATAATTAATTTTTATTTCTTCTTAACAAACCCATTAATAATTACTTTAGTCTTTTTAGCATTTATTTTTAATCTTACTTCTTAATATTCACCTGATCACTAATCCACTCAATATTCTAAAACTACTGTGAAATTTTGCCACTATGCAATCAACATGTACTGTCTTTCCAATGTTAACATCAGTGTCCAGTGTAATCTAATTCCTAATGTTGCATATTTTGATATTCTGCAGAATATGACTTTATTCTAGCTTTACATTTTATTGCTTGTTTTAATTCCAATAGAAATGCATATAGCATCAAATAATTTACAGAAATTCATATTGATTGATTATTTCTATAATATTTTTATCGATTGTGGTAAAAACATTTTTAAATCCAAATTCTTTTCACTTATAAAATAGCCATCTTCAATTGCAGATGATTTGCAATATTCTTAATAAATACTTTGTATAAAACAGATAAACAAATGATAGATCAGTTATTTTTAATATCTTCTCTATCGACTTAAATATTATTACTATAGCATTCTTTTTATCATCTGATAAAGTTTTATCATTTAAATATTTGAAATATAGCAATTACCAACAATTTTTGTTTTCTTCACTTGCTTTTTTAAAACATTATCAATAGTTCCTTCATTTTCTGATAGGTTTAATTATATATATTAGTTCCTCATTTAAAATATTTGGCAAATCAAGATATGTAATAACTGTAGATAATAGTTGTGTTGCCTTTTGTTACTATGTAATTTTTTATACAACTTACATATATTTCATGATATAATTTTAGGAATAGCTGTTTTTTAAGAGTTATATTGTTTTTAGACTTAATAAATTACATTATCTTCTCATTGATTTTTGTCAAGTTTGCAACATCTTCAAAGTCTGTTAATATTTTAAAAGAACTTGCAACTTTTCATTTAAATTCATTAGAATGTTTCTGAGAGATAAATATTAAATGCAAATAATGACTTTCTTAATAGTTTTTGTTTCTAGTTTTTGATTAACATGTATCTCACATCACTATTCAGTGATGTCTTGCTGTGTTCAATGTATTAAAAATATGATTTTGAATATATCACATGATCACTATTCCCTATGCTTACCAAAGTGTTAAAACAGAAGCTAAACTCTACATATAATAATGCCATTTACTGCAATCCAGAGTTATCAATGGGTACAAGAAGATTTGTGCATATAATTCCCATCTAGGTACAGTGCTTTCATTTTTTCTTTACAATCTGTCACTTTTTTTTTATTGTTTCTATTATTTCCTGTTTATATTGTTTAATTTCTTTTATTTCTAACATTATTTGAGGTTGACTTTATTTCATTTCTTTCTAAATTCTGTTAAACAGTTTGTATTATATTAGCCAGCATTTTTATCTCTGATATCTCATTTATTCTCTCTCCCACTTCTGGATTTTTGAAAGTGATGGGGTTATTTTCTTACCATCCTATCTCCTCAGGTGTCATACTATCACTTCTATCTTCAGCTTCCACTTTATAAATGTACAATATCAAACATGCTTACTTATTCTAAAAGTAAATTTTCCTAAAATCAAAAAAAAAACTTTTCTAAATATTTGATTTTCAAATATTTGATTAAACTTTTTAACAAAAATAATAAGATTAATTTTTCCTTACCTACTCTTTTACTTCAAACTTTATTCTCTTTTTCTAATTACTTTTTTTAATAATACACTTAAAGATGAACTCTTTCTCCAAACAATCTTTCAATCTCAACACAATCACTATTCACTGGTCAACCTATCTATTTAATGAAAAAATTTCCTGACCGATTGCTAATATTTTATCAATTGCTTAAAAAAATCATTGGGTTTATACTCAAGTCCATATATTGGCAGCTTTATTTAATAATTTTGCCTTATGTACTAGATCCATATACCTAATTACTTAAGGGTGCCACCAAACTAGTTTACCAGTTCGAAAAATTCATTTTGGGTGAAGGAATATATGAGAATCTGGACATATTTTGATATAATAATTGTTCTAGATGCTAGCTCAGCTTTGAGTATGAGCCATATAACTGTTAAGCAATTAATAGATATCAGCAAACAAATGGCAGGCAAATTTAAATAAATAGAATAATACTGTTTATTCATTTCTGAGTTTAGGTTAAAAAAAAAATTAAATATAAAAAAATAAACCTTCCCCAAACAAAATTAAATATAAAAAAAATAGGGTTCCTTCATGGATGAGTCCCATCAGGTAAGACTTAAGTGAAAATTTGATTCACACTGTAGGAAATATCCCAGCAAAAGCAAACACTATCAAATTATTGATACGAAAAAAAACAATGATTCTTAAGAGGTAGAGATATTGTATAATTTTACTATTATATTTACTAACTTATATTAGATCTACATAACTTGCTAAGGCACAGTGTAATATGACACCAAGGAGATTGTGGACTTACAATGGGCCATCTTATTGCACACAACACCCGTAAACAAACACAATTTACTTGATGTAGACTGTGATAGCCAGCAAAAGTCTGACTTTTATACTTGCCTATTAATCATATCATTACTAACCTCTACAGACTTGTATGAAATGCTAAGGCACATTGTGGTGTGACCGAACTTAAGCCACACAAAAGAGATACAGTGGATTTACAATGGCCATCATATTACACAGAACAGCCATAACCAAATATGATTTAATATACATAGGCTATGATAGCCCACACAAGTCTGACTTTTACATTTCAATATTCCTTATACAGTACATACATATAACTAAAAATTTTAAACATTCTGTAGGAATAAATTTATTAACAAAATATTAATCTATGAATTATTTAATAAGAATTTCATTTGCTTTTGATTGCTGTCATCACTAATAACAGTGAATTATGAAATTGATTCAATCAAAATAAAATAGAAATTTAAACATTAAAATAATATTTTGTTAGTCAATGATCTGAATTATTTAATTTAACTTAAATACCTAAATAAACCTCTATCACAATAATAAAACTCATCCATGAAGAAATTAGAAAATGCACAACATATATTAGCTATACATATTAGTTACTTAATTTAAATCACAGAAATGATTTTATAGTAAATATATATGTTATCAAACTACAATGACTAAAGACTAGATTATTGGATATACATAAAATTCTCACATTTTACTGGGAGACTTATACTGCACAACTTTTGGGAGTACGTACTTCATTTGTCAGAGAGAAGTTTCAGTGTCCAAGCCGTTGATCAAAAAACCACCAAGTTGATCAGGCCAGTAGTTTATACCATGAAGGGAATTAGAGTTATGCAATAATAGATGAGTTTGTCATTGGGATAGCTTTTAACCACACATACTATCAATAAAAACACTGTGGAAATTATTAATGCTACTACTACTAATAATAATATTTGTTATTATTATTTGATTTATCATCCTAAAAACATATAATGATAACATTACATTTAGTCAAATGAAAGTGTTAGATAAGAGCAAGTACAAAATATATATTTAATCATAACTGATTAATAAGTTATTGAACACATACAAATTATTTTATAAAAAATGTAGATAGCTCATAATCATTTTTTATAAGATTAAATAATTTTTTTTGATAAAGGCATTGTGTGAATCACTGCTCTGATATGGAATTCAATTTATGGTTTAATTTCATATTATAATTTGCCATGACTAATCAAATTTCAAAAAAGATTTAATTTTAATAATGACAGTATTTAGGATTTGACACCTTTATACTGCAAATATTAAATTTTCTATTTTGATAAGAAATATAAAGAAAACTAATATTTTGAATCTAAATAATGTTTACAAAAAATGATAGAATTAAAGGAAATTATGTTTTTAAAATGTTAAATATTGTATATGAAAAATTTAGAGATCTCAATATATACAATTGATAGTTGAAGAGTGCTTGAAAGTTTGTGTTCAAGCAATCTATAATTATATCAAATTTCCAAGTATATTAAATTATATTTGTATTCTAATATTACAGATTCAGCATGTATCATGCCATCCCTCATATGCATTTAAATGGAGAAGGATGTATATATGAGGGATCAGAATGAATTGTCAACATGGACATCACAATAAAAGATTTGGGCATTTCATCATCAGATTTTAAGTTGTATAGATGGCTGAAGAGTTGGAGGATAGAGTACATTGAAGTCCATTAAAGTTTGGAGATTTGTTATCTTAATATAAACAGAGTATTGATTATATATACGTGTGGGAAATAATGATCTGGAGCAATTGATGAATTCTGGTTCAGCATGAAATACATATAAAGGGTGCTTGAAAGTCTGTGTTCAAATACTCTACAATTGCATCTAATTTTCAAGTATATTAAATTATACTTAATATAGGGAGCATACCAATAGTTCAAACAAGCTCTTATTGATAAGTGTGGTAAGAGAAAGATATTTAAAATATTTATCTACAATATTCCTATCCCCAGACCAATTGTTTTGAACTTTTTGCTCTCTTCAGTGAGATGCTCTTTAACATTTAAATGTAATAAAAATCTATAATTTGTATTTTCTTCTTATATAAATATATATTTTAAAGTTTATAATATATTGATTTAAGTATTATATTTCTCACCCTATATAAAAGCTAAATACTGTTATTAGAAGACAAAATATTAAATTTCAATTGTGTTGAAATATATAGTTACAATATATATTATAATAGTCAGCTACATATGCTTAAAGCATTTGAACTTAATTTAATTTATAGAGGCATCACCTGACATTAAACATTAGAAAATAGACCAGCAGATATATTGTAACTAAAAATAATCTGATAGCTCAGATGTTATTTTGCAAAGCTGTATTAAAAAACAAAGCTGCCATGGGCATATGCGCTCATATATATGTCTGACTTGAGTACACTGATTTAAAAGAATAAGAAAAAAAACTACTTAAGCATTTAGTCATGTTATTATATATTTTATAAAGTTACTTTCTAATGAGTGATTAACAATGAAATTATTTGGATATATGAAATAATTTTAATTCCGTAGTTTATAAAGATCTAGGGCATTTTGAACCCTTTTTAATTTACCTTTTTTTAAATTGGTTTTAATAAAATCTTCCACATTTTTATAGTAAATTTGATAAAAAAACTAAATATGATATTCAAATTTTGAAATTGATATTTAAATGTTGTTGGCAATATTTTTTTCTTTCTTCCTATCAACTAATATAGATAAAGGAATGGAAAAATATATTGTTTTCCTTTTGTTTATATTTGTATCAAATAAAGATATGTTTATAAATTTGTTTCCACAACATGTGAATGAAATAAAGTAAATGTATAATAAAAAAAACATGTCAAAAAAGAAAGGTCAAATATTATAATAAGCTGGTGATGGTGTCATGATGGTTGAAAAACATGTTGAAGAGCATAAAATAGATATGAATATATGTCTACATCAACAATGAAGGCATTCCACTACTGTCCAGTATATTTAAAGATTCAACTCAAAAAGCAGCACTGCTCTGATCTCGTGCAGAGAAGAAAAACCAATCATAAAAACCGTTTTCCACAGTAACATAGATAACTATATTTTTCTGACTATTTGTAAAGTATCTTTCAATATTCCAGTTATAATAGCTAGTATGATTTTGGCTAAAAAATTAACTGCTATGCGTGGCTAGGCAACAAAAAAACCCTCACCAGTCAAAATACTCAGAATGAGTTTGAACCAAGATATACAAATATGTATAGTAAATTTTCATTCAAATAAATGTAAAAGTTGAATGGCTAACAAAATTGAAATAAAAACGATTAAATTGAAATATATATAATAGTATTAATCAATGAGATGATGATTTAAAGCTGAATATAAATCTTGCCAAAAGTATTTTTGATTTGTTTTGTTTTTTTAAATTTCAATTTAATTTTTATTTGATTTGTTTTGTTTTTTTAAATTTCAATTTAAAAAAAATTAAATTTGAAGGGGCCAAACTTTTTGAATATAAAGTTTATATTCGTAAAACTTATTAACAACACACAATCATCATCATTTAAAAATTATTAACATCATCACTGCATGACCCCTAGTGAATTTCATGATTTCACAGGGTTGTAGATATTAAATAGCATATTGGATATTAAAAGAACAATGTTTGGATTGAATTCGATAAGCAAGTACAAACTAATGGAATGCATAAATAAAAATTGTTGCATATATACTTGCAATTATTAATATGTATACAAAATATGAAATATAAAAGACATTTTAAATTTATGTCTAAGGCCTTATAAAATGAAAACATCTTACAATGTTTAATATTTAAATAGTTCCAAACTATGGTTTTCTGTAGATATTATTTTTGTAATATATTTACAATTAATATATTTATGATTGTCTTCATTCATTACTTCGAAGATGGTAGTTTTTCTATGTAGGCACTGGCAATGTCACACATAAAATACTGCAGCATTGATAATATTACAAAAGATGTAATATCAGTTGGTTTTGGCAAACTTGAGTTAGTTTCAATATCTGACTCCATTTTCCAGACATTATGGTTAGTGTATTTTTTGTTGCTGTAATTTGGCTAATTATTTATATAGTGAAAGGTGAATGGTTAACCAATGTCATAATGATGATTTATAAGTATGAGTCCTTCTAAAAGTATTTTGTTTTTCAGTTTCAATAAAATAAAATAAAAATGAAATTCTCAAACACCAAACCTAAAAGGTTTATTTTTGGAAAACTTACTAACATATGGTAATTATCATTTACAAATTATTGCTGCCATCTTTACATGCCCCCCCCCCCATGAATGCCATGATTTCTCAGGGTTATGGATAGTAAGTAGCATATTGGATCTTAAAAGCATAATGTCTGGATTGAGTTCCATAAGGAAACAAAGAAAATGGATTAATAAAAAAATAAACAGTTTATTAATAATGAGTGCATAAATTAAAGCTATTACAAATTCTCAAACTTTGAAACAAAAAACCTAACAAAAAATGATTCAATGTGCACATAGTTTTGTTTCATTTATGATGAATGGTCACCACATTGATATACTGTTACTACAGTTTTGACAGAAAAAATGAATTGTTGCTCAAATAAGCAAAAATGATATTTCTGGAACTGCACTAACTCTAAATCAAAATAGTAAAAATTACAATTTCTCAAGGTAATAGAATAACAATCACTAAAACCTCTTGATGAGTAAAATGATCATTTTCATGACTTTCCCAATCATTTTTAACAACTGCTTTGTAATCACACAATCGACAAATAAAGTCTTGATTAATAATTAAAGACTTATCTGCCCTATTTTTTGAGTTATTATTTAAAAAAACCCTTTTGTTCTTAAATACACACAACCTACATTGAAAAGGCTTCTCTGCAATGTGTATTTTTTTGTGACATTTTAATATATTTTTACTACTAGTCTTGATGGGACAAGATGTGCATTGAAATGTTTTTTCTTCTGAATGCCTTCTTTCATGTATGCTTAACTTGTATTTTCTCACTGTCTTGAATCCACACAAACTACAATGAAAAGGCTTCTCTGTTGTGTGTCTTCTTTCATGAAATTTTAATCGATATTTAACACTAGTCTTGAAAGGACACAATGGGCATTGAAATGGTTTTTCTCCTGTATGCCTTCTTTCGTGTATGCTTAATGTATGTTTTGTTACTGTCTTGAATTCACACAAACTACATTGAAAGGGCTTGTCTCCAGTGTGTATTCTTTCATGAGATTTTAATCGATTTTTAGCACTAGTCTTGAAGGTACAAAATGTGCATTGAAATGGTTTTTCTCCGGTGTGCCTTCTTACATGTAATCTTAATCTATGCATCACTGCTGTCTTGAATTCACACAAATTACAGTGGAAAGGCTTCTCCCCAGTGTGCCTACTTTCGTGATATTTTAATCGGATTTTAGCACTAGTCTTGAAGGTACATAATGCACATTGAAATGGTTTTTCTCCTGTATGCTTTCTTTCATGTAACCTTAAATTACATTTTCGAACTGTCTTGAATTCACACAAACTACATTGAAAAGACTTCTCCCCAGTGTGGATTCTTTCATGAGATTTTAATAGTGTTACAGTAGTAGTCTTGAAAGAACATATTCTGCAATGAAATGGTTTTTCTCCTGTATGCCTTTTTTCATGTAAGCTTAACTCATATTTTGACACTGTCTTGAATTCACACAAACTACATGCAAATGGCCTCTCTTCAGTGTGCATTCTTCTTTCATGAGATTTTAATTGAGTTTCACTAGTAGTCTTGAAGGGACACGATAGACATTGGAATGGTTTTTCTCCTGTATGCCCTCTTTCATGTATGCCTAACCGATATTTTGCTAATGTCTTAAATTCACATGAACTGCATTGAAAAGATCTCTCACCAGTGTGTATTCTTTCATGAGATTTTAATAGATTTTTGGTAGTAGTCTTGAAGGGACACAATGTGCATTGAAATAGTTCTCCTGCATGCCTTTTTTCATGTATGCCTAACTGATATTTTGTTAATGTCTTAAATTCACACAAACTACATGGAAAATGCTTCTGTTCTTTGTGTATTCTTTTGTTTGTTTTCATGTTTTCTTACCAATTCATTACTTGCTGTCTTGAATCCACACAAACTACATTGCAAAAGCTTTTCTCTATGTGCACTTTCATGTAGTATATAAGTACTTTTAGAATTGGTTTTGAATTCACATAAAGAACACTGAAAAAAAATTTCTGTATCATGTCTTCTTTCATGTTGCATTAAATTCATTTTACATGCAGTCTTGAATTTACACTTATTGCGGTGAAAAGTTTTTCTCCTGTATGTTCTATTCTGTGTAAGATTAATACATTTTGTGCATAGTCTTAACTATACATTTTGTGCATAGTATTAACTATTAGTCCTGAATTCACACAAACCCCAGTGAAAAGGTTTACCACCACTATGGGTTCTTTCATGTGTTCTTATAGAATTCTTATAAAAAGTTTTCAATTCACACAAAGGGCAAAAAAAAGCTTTCTTTTGCAATAGGCTTTCCCATAGTGTTTTACATATAGTTTTTACCAAAAAAAATTAAGTCCATAAAAGTACAATATTTATCCTTTGTTTATGATTTTTATTCTATAAAGCTACTTTTTTCATTTCTGTAATTTCTCATGGACATAGTTTTTTACATGCTTTTCAAATAAATATTTTCACAATTCTTATTCTGTTACATTACTAGCCACATGGGTTGTCATTTTTTAAGCACTGTATATTCTGTTATTTTTTGTATGTATAATATTCCAAATCTTGATAAAAAGAATAAACAAACTTTGTTAACATTATATGATTCTAAATATTTCATGCAAATGTTTTTAATCTGCAAAGTTAGTTTTATTTTCTAATAAAGCAAGTATGTTTATATATGCAGTAGGACATATTTTGATTTTAATTTAAAAAATATGGTAATTGCTTTTATTTCAAACCTGTAATATAATAATACTCAGAAATTATTTTTATTGTTTTGTGTTTCTTAGCAATTACTGAATTATAAACTTTTTGCATTTCTTTGAATAGTAGCTATTTTTAAATAAATGCAAGTTCTCAATTCAACTGATATCATGTCCTATAATACTGTACGTCTTATATGACTAGTATGGGAAAGGTTTGGATCAGAAATCCATAGAATATGCATTTTTCAATCCATCATTATCTCTCCATATAGAAATACAATAAACAAAAAGATATTCCATAAACATTGTGTAAAGTTAATTCATGCAAGTCAATAATTTCTATAATCATAATGGTTCTTAATTTCATAAATTCTGTCATAAAAATAATTAAACATTTTACTTTTCAGCCACACTTCTTTCATTATAAGTTGTAATCTTTAGAGAAATATATTACTGAGAGTGTAGATTTTCAGGAATCAATTTATTATTATTTTGAACATAAATATTCATTGGTATGTTCTTCATCAAATATCATTGTTCATTAACAAAACAATGAAATGAATTTCTTTGCCAATGTCTTGGATCTACACAAAAGAGAAAAAAAAGTATTAATAGTAATCATTTAAATTTACATGAATGTGTCATGAGATGACAAAGTAAACTTACTTTCCTATGGAAGCACCAATTGTAAAGAATGATTTTTATTGGAAGAAGCCATTTTATCAGATGACACAATTAATATTTTTATAAAAGTAAATGAATCAAGCTTTCAATTATTAACACCAGATTATTTAAATTGGTAGTTTTTATGATTAAGGCAAAAAATTATTATTTACAAAGAGATACCTCTTTGTTCATGGTAAAAAGTGAGTTTCTTCTTGGTTCAAAATGTGAAAAAAGTTGCTGACAATCACAAACATAACCTTAGAAATTGTTAAAAGAAAAAATCCATCCAACATCAGCTCATAAAACATTAATAAAAAGATTAATTGATTATTAAAACATTGTTGTACGATGTATTTTTTTAAACAAAATAGAGAATATACTCATATCCATAATGATATAACTGTGCACTTCTCAATTTGGATATCCATATTATTTTAATTCCAACTTTTAAAGACATTATAAGTTTAGGAAAAGCAATTCAATTTTATTTCACCTCTGTTCTAAACATATCTATTAAGTATTGAAGCAATCACTCTGTAGTCAAAGTGAGCTTCGTGCTTTCCTTCCTAAAAAACTAACATCTACAAGGGTTCAAACCCAGTAATATTTAAATTACCAAAAGTGCCATCATACATATGTAATTATATATATTACAAACTATTATAATGAATATTTTATAATTTTGATTTTCATATTTTAATACTTTTGAATATTTTAAGATTGTGGGGTTTTTTAAAATTTAAAACAGAATTTGTTTAATCACATAAAGTTTGTCATTTGTGAAACTTTATGTGTTTTTAATTTCAATTTTGTAAAAATTTAAAAGAAAGAAGATATAACCAAGATGGCAGGTTCAAATCAACCCATTGTGAAGTTTTCTTCACTAATTAAACATTTTGAAAAAGCTTGATTTTTTCATTAATCAAAATATTGTCTTATCATAGTTTTTACGTTTATAATTTAAAGACTTTACTTAAAAGTTTTGCTAAAGATAGTGATTTGAACCTTATTTTCTTATATCTTTTAATTAAAATGGACTGTAATTTGCTCAGGAATTTAGTAATTGTCTCATCTGCCTCTGGGCAAATGAACCAAAGCATTCCTGTAATAGCTTGGGTGGTATAAATAGAATAGATTAGAGATAAGGAACAATCTTAGCTTATAGTCTTAGTCTCAATCTTACAGTATTTGTTTGCTCTTAGTTTTTAAAATGTCCATTGAGTAAGTAACTGAACCGTCTTTCCCTGGGCCTCTCGTGGCTGCCTCTAGTATGCTACCACAAAACTCCTGCCATGGAAGAAGGCTGCCGCCGATGAAGAAGTAGTGTCTGAGATTGCTGACCAGCAAGCTCATCCCTGCAACTAAAATTCAGAGAATGAACCATTTAACCATTTACCCCAAGTATGCAGAGGTAACATTCCAAGAGCTATGTAAAGTTGTCTATGCTTGCCTGTAAATACTAGTTAATGTTTTCTTTTATAATTATATACAATATCTACCTGTAAATACCTCTCTATAATCCTATCAAACATATATGTAAATGCTTACATCTATTTAAGTTTAAATCTTACATATTATTTAGTGTGGAAAATTTTATTATAATTATTTGCTTTTTATTTTTATATATAATTTATATGCCAAATCAACTCAACTCCACAATCCTCTATTTTAGAATAACCTTTTAACCCCTTCCCCCCGCTTCTGGGATATTTTAATTACATTAAATTATTTGTTTTAAAACCATTGCTCACTGATTGAGAAATAGTTAAATAATATTTCTGTTTATAGGCAGATTATTATAATACTGTCATGAGTATATATTTATTGATTCTAAATTTAATGTTATTCAAGAATGCTATTACTTAAATTCCATTTAAGATATTTTAAATAATAATGACTTTTATTTTTTTATGTCATAATCATTTATATGTAGCGCTTTTAGCATTATAGTATTAAATAATGCTTATTGATTCCAAATGCAAGTGGGCCCCCTTTAATAAGGTAAATGTAATCGTATGTCATTAACACATTCATCTAGTTTTACATTTCAGTTATATAATTTGGTTTAGTATACAAGTCATACCGTTACGCCAATTAAAATTTTATATTTAGGCTATTAGTTTTTGACATCTTTAAAGGATGTATTATAGTTTCATAGCATTGCCAGCATAGGTCAGCCATCACAATTATTTGATTTGTCATAACTTGAGGATAATCAGGAACTCCAAATCCTTCATCTTCACTTATATATGTTTTAGCTGGCATTGGAAGTGCCCTAGGACACCTTTGGAAAGAGTAGCAGAATCTCTGCATTGATACCCTACGCAGACAATGGTATCTTCCTATCTTCTTTTTACTCTCCAGCTATGGCCCATCAGAAGAACAGGCATACCATTTCTCTTTTTCCCATTTAAATGATGAAACGCCTCTCAGCCAAAATGGAATGAATCTTATATCCTGCTGCCTCATGCTCACGCCACCATTCATTACAGTATTTTAGAATCATGCCTAAAACCAATCTATAAGCCGTAATGTTGTGATATAACTAATCCATTTTGTTATTTATTAATATATTTAATATTTAGAATGTCACAAAAAGCTTGCATTAAGCTATTTCCCTTTGATGAGTGACTCCCACGTATGTAAACGAATTTTCCTTATTCCATTTTAATTCAAGAATTAAAATATAACATTTGTTATATTGACATTTTTTGATAACTTTATTGTTCAATAATTAATAAATATAATGGATGTCAGAGACCAATTTACCTGGCATCACAGTTATATACATGTAGTTTTCTTGTGAGGTCAAAGTGGCATCGATCACAGTTTGTTAAATGCACTATGTTCATTTATTCCAACACTAAAGTGTCTCTCTTGCGAATTCTTTTGTCCAGGTCATTATTTAATTAAAATAGCATTTCTCTTCTTAAACCCATTATGTAACTTTTTCTTTTTAAACATTGGCAAATAAATAAACTGCTCTATATATGTATAAGCGTGACATCCCATAATAACTACAGATGTAAGAATAATGAAACTATTCTAGCGTGAACTACATAAATAATTTACATTTAGAACAAATTGTTCTTTTATAATATTAAATTAAAGTATCTTTTAATCCTATCCAGAGTTTGAATCTTTATTTTGGTTAGTTTTTAAAATATAAAAAAGTTTATATCATTATGTATTATTCTAGTTCTCTTATCTTATTCGGGGATTCATCCTTGACAACCCTAATTCAAGTCTCATGTCTCTGTACCACTATGTGGTGTCTGGTACAGTATTTATGTAAATTGCAATAGTCTAGGACAATATTCAAAAATGGATATGGTTAAAATATTGTCAAGATATAAATCCCAATAATTTCTCTACAATATTTTCAAATATGTACTTGTTCTGTTAAATTACCAAATTAAATTCCATTTAAAATTTGATGCTTAAGTCTGCATAAAATGTAAGTATGTAAGCATTACATCACTGTTACAAGGTTCCATATGTGTTTTGATTTGAAAGTTTATATAAAGTGCTATTTATGGATTATTTTTTAACATTTCCCTTCATAATGTCTCTAAAAAAACCATAACAGCATTAAGAAACTGGCTGAAGACACATACAAGAGACCGTTTTGGAACATGCAAGGAAAGAAATCCAAGAAGAAATAGTTCAAGATGATATTTCAGATGTAGAATCTGCAGATAAAGATGATCCAATGCTTCAAAGATACATCAAAAAGGTTTCAAAACAAGCCACATCCAAATGCATTAAATCTCATAGCTTTTCTTTAACAAATGAAATGAAGCTTTTTGAGGCTACTGGAGAGTGATCTGAGAATCTAGAAAAACTGTATTGAAGTTTAAATACTATCAGAGCAATTATGGTTGAATCAGAAAGAGCTTTATCAAGTGTGAGATACTGTTTCAAAAATAAGGTCACACTTATCACCAAAAACATTAAATACTTTATGCTTTTTAAAATCTTATTTCACTAAAAATTCATGTGCTATTTTTCCCATAATATTAAAAACTTAATTTTTTTACAAAATCATTTTTATTTTCTTAAAAAAAGTTAATTTTTTTCGTCAATAAAATAAAATTTTTCTACATTTTTTATTGAAATATTTTTTTTTCTGTTAAATAAAGCATTTTTTATTTCTTTCAGTTTTTTGCATATCCTAATATTAATGGTAAGTACCATTAATTGCAAATTTACTTTGGTATTTAATGCTATTAAAATGTTGGTAACTTTTGAAAACTATTTAGAATAAAACCCTTAATGATCTATTGTTTTATTTAACTGCTCTAACTAATTTGATGAAAAATTAATATGATTAGATATTCATTACCTCACTATGCATGGCCAATATATAGCCTTATGCATCTTGTCTCTGAACAGATACAGACACGCACAGACTAATTGTAACTACTAATATCTATTAATATAACCCAGTTTTAAGATTTATTAAACTTACAAGCTTTTAGGATATGCTAAAATCATTTATATAAACTCTGCTATTAGACAAACTAGACATACAAATACTTTCAGGTTGTAATACTTGAAAAACAAATATTTAAGTGACTTGAATAAGGGAAACCAAATATCATGTGAGCCAGAAGCTCTTTAATATCTCTTAATAACAATCCAATAAGCACTGCCAAATGCCCAGGAGGAAATCATGCATCTATATGGCATTATTGACCGAAACTTTTGAACTAAATGGTAGGAATGGGCATCTACCTGATAAACAATAATAATACAATAAATGTAACTGCTAGGAACATCATTTATGTTACACTTATTTATGAAAAATCAAAGAATATACATAAATAAAGCATATGATGTATGGCTGGAATTTGTACCTACTGAACAAATGCTGCTCAAAGTAAGTCACTGAGTGGGAGTGGCAGGACAATGCATCTGTATCACATTTATTTCTGGACATTAAAACTTTATATATACAAAATAGCTGGAATACTATATTAGCTCAAGAAATTTTAATACATACAAATAACTTTTCCAAAGTCTGCCTATCCTAAACCTGCTAGAATACTTTGCTTAAAACTGGAAACTTTTATAACTATGAAGAATAATGTATCTTAATTTATTTAATGTCTATGCAGCATTTTATTCTATCCACAGGTCATTAATCCATATTATTTACATTATTGGTTAAACTACTATTTTTACACTTACTATACTTCAGCTAGTAGAAATGACCATTATTAGCTTTTGTTTTAAATGATAAAGAAGCTTTTGAGCAAATAGTGAAAGTTTGCAATAATAGGTTAGTTGTTTTACTATCAATATTTTTCTTTTTATGTTTACACCATCTAAGCTTTGGTGGGGCTAATAAAATTAGCAATCCATCATCATTCTAATTTCTAAACATATATACATATAGTTAAAATAAATCATAATAATCTATACAAAATTCTAAGTGGAAATAAAATACACATATATAGAAGATTAAATATCGAAGGTTACTGAGATAAAATCATAATAATATATAATCAAAGTTCATACAAATTACTTTTTTTATCATTAATCATTCAAGTTCTGAATTCTGGTATCTGTAGACTTTTTTCAGGACAGTAGATATAAACATAGCCATGTCAAGACGTTTTTCAGCGAAGCTGACTGCAATGGTATTCATTAATACGTTTCTATTTTGTTCAATGGGCAGCTTCTGCTGGTATTGCTCTTGTTGAATGATGACTAGTTCAAAGCTATAGATCCTTTTGAAGTTATGCAGCACACAGATTGCATATAATCTGGACGCAACACTCACTGGGATGGTTTTATACATTATTTTATCACTTCTTTTTTCAACTCACAATGGAATTAAGCTTGCCAGCTTGGTGAGAGTGGAGCAGATTCCAGGCTTCTTTACTCTTGCATCATATTTTAATACTGCTTCTGATGAATGAATCAACCAAATAGCCAAAGCATGTTCCTCTGATCTTCTGAGAGACCCCTATTTATAGTTTACTGAGCTGCCTTATCAATTTTCATTGTAGTTCAATTTCATATATCCATCCATTTGTTGTAGATTAGTCCTAAATTTCATTGTTGTCTGTGACATACTGAGCAATTACAGACTTTACAAAAATAAGCTAAACAAACTACAATATTTATCTTTCAATTAGATGATCTCTTTATCTAGAATTTAATCACATTTATAAAAAAAAATGTCATTTCCATCCACCTAATTACAAAATGTGGTTACAATTGTTAATTAATAAAATATTTTGGCTTAAATTACTTTAAAACAAATTTATAATTAATGAAGCCTAATATATTTTATATATGAACACATTTATATATATATATATCCAAACCAGTGTTAAAAGTGGTTTGGATAAATTATATTTATATAAGATATTACAGAAAAATAAAAAAAAGGGTAATTTTGGTAAACACATATATATTTTTCATTTAGTAGAAATCTTGTAAAATGTTTATTTTAAAAATTCCTAATGAATTTTTAATTTACTTACATGAAGAACATACATATTGCTTCAATACCAATGTCAAAATTAGAAACATGTCCCATACGATTTCAATAATGCAGTAGGAATTCTGATTTTTAAAAAAGGTGGTAAAAAAGATATTAAAAATTAGAGGCCTATCAAATTAAAATTTTTTTTAACAGGATAACTACAGTAAATTTTATATTTTAACCAAGAAAAAAAGAAACAGGATTTAAAAAGGGTTTTATCACAGTAGACCACATCCATGTATTGAAAGAAGTTATATTAAAAAACCAATGAATATGAGTTGGATTATGTTTTGGATTTGCAGATTATAAAAAGGCATTTCCTTCTATAAGCATTTTTTCAGTGATTAAAGGATTGGTAGAATATTTATCAAAATGCAACAGTCATAACAAATTTACAGTTATACTAAGAGGATTAATATTGAGAAGAATGCTTGATAGGGTCACTCCATACCATAAAATCATTTTATAAGCAATGCTGCTTTTGCAAATAATGCTTCAAAAGTTTCTTTAACAGTGTAAGAGTTATCAAATGAATGTAAAAAAATGGACCAAAAATAAATTTTATAAAGACAATAATAATGTTCATTGGATTTTCTCAAAAGAAAATACAGGTGGATAATTATGAATTAAAAGAACTTAAAAACAACAAATACTTTGGTTAAATTATAAAAACAGATGACTACATAATGGATGGAATTAATCAGAATTAATCTTGGATGGAATGCTTTTAGAGAAATAATATTAAAAGGAAATAAATTTACGTGTGTAAAAAAAAGATTTTAACAAATTTGATTTATATATTTTAACTTATATGACCAGAGATTTTAACAATTAGCAGAAAAGCAATACAAAGACTTCAAAAAACTCAAGAAAGCATGGAGGGATGCAGTTAAGAGAATATAAAAAGGGATGAAAACAAAATATACAGGTGAGGAAACAAACAACTATTATTGACACCACTGAAAGAAGTAAAATTCTGAAATGAAACTGGCCTAAAAGATAATATATGGATAGTTGAAATCTTACACATGATTAGACTACATGTGAGATAGATGGATAAAATAAGGAAATTTGGTAATGTGATGTGGAGAAGAATGGCTGATAATCTAAAAATGATATATATATATATATTTGGATTATATTATTAGAGCAGAAATATCTGGATTGGATGCATAAATTGATATAAATAAATAATTAATCAAAATAAGATTGAAATAAACCACTATCAATAACTATATTATAATATTTTTCGAACTGGTTTGATCTCCATTGAGACAAAATAAGAGTTCCTTTTGCTTCCTTTTTGATTAAAATATTGCCTAGACAAAATGGTTTCTAGTAATCTTTTCGACTTGCATTCGTGTGTTAATTAACTACACTCATGACTTGTGCATCCACCTGCACATGGGAGTAGATGATAGCTTATGCACATAATTATAATACACAAGCTAGTATATAATATAGAGGTGTCTAATCAGATGATATTCAATGAATAATTGTGCTTACTAATTTTATATATAACAATTTATTACCATAATGGTCAAATATCCAATACAAATTATTTGTCCATAATGTTGTGATAAATATATACATAAATAATCATTCAAAACAACATTGAAATAAACAACTATTAATAGCTATATTATAATATTTATGGAAATGGCTTTCATCTTCGTTGAGACTAAATATTATCTTTTGCTTCATTTTTAATTAAAATATTGCCTAGACAAAATGATTGCTAGTAATCTTTTCGATTTGCATTCGTGGTTTTGGTCATCCACTTGCACACCCAGGAGTAAATGATGGCTTATGCATATGATTATAATACAAAGCTAGCATATAATATGGAGGTGACTACTCAGATGATATTCAACGAATAATTGTGCTTACTAAGTTTATATATAACAATTTATTATTATAATGGTCAAATATCCAATAAAATTTATATGTACATAAAGTTGTCACATCTACGTAAATACTCATTCAAAATAAAATTGAAATAAACAACTATTAATAACTATATTATAGTATTTTTATTATCTTTTACATTTGAAAAAATTTTCATTGATTAAATTTTAATGTACTGTACTTGTAATATAGTAGCATATACTTAAGATTTTCGAACAATTTAGTTATAATTTTAAACAATAGAGGGACAACATATTGGGGCCGCTATAGTAAACCTTTACCAATTTACTGGATGTCATTAATCCTCATTACGGCATTATTTTATGTTTAAAATAATGGAATTATTTTCATATAAAACCGAATCCGAATGTAGTCTTTGTTTTCCGCAGGGCAATTTTAGATTGTTTTTCTTAAAATATTCTAAATGAAAAAATTACTGACGGCAAAACCTTCATTTGATATGATACTAACCACTTTATAATGTGTAATATGCCACGGCTTGTTATTAAACGTTAGCAAACTTTATACAAATATTTTTTTCTAAATTTTCCATATTATTTTTTTGCCCATTCTAATTCCTTTCAAATGTTAAAAATGCTACTACAGATATTATTACGATGATTACTAAATTAGTACGACAGCTTGACATTTTAATTAGAACGATTTGGATATTGGAAAGTTGCATATAATTAGCCTCATAAACTAAAATATTTTCAAAAACTGCAGCTGCTAAATCATCAGAGACATTATTATTACGAAGATGTCGTTTAATAGTAAAATCGAAATGTTTACTCAAACAAAGAAGTATAATTATTTATTCTCTTATCCAATATTAATGTACTTATTTAAATATTAAGCATGAACATAATAATGCGAAAAACATATATAAAGTTTTAAAAGTATTTTACCTCTAACCGTAATTTCTCCCTGAAAAATGGCGATAACTATAAATAATCACAAATACTTTCCCACCCCGCCACCTATTAAAATTGTAAAATTTTGAAGAAAATTAACGTCATTATTGTATTTTCTGATATGTGATTATTATATTTATAAAGCGCATACTCGTTACTTAAAGTAATATATATTATATTAAGGCTACAACCTTAAAATTATGCGCCTGAAAAAACGACGGTAAGGACCTCTGCAAATCTTGTGTTAAAGATTTGCAGAGGTCCCTACTGGTGTTTTTTCAGACGCATAGTTTTAACGTTATAGTCTTAATATATATGATATGTGATTAATGCGATGCGATGCACTGTGACTTCACTTTTTTTCGGAGGCAGGAATCTACCATCCACTAGCCCCAGAAAAACCCAATTAGCCACTTTACCTTTCTTTCCCATTCCCCGTCCTAAGTTTTCCTCATATTCTTCTCCATCTGCTCCATCCCATTTCCACAACATAATCTTTGTCAACTTTATGGCGTTTATATCTAAATCCGCATTAACTTTTCCCAAACCCAGTTTAAAAACGAAGAACCCATTTTCTGTATAACTTCATTATTTGTACCCTTTCTGCTTGCAGGTATTCACATTCAATTAACAGATGCCTAATATTTTCTATTCCTTCTTTACACCTTTTGCTGACCAATTCACATTTTTTTCCATTTATGTGTATATTCCTTTGTTGCTGAAGATCCTGTCAATTAGACAAAACAATAGAGGGACGCATCATAAGAGAGGAAGCTGCATGGATTTGAGAAAGTAAAATATATTAATCTTATTTGTCCAATAAACGAATTGTTGTGTTTAGCCTTAGTTTGGGGTATTTGAATATTAATTAACATTTCCGGTAACTGACTATAAATTTCTTTATATATTAATGTGATATATATAGGGGGTTTGAACATAGACTTTCAAGCTCCCTTCAGCTATCCACTCTATCTCATATAACCAATATAAATAGACAAGCACATGTGAAAAAGATAAACAATCTTCAATATCTGTACTTCGTAATGAACCAGCACTCATCAGTCCATCCAGATTATCTTCTACATATATATAATCAATGCTCAGTTCATATTAAGATAGCAAATCTTCATCTAATGGACAGGCTTCAGTCTACTCCATCCTATAACTCTTCAGCCATACATACCATTGAAAATCTGAACATGAAATATCCAAATCCCAATATTATTGTTATGCCCAGGTTCTTTTTAAATCAATCTGACTTGTTCAATTAAATACTCTGAAGAGGGATGGGCAAGATACAGACTGAATTTGTAATATTTAAATACAAGTATGATTAATAAAATCTGGAGTTTAGATGTAATATAGGGACTTTGAATGTGATCTATAGATATCATAAGATTTTTTATGATTTTAAGCTACTTAAAAAGTGGCACAGGTACTTTGAAATTAATGCTGCTGTGAGGTAATCATCCAGCCATTCCAACGCATTAGGTTTGTTATTTTTTTAAGGATTAGAAAATTTTTATCTGTAAAATATGAGTTTTAGAATTCAACTAAAGTTTAAAAATTATTATAAATATGAACTTTATATTTAAAATTTTGAATTCAAGTTAATTTTAAAAAGTGATTACAGTGTGAATATGATATAAATAAGACAATTTTTGGATAAAAAAAATTAATAAACAAAAAAAAATTTCATTCAATTTACATCAAATCTTATTTCTATTATTGCTATTTCTGGGAGTGATCCTTATGTTACCAGAAAGATAGACTTACATAAAAGTCACCTGATAAACAATACTGCAACAACTTAGGATTATGATTTAATAGATTAATAATATAAACATATGAATATTAATAGTATATATTGAACCAGGTAGGGTAGTTGATCGAATAGAAAAAACAAACTATAGCATAAAATTTACTCTTTAATGGAAATAGAAATTGTGAAAAACAAAACTGTAAGACTTCCTTTTATACATAAAAAAGTATATTATCTTTATTATAAGTTCGATCTACTTCAATGCAATTTAAGTATTGCTCCACACCAGTCCATTAGGCAGAGAAGCATAATACCCAGAGGGTACCTATGACCAGGCCAATGCTGTATAAGATATAGAACTGCAACCACATTTGGAGGACATAGATCTTCTTGACTGCTGGATTCAACACCTGACATTCAAAGCCTTTTTTGTTTTGAAGTAAACTTCAGGCACCAGTCAACTACAAGTAGTAACATGCTCTGAATAACGGTAAACTAATTCAGTGCCTAAGACATCCCAACTAGCTCATTCAAAAGAATAATATAATAAATAGCTGTTCTAATTTCTCTCCTAAATTGTTTTTTTAGTAGTATAATTAAAAGAAATTGACCAACAAATACTAATTTGTAAAATAATTTATTTTAAATAAAACATTTAATATAACTTGTAAACTAATTTTATATTTTAATTAAATATGAACAATGATTTATAATATCTCAGGCACACACATATTATAATAAAACATACAATAGTAATGTAGTATAAATATAAAGCATTAAAGACAAGTACAAAATATATAACGCACACACATTCTATCATATGAGCTGTTGGTTTATATAATTTGTCAAAGTTCTACTGCTATCGGTTTATTATATCAACTGGCACATAAATAGTTCATTTTTTGCTGGCTATAGAACTCTGGGAGGCTTTAAAGATTGCAATGGCTATATTAATTAATATCAAGAATTGGAATAAGAAAATGATATTACCTATAGGATTTTTGAATGTGGTGGCTTCAACTTATTTACTGCTGCATGTGTGTTTTACCAACCAGTTGGATTTTAAGCTGTTGAGGTTCTGATGATTGCCATTCCATGCTACTTCTATTTCTGGCAGTTAGACATTCCTGGTGGCTTCAAATTGTTAGATGGGCATTGCTTCTATCAGGCAGACTACTGATGTTCTGTCGGACTGAGGCTGGAATCTGGTCACATGTTCTAACTTTCAGCTTAACACTACATTCTTTAAAAAATTACATACAACAGATGACTGGATCTAAATGCGTGAAAGACTTTAGATACGTGAATAACTTCCGGACAAAATTTTCAGCCCTATTTATATGATGACCTTGTTATCCTTTTTAATTAGTTTTTTAATTCATTATTCTTTTGATAAGATACCTTTAAATTAATCCTGTTCATGGATTTTAATTAGCCATTGCTAATACTGTTTTTATATAGCTTATGAGTATATGCAATCTTTGAGGGAAATTTTTACTTATAAACTTTCATTTATTTTTAATATTTAACTTTCATATTTTAATTTTTTCAACACGCACACAATTTACTATTTCTTTATGTTTACAATCAACTCGTTATTTACGCACACGTATTTTATTTTAACTAAATAAATGAAAAGTGATTTTTCTTTTTTTAGGTTTAAGACTTCTTTTTTTTTCTTTAATATTTTAAATTTTCTCAGTTATACTCTGCCTCAGGCTAACTGCATTTTCTTTTAATAAAACTAACTTGCCAAATACAATTTTCTTAATTTATTCTAAAATTTAGTTTTTGCCAAGTTAAATCCCCCCCTATAATTACTCTTTAAACTTTCTGAACTGTCCTGTAGCAAACTGTTTTGTTTTAAACTAATAAAAAAACTTTTCACACTTCTATAAATTATTTCTTTCAAACAGATATTTTTAATTTAATCATTTACTGACAACTTATTCTACAGTGATTTTATTAGAATTTTAAAATCCTTACATTTATGGAATTTATTTTTTAATAATAGTATGCAAAAATGATTGCTAATGCACTGATTCCCAGTTTTATTTCCAATTCCTTTCTCAATAATCATAAAAGGGTCTGGCTACATGAGCTGTGCTTTTCAAAAAATTTTCGAAATAATTTTTGAGAATTAAAAAATCTTTTAATTGTTTATCATTATTTGGCCTCAGGGTTTCAGGTACAGCTTTTACTTTTTCGGGTGGAGACATATCATTATTTATAATTATATGCCCCAAAAATTTAATTTTATTCACCTTACAGATACGTTTTTGGTTGGATATTTTTGTTCCAAATTCATCCAATTTTTTACACTACTCAGTTAATTTTTCAATATAGCAATAATTATAATATCATCAAATAGCACCCTAAGATGCATAAAGGAGGGTCTCAATTATCAATTGGAAAATTCTATGTACAGAAGTTATTCCAAATGGAGGTCGTTTGCACCTGAATAACCCTATATGAGTGGTTAATGTTAGTATTTCTAAAGCTTTGTCACCGGTATTTGGTGAAATGCTGAGTTCAGATCTAATTTAGCAAAAAAACTAGATTTTTACAATGATACAAATATTTCTCTAGAATTATAAACAGGGTGTGCATGTTTTTTTGTTCATAGCTTTATTTATTTATACATGCTAATTACCATACAAATGAGTTTGACTATTTGGTTTAGTAATTATTACTAAATGGCATAACATAATCAATTTCTCTGTAGGTTCTAATATGCCATTTGTAACTATTAGGTTTATTTCCTTCTGCACTTCTTCTTTCCAAGCAAAGAGTATCCTCATTGGTTTTCAAATTATTGGTACTCTCTCTGGGGAGCAACACAAAGGTGATATATATTTTTCCAAGTTATCCGTTAAACAATTTAAAAAATTTCCATCTTCATATCAAACTTTTTAACCAATGTAAATTTAATACTCAATTTTTGAACCAATCATGATGCATTAATAGGTTTATTGAAGCATTAAGTATAAACAGAGGTAAATAAAAAGTTATGCCATTCATTTTACTGACAGGTGCTTTAACTATTTTTTGGTATTAATTGCATCCTCAGTAACATCTAAAGCTTTTTAAAGTCAGTTTTCCTGATTATCGTTGACTTTTTACAATTAATAATTATAGAACTCCATGCACTGAAATCATAGATATGGTTTTGCTGCATATTTTTACCTGAATTATAATTTTATCAGATTCGGTCATTAACATATTTTTTGTTAGGCATCTGATTTTTATTTCTAGTAAATGCACCTTTACAGCTGTTGCTGTCTTTACAAGATTCATCTATTCTTTTTTTACACATTATTTTCATGTGACCATTTTTTGTTACAGATTTTGCAATCTTCATTTTTGTGAAAACAATTGCTCGCTTTATGGCCAGTTTTTCACAGCAAAAACAAATAAAGATAGTTTTATTTCTGCTATCATTATTTTGTAAATTTCTAAATCTCTTTCTCTTGCTTATATGTCTTACAAACAACCTTTTGTATTTTATTTTGGATTTTTACCTACATGAATTTTCTTTATTGCTCAAGAATAAATTCATGGGCTATTCCACATTTTATAGCTTCACTATATTTTATTTATCTGTCAGATAACAGTTGTTGTCTTAAACTGTCACTGCTCATCCCCCACAGAAATTTTTCAAAGACAGCTTCATCTAGAAATGAGCAATAAATGCATTTTTTTCCAAAACCATGAAGAGCTATGTTGTAAACTTTAATTTTTTGATTACTGCCCTGATGACAATTTCTGAAATGAAGTCCAGAAATATGCCTAGAAAAATGTGGGCTGAAATAATTTGACAAGTGATCTTTGATTTGATCAAAAGGATAATCCTCAGAAGTACCTGGTTCACAAATCCTATTACCAATCTCTACTTCTTTCTTACAAAACACAGCAGTGATGATACTTTTAATTTCCTCAACTTCAACTTAATTAATGAAGATATTTCTCTACAGCTTAAATGTAAAGAGGCTAATTACTGGCATCACTGATATCTATCTATCGCACATGTAATCTCTTTGGATCTAGTTTAAGATTTCAACTATCCATCTATTATCATTTAGCCCAGACTCATTTAAGAAACTCAATTTTTTTCTATAATTTCAATATTTGTTTGTTTTTTCACTTATATATTTTCTTTCTATCCATTTTGTATTCCAACATACCTCCCTCCATGCTTTCTTAAGTATCATAGTGTCAGTTTATTGCCCTTTTGTTAAGTGTTAAAGTCTCAAATCCATGAGTAAAAGCTGGTAAAACAACTAAGCCACATGTTTAGACATACAGATTTGAAAACAGTTCAATGTCTATACCCTTTAAATGTCTTTGCTGTTAATAATCATAGTAACTATCATTCTTTGATCAGAAAGTTTGTGAATTAAAATCCTTAACTAATGCATCCTTCATTATGGTGAAAGTTTGGTATGTTTAACTAGCTTGTACAAGCATAGAAAATGATAGTCATGTGGTGTTTTGTTGGATTGAATCTTATATCTAGTTCGATTTTTTTTAAATAATAGGATTGAATATTTCATATACGTTAATAATTATCCCACTCACATATTTCTGACAATCTAGTACAATTATGTCATTTATTTATAGCTGTTTAGAAATTACCAGTGTAAGAATTATTGCATTATCAATTAATTATTAAAGAGACAATTGTGCTGGATTGTTTTATCAATACATGGGAGGAATACTCTTTTGTACATTTATTTCATTTAGTTTAATGTAGTTGGATTTTTGTACACTGTATATTGTAATGAAAACTTTGACGTGTAAATCCATATATTTTTGTAATTATTCATATTTATATCCAAAATTATAAAAAATATGCCATAACATATGCAGGATATTTTTAACTTATGAACATTTTAACAACTATCTAAAGATAAATTTACCTCTAAACTCCAAAAAATTGCAGCTTTACAACATTAATGTACCATGCAAAGTTGTACAACAAATATAAAAAGAATCAACTCATGCACAAATTTCTTATCCATTAATTAACAAATGTTCTAGAATCTAACTTAATTCCTAAGAAATGAATACATCAGGTTTTCCTTTTATGAAATTTACATTGATTTATAATGAGAAAAAAATTAAGACAACCAAAAATGCATTACAACTAAAATGTGATATTATCTGTAATATGTCAATGCAGTGATATTTTTATTTCATTAATAAATATATCATTTTATGATAAATATAAAAAGACAAACTTATAGCACTTACAATTCAACAACATATCTTGCTTTAAAGCACTAAACATCACATGAATAACACTTCTTATGCTTACACAAACTAAAACAATAGAAAATTCTTCATAAAGTATACACAAAGCAAGCCATAGCAATCAACAGATGCAAAAAGATTTGTGCATGAAATCTTTATCTAATACCTAATCATCCAATATCTTAAAACTAATTTCTACTTTGCAGCTTTCATCAATGAGGTACCTTGAATCTGAGATCCCTGTATCCAGATCTTAAGGTCTAATGCAACTCTCTAGCAGCCATCATTTACATTTTTAGTTGAGCATAGAGCTGTGAGTTCAAAATGAAAACACAATAATGTTCTCAATCCAAGCTCCTTCACTTGTATATAATTATATAGGTCTGAATCCAGTTTAATATCTATACATTTTGGTGGTTTTCATACTTTAAAAACTAGTCACTGGTGAAGATCACAAGCTAGAAACTAGTCTGGGGATATTGGATGAGTAGATAATTGATAGGAATTCGATTCACAAACTTTCTTGCATCCATTGATTACTGAAAATGGCATTACTTTATGGACTTTGTTATTATTTGACAGGTTGTGTACACATAGATAATTGTAGTTAAGTGATATTCAGTGGTTTATTATTAATCCTACTCATTCATAAGATGATGGTGATTATGGTTATGGAAGAACCAAAGTCATCAAAATGAATAAATATTGAATTGTGATCAAGTCCATATGTCTATACAAGTGAATAAGCATGAATCTAAATCATTATCTTGTTTTCATTTTGGACTTGTAGTTTAATAGTTAATTAAAAAGATGGCTGTTAGAGGGTTACATTAGGGCCTAAGATCTAGGTACTCTCAGATCCAGGGTAAAGTCACAAGCCAGAAAGTACTCTGGGAATATTGTATGAGATGATATTAAAAAAGGATTTTATGCACTAATTTTTTTACATCCATTGATTAATATGATTTGCAGTAGATGACAGTACTTTAAGGAAAGTTTGATGCTGATTTAATATCTTACATTACTTATTAGTGATTGTTGATACTCAATCATGTCCTTTGTAGATGAACACAAGATATATAAAAGAAATATAGTTCTAGCATTCATATATTTCACATGTACTCAATCTCTGATACGTTATAATACAATAGTTTTGGTTATCATTATTTCTTCCAACCAAGGAAAGAATACACTCTACATTGATAATTTGATCAGTACCAGAGAAATATCTAACAAATTTACTAATAAAAATGCTTGAAAAACTTTCAGGAATAATATTTATATCAGGAAATAAATATTTGATATGAAAGGTAATGGTGTAAGAAATATTTCATCAATATTCTAAGTACATTCACTGATATTCCAGATTGGGGTTTGAAGATCAAAACAATTAAATGATAAATTAATTGCAAGTGAATTTTTGATTAAATTATAACATTTGATCTTATTAAATGCCACATCAAAACAAATAATTGAAATAATTAATTTTATTCTCAATAACATGTTGGCATCAATTGCTCATTGAAGCTGTGTGATCTATAGGAGAATGAAGTAAGATAAAAATAGTTATTTATAGAATCAAGATAAAATTTTAAAATAAAAAAACAAACCATTTTCTAAGAATATTTTCTTGACAATTTTCCTGCTAAATGATCAATTTGTAAGATTAAGAAAATCATCATATTTGATAAAATGGGCCTGCCTAAGTTTAGAAATGAACTGAACATACCAAATGACTCAAATAACAGACAATGATCTATCAGTGATGGTGTACCCCCAAATTTAATCATGTTTCTAATTGAAAATCCAACCATAAAGATCTTAGAAAATATGTTAGTGAGTTTATAATATTTTCCAAAATTCATTTTTTGATAAAACTAAGTCATGGTTGTTTAACCCAATTTTTGATTTTACATTATTGATTTTTGTTTCTTTCTCAATTATTTATAATGAAATTAAATTCTCTCTGATTAATTACATTACCGTTGCTCAGATTTCAATAGCTATTGACATGTAAGACAATTTTCAAACAAACATTTATATTGTTCAATGGATCCATGAATTGTAGTACAAGAAGTATGGCTTTCATGAATTCACAACCACAACAGTTATAAAATAATATCTAGTTAACTATAAAATACTATTTACATTAAGTACTTATGCTTAAAAGGCAGGTAAAAAAAAAAAACAATAATAAAATACATCAGTGATTTTAGTCTATTAAATGTCACATGTTAGTGCTGTGTTGAATTTTGAAATATATTGCTTTCCTTTGTAATGTATTAATTTATTGTGTATATTAATATCATTTTTATAAATAATTAAGCTAAACTTGCATTATCAAAATAATCTTAAAAATATATGGTCAGTATACATTAATTAACACATGAAAATAATTCCTTAGAAGAAATAAAGACAATAGCTTTTGATGGAAAAGAAAAAACGGAAGTAACCGATAAATATTTATTTGATAACAGTTAAATTAATCGAAATTTTTAAGCATCAATTCAATATAAAAAAAAAATCAATTCAATAATATTTGTAAAAAGCGGTAGAGTATGAAGAAGATAATAAAAATATAAAGGCAGATGAAAACTAAATCTAATGTCCGAGAAAAGAAAAGAAAAAAGATGAACTTGTCATGCTTTGATTCATTTAAAATGTTTCGCTTTTTAAATAGCTTAAAATCATTAAACATTTCGGGATATCAGTAGATAGCACTAATATTTAAAGAAATTTAGAGGTATTGAAAATGTTATTCAAACATAGCAAACTAAGGCGAAGCAATTCGTTTTTTGGTTTGTTAAAAGTTTATTCAGTATTTTACTATAATTTTATTTTTCCATCATAACAACGCAGGATGTAGTTGAAACGTTGTTATGATGGAAAAATAAAATTATAGTAAATATTGAATAAACAAGTTTTAAAAAGGAAGAATGTGTTTATATATTTGTTATGTTGGAGCTATAATTTGAAAAGAACAGAAGAAATGGAAAGTTATGTATATAATTATGTTTATTAAAAGTAATGTTTTTTTTTGTTTTCTTCAAACGATGCAACTTCCTCTTTTATTTTTCGCCATTCTACTACAGTATTTTGTTTTATCTCACATCATAAAGTACAATAGTCATATTAATTTTTATTTCCTTTAAAATCCCAATAGGTGGCGGGGCATTTGGAGATATTTAGAGGGTAATACGGCCATTTTTCGAGGGGGGAAATACCGTAAGAGGTAGGGTTCTTTTAAAACTATATTTTAAACATATAACATTAATTATGTTTAATATTAAAATGTATGCGTTAAAACTGCATAAGAGAATAGATGTTTGAATTAATTGTATTTCTTTATCGCCGTAAACATTTCAATTTCACTATTAAAGTATATCTTCGTCGAAATAATGATTAGGCTACTGTAGTCTTTGAAATATATTTTAGAGTTATATGGACCTTATTTTACCCAACTTATTCATATCCAAATAGTTAAAACTAAAATGTCAGGCTATCGTACTTACTTAGTAATCATGTAAAAATATCTATGGTAGCATTTGTTACATTTGAAATTAATTCAGACAAAAAAATAGAATAGAAAATTAAAAAAAAAAAAAGCAATATTTAAATGTGTGCCGTTTTGTTAATATTAAATAACAACCCGTGGCGTATCATACATCGTAAAGTGGTTAGTATCATTTCTGTTACATCTCATCTTGCCGTGAAAGGGACTCGTCCCGTTTCCATCTTATCTAGATTGGATTGAACATTAATTACCAGTAACCGATGCATATACAGATAGATAACGCATAGCCAATGCAAAAACGGGCCAATAGGCGATGGTGGTCACTTAATCTGAATGTTACTAATAAGGATGGGAATCTGGCAAGAAATAATCGGTACTCTCGTATTAATCCAGCGGTGAAATTTTACATATGTATTAGTCCGGAGATAACGATCTGATTGATCTTGCGATGTCGTAAAATAAAATTGCATGAGAATTTCTGACAAACTTAATCCATCAACTTTTTTAAATACCCCACTATAATTTTATTTACTGAAAAATGGCGACCTATAACTTTATTTATTTGAAATGAAATAAATGATATTACAATGACTAAACCTTTAAGAATATAAATTTATTGGATATTAGAAGCAGTAAAGAAACACAAAAATAGTATACATCATACGTTTTTAGCGAGAAAAAAAAATCCAACAAATAAAATTTTGTAATGAAGAAATTTATTTTAAGTGTTAACACAAAAAAGATAATAAACATTTATATTAATGTCAATAATTTTCTCTACCTACAAAATGTTTTATTTTGCCATCACTATGATGGACTGAATTTTCTTATGTTGTGAAAAATACATTCAAAAGTCATCATCTTTGTGCAGACTCTATAAAAGAATCTTACCACTGTCTCAAATGTTATTCTTGAGCTATCAAACAACTTCTTTTATAAATGGAGTGTTCCTGACTTATGTATCTTGCGCATGATTGGATTTGAGGTACTTTTGCCTAGATACTGGGTCGTTATATGAACAGACAAAACCGACCGGTACAGTACATCCTGTGACTCTTTTGGTTGTACTATGACAGTTTGCCTTTTGCAATGTTTGGTTTTACTAGTGCCCAGTCCTGAATGTGAACCTGCCTCATGGCATCAAACTTTTAGCTTAACTGCTATTGTCTGGAGAACAGAAATTTTGTTATAAGCTCTGTGATAGTGGTTTTCTCAGAATATATATAGAGAATGTGTATTCTGTCTTTCAGCTTTGTGATAATATTTCTCTGAGAATGAAAATTCTGTCTTTTAGCTTAGTGACAATAGTTCTCTCATCCTACCTTCAAAAAGACTGTCTATTTGTTGCCAGATGCTCATCCTTAATGGAAACATTTGAATTTGGTAAACATCATTGGATATGTATTATATATATATATGTATAGGTTCATAGTGATGAATGCTTAATCTGATACGGATAAGATCGATTATTTGCCTACAAAGTGAGATATGATAATTGTAAGAGAACATTTTACCATAAATAATTCTTTTTATTTACTATATTTTAAGAAAGACAATCTAAAATTGTCCTCTGGAAAAAAATACTTTATAAAGAATCGTTTTTATATAAAAATAATTCCATTTCATTATTTTAAAGACAAAATACTTACATAATAAGACCAATGACTAATAATGAATGAAGAGTACTTTAATAAGAGAATCCCTTGCTGCTTTTTTGATTAATATCCTTGTCTAGCCAAAATGGTTTCTAGTAGTATTTTCAACTACCATGTGTGTGTTTGACTGTTAATTAACTACATTCATGAATTGTGTCATTCACATACAATCTGAGAGTAAGGAATGACCTATGCACATGTGTATAATATCTAAGTGTATAATATAGATTGAGGTGAGTAATTAGATATTTAATGTATAATAGTGTTTGATAAGTTTTATATATATATCAATTTTAAGCAAAGATTTTATATATTATCACTAATAATGCAATAATAAATATATTATGTAACAGAATGGGGGGCTCTCAGGAGGTGATGGCAAAAAATTAAATATCAAATTTAGAAAGAAGTATAATATTATTAAAGTATGGTTTTATCACAAAAATATATAAGAAATTTATCTATTATTAAAGAGAGCATGAGACCAAAAGAGATCTCGGAGATCAACCAGTCACTATTTGAAGCAATCATGATTAATTATCAATATATCAACCAGCATTATAAATAAGTAAAAAGTAAGTATGAGTAATATTTAAAATAACCATTCATCATCATGAATGGTCAATAATAAAAATATAATAAATCAACAGTCAATCTGGTGACGATTAGAAATGAGTCTTCTGTAGACCAGGCTAACTATTGAGCCTTTGCCAGCTTGGGACAATTATTTAACCATTAATTTGGAAGCACAAACATTCATCAGAGTACATAATAATAAAAAAATTAGAAAAATAATGCTGGAACTTTAAAACATGCTGATATCAATGCTCTGGCCACTTAGTACCAGGAGCTTTAAAGAATATAATCTTATGTGCCAACCAGGATGATAATGATTGATCATCACTGGATGCTCCTAAAGCACTCAATACATCTCCATTTATATATTTAGCCTATGCTTGAATCTAGCTCAGAGAACATAAGCTCTATTACTGTTTAAGTGACCAAGAAATGACGATTTAAAACAATTTTAACAATTGAATACAAGTTTATTAATAGTAATAACAAAAATTGCAATTAAGGTCTATATGGCTATTCATGAAATTAAACCTGATTTTGATTAATATACAATAAAAAAATTATCACATTTGTGATTTATATAATTATTATACAAAATTCAAATTGTTACTTTGATTTACATATATATTCAATAATGACAAAAAATTATTAAATTTTACTTGTATGTCCTATTTTAATTTGTTACAATAATATTATATTTTCCTAATTAATTCCATTTGGAAAACACAGAAAATTTCACATATATACATGTGTATAAACAAAATATAGATATAATTTAAAATCAGTTATCAAATTCTATTACAGCTTGTTTTTTTTTCTTTTCAAATTAAATAAAGTCAATTTTTGTTTGACAGATACTTGTTGATTAATTAATTATCAAGGTCTCTAAATATAAAATGTCTCTTTTTTTTCTCTTTAATAAACAAAAAATAAAATCGTTTTATATATCTGTCACTTCAGACCAAAGAAATTATTTTAAAATTTCATTATTATATATAATGCTGTTCGATTTCAACTCAAACAAAAGTAATGTTTGTTTTATTGTAAGTTACTAAGTTAAAATGTCTTTTTAAAGGAATATTAAAAAAATATAACTCAATGTAACTACATAGACACAGCAGCATACATATAACTACTTCATCAACTGATGGTTTCTCTTGATGAGGGCCAGTTCAGGAAAGTCATAATCAAGAAGTTATAATCCAGGTAAGTTGGTCTTGATTTAGGTTCCTTTCTGTCTTGGACTTGCAGACTTCAGACCAGCAAACTATCTTCTCCATATTTAATCAGACTATTGAATATAGAAGTAGGTCAGCTTCTTGATTCAAAACCTCGACAGTAAATGAAGGCAATTGCTTCCTTGCATTCTTATATCTTCATGGTCATTCTCTGTAATTCTGCTAACCATCACTGCAGCTAGCTTTACTGTGGCCACTCTACTATAGTTACCAACAAACTGCAGCTAACTCTTGACAAAATATTTTAGCCAATTTTGCAGGTACTTGTGAACCAACTGCTTCACAAAAATATTAAGACAAGAACTGTCCTCAAAAAATTTATTATCTTTTGATGCAGATAATTTTGTCAAAGGTGACCATAATGTTCAAAGAAGCCAAAAATGAAGATGAAACATTATACTTAAGCAGGAATATTTAGTGCATTCTACTGAAACCTAAGATTTTTTGTTTGTCATTACATGTATAATATTTATGAACAATGTTTTATTAATTTTACATTTTTTTATATCAAGACAAGCTGTGTATATTTTTGTAGTATTAGAAACATGATCAAATATCTTTTCATGTGCTAAAAATACTGATAATATTGAAGGATTTCTTTTGTTTATTATCATAATATTCGACCACTGATTCACTGTAAGATGAAGGTCTTTCTATGTTTATTCCATCTTCTTTTGATTTGGTGCATAGTCTCTCTTCCACATCTTGCCAGTAAACTTAGTTTTTTATTTCTTCCATTTATCTCACATGTAATCTCTTTCTAGGTCTTTTACAATTTATTGAGATCCAATTTAAAACTTCAACTCTCCATATATTACTATTTCTTGTAATATATGCAGTCCAGCCTTATTTCAATTTCAATCTCTTCTTATTACATTTAACAGTTGTTTTTCCATAGTTCACCCTGTGGAATGAAGATTATATTGTTCATCTGTTAAGTATTGAAGTTACAATCCATAAATAAAAAGAAATAAGGAGGAAGAGAAGAATCATCTTTCTTCAGTTTATTCATCTTTTACTGGCAAAAAGTAGTTATATGAAAGAAATAATACTTTAAGCATTCTGGCTACAATAATCCTTGAGATTCTTTATTTCCTGTTTTGTCAACCAAGCCAAGTTTAGTTCATTTATTAATCGGATGTACTTCTTAAAAATATAACTTTTTTCTAGTAAATATTTAAAATGAATTTGTTTTTTGAGTTATTTTAATTGTTGCCTTTAGCTGGCTATACACTGTTACAATATATTTATATGTTTATAGTTTTTTTTTATATCAAATTTGATAAGTATCCTCTTAGATAGATAATTATAAAATAGAACTGAAATGGAATTTGGAATTTTTATTGCTGCTTTCAAAATTTCCAAATATCACTAGTTTATTTCTCTTATTTTAATCATGGGATTAATGGTGTAATGTAGAATCCAAATTTAGAAATGCACACTTATATGATTATGGATATTAATGTAATCATCAAGTGATCACTATTTCTTATGCTTGCTCTTAACTGTTATTAAAACAGGCAAAACTCTCTATACGTATTGCCACTCAGTGCAAGCCAGAGTAATCAATAAATACCAGAAGGCTTGTGCATAAAATCCCCATCTAATGCCTACTCATCCAATATTCCCAGACTAGTTTGTGGCTTGTGGCCTTCGTGAGTGAGGAGCCTTGGATCTGAGAGCACTGCACCTAGATTTAGGACTATATAAGCTGATGAGCTTGGATTGAAAACTTATGGTGTTTTCAATTTAAGTCTCATAGTTTTGTAGTTAAGTAGAGATAAAAGGTAGCTGCTGGGGGGTTGCATTAGATCCTAAGGTTTAGGTGCAATACTCCTCATCACTGACGAAGGCCACAAGCCAGAAACTAGTCTGGGGATATTGGATGAGTAGGAACTAGATGCATCCATTGATTACTCAGTTTAGCACTGAGTGGCAATACATATAGAGAGTTTTGTCTATTTTAATTAGTATAATCTCCATTCTGTTTAAAGAAAATATTAGTATCTGTTTTAATAATCAATTAATCTCTTTATTAATATTTTATAAGTTGATGTTGGACTGATTTTCTGTTCTTACAATTTTCAGACTATGTATGCCATTGTCAACAACTTTTTTTAGATATGATATGAATCAAAAGTAAACTCATTATAAGTAATAATTTCTTGTCAAATAGTAATAGTTATCTCTGTAAGTAATATTTTTTCCATGATCATAGAGAAAGCAATTTAGATAATCTGATGATAATATATGGATGCTTGATTTGTTTGGTTCAATACAAATATTAAATGTGCCAGGGTTGTCCCAATGAAAATTATAATTCACAATTTATGCTTTCATAGTAAAGTAGCTTTACTTTTTCATCTCATACACATTATACATCTAAACCTTAGTGATTAATATTAATGTTTGTTTTCTATTTTGTGTAGATTCAAGATATGGGCAGTGATATCTGATGAAGAATATACCACTGAATATTCAAAATATTAATAAATTGATTTTTGAATTAAAATGTAAGCTTTCTCAGAAGCTTATTCTAAGGATTATAACACTGAGAAAGAAGAAATGTGATCAAAAAATAAGACAATTATTATTATGGCAATTTATGAAATTAAAAACCACAGTGATTATAAAGATGAAATTATTGACTTATATGATTTTACAGTTCTAGAAAAAATACAATGTTTACAGAATATGATCTCTTTGTTTATAGTATTTTTATAGAGTAAGATAACAATGGTTTGTTTGGTCTATATGTATTCTATGAATACTTCTTCCAGACTTCCCATACTAGTCATATAGAATGCACAATGTTCTATAACATCATATCAATTGCATAAAGAAATTGCATTTACCTAAAAATAGTTACTATTTAAAGAAATTCAAATAAATTTTAATTCTGTAATTCTAAAAAACAAAACAGTAAAAAATGTCTTGCCAGTTTTAAATAAAAGCAATTATATTTTCATATTTAAAATAAGGATATGTCTTAATAAATATATAAATATATTATTTAAAATAAGGATATGTCTTAATAAATATATAAATATATCTTCCTAAAACTTCAAGAAGTGCCTTAGTAAAAAATGAAATCAATTTTCTAGATTAAAAGTATAATAAAAAAAAAAAATTAAATAATTTCTTTAATATTTGGAATATTACACATAAAAAATAACTATGAAAATATAATAAATAGAAAAATAGCAACCATTTGGCTAGTAATTTATATGAGTAAACAAATTGTCAAATTATTTGAATGGGTATTTAAAGGGCTGTATGCACACGAGAAATTACAGAAATGAAAGATCTATAAACTGAAAGATAAATATACTTTTATGAGATATTAATAAAGGCCTTGTGGAAAACTATAAAACATTATGGGAAAATTTATAACAGAAGAATTTTTTGCACTTTGTGTGAATTCAAAGTTATCAAGGTTTTATAATAATATTTAAATAACACATACTGGAGATAAACCATTTCATTGCTGTTTGTGTAAATTCAAGAAAACATATAAGAATTAATTAAGAATACACAAATGAAATGCATGAAAGAACATGCACTACAGAAAAGTATTTTCACTATAATTTGTGCGAAATGCTATTTAAAGAGACCTGAAAACTTATACAGGAGAAAAGTATTTCAATGCAGTTTGTAGGTTCAAATCTATAAGCAAAAACAAATTTAGAATACATGAAGAAAGACATACAGGATAAAAATAATTTCAGTGGAGTTTCTTTATTCAAAACTGCATGCAGTGATATATTAAGAATATTTTAAATAAAATGTGCAGGAGAAAACCTTTTTAGTGCACTGATGATAAATGCAAGACTATATATAAAAAGTATTAAAAGCAATAAAAAAGGTATACAATACAAAAATTACTTCAGTGCCTTATGTTAATTTGAAGCAATAGCAATTATGAGATTGAAAAAAGATATACAGGCAAAAACTCAACATATGTTGTGTGACTTCAAGACCTACAAAAAAAGGATGTAAAAGTTCATGAATGAACACATATAGGAAAAACCTTCATTGTAGTGCATGTGAATTTACAACAGCAAATAAATTTTGATTGAGTCCATGAAAAAAAGATGAAAATTGTTATTTCAAGATTGCCATAAGAAAGGATGTAAAAGCTTATGAAAGAACATATACAGTACAGAAAGCTTTTCAATGTAGTTCATGTGAATTTGTGACAGCAAGTAAATATCGGTTAAGAAACCATGAAAGAAGACATACAGGAGAAAAATCTTTCAATGCAGTTTATGAGAATTTAAGATGGCAGGTAAATTATCGGTTAAGCGAACCTGAAAAACAACATACAGGAGAGAAATTTTTAATGCATTTTGTGTGATTTTTAGACTTACTAAAAGGAAATTAAAAATGGATGAAGGAATGCATACTGAAGAGAAAGATTTTCAATGTAGTTTGTGTGAATTTGTGACAACAAGTAAATATCATTTAAGAGATCATGAAAGAAGACATACAGGTGAAAAACTTTTTCAATGCTCCTTGTGTGATTTCAAGACTGCTATGGAAAAATATATAAAAATTCATGAAAGAACCCATACAGGAGGGAAAGCTTTTCTATGTAGTTCATGTGAATTTATGACTGCAAGTAAATATCATTTAAGAGACCATGAAATAAGACATACGGGAGAAAATCCTTATCAATGTAGTTTATGTGAATTTAAGACAGCAGGTAAATATCGGTTAAGCAAACATGAAAAAAGACATCAAGGAGGAAAACTTTTGCAATGCACATTTTGTGATTTCAAGACTGCTACAAGAAAGAATATACAAATTCATGAAAGAACACATTCAGGAGGGAAAGCTTTTCAATGTAGTTCATGTGAATTTATGACTGCACTTGAATATTGCTTAAAAGATCATGAAAGAAGACATACAGGTGAAAAACCATTCCAATGTAGTTTATGTGAATTTAAAACAGCTGGTAAATATCAATTAAGAAAACATGAAAAGAAACATCCAGGAGGAAGACTTTTTCAATGTGCATTGTGTGACTTCAAGAGTGCAACAAAAAAGAATATAAAAATTCACGAAAGAACAAATACAGGAGGGAAAGCTTTTCAATGTAGTTCATGTGTATTTATGACTGCAAGTAAATATCACTTAAGAGACCATGAAATAAGGCATACAGGAGAAAAGCCTTTTCAATGTAGTTTGTGTGAATTTAAGACAGCAGGTAAATATCTGTTAAGTGTACATGAAAAAAGACATATAGGAGTTTTTCAATGCACATTGTGTGATTTCAAGACTGCTACAAAAAAAGAATATAAAAATTCATGAAAGAACACATACAGGAGGGAAAGCTTTTCAATGTAGTTCATGTGAATTTATGACTGCAAGTAAATACCAGTTAAGAAAACATGAAAAAGGACAGAGGAGGGAGCTATTTTCAATGTACATTATGTGATTTCAAAACTGCTATGAAAAGGGATATAAAAGTTCATAAAATAACACATAAAGATGAGAAAGGTTTTCAATGTCATTCATGTGAATTTAAGACTGCAAGTAAATATCGGCTAAAAGAACATGAAAGAAGACATACCGGAGACAAATGTTTTCCATGTACATTGTGTGATTTCAAGAGTGTTAAAAGATACTATATAAAAATGCATGAAAAAAACACATACAGGAGAGAAACCTTTTCAATGTACTATATGTGAATTTAAGGCTGCAAATAAATATCGGTTAAGAGACCATGAAAGAAGACATGCAGGAGACAAACCTTCCCAATGTCCCTTGTGTGATCTCAAGACTGTTACTAAATGGAATATAAAAATTCACGAAAGAACACATACAAAAGAGAAACCTTTTCAATGCAATGTATGTGAATTTAAGACAGCAAATAAATATCGGTTAAGAAACCATGAAAGAAGACATGCAGGAGGTAAATCTTTTCAATGCACATTGTGCAATTTCACGACACTTACTAAATGGAAAATAAAAATACATGAAAGAACACATGTAGAAGAGAAAACTTTTCAATATAGTTCATGTGAATTTAAAGCAGCTCATAATCAGCATGTAAAAAAACATGAAAGAATATATAGAGAGGCAAAAACTTTTCATTGCATGGTGAGTGAATTCAGTACATATAATAGTTCTTTAACAAAGCATAAAATAATGCATTCAAGACAAATACTTTTCTGTTGTACTTCATGTGAATTTAAAACATGTCAGAAAAGTAGTTTGGTAAGACATGAAAGAATACATAGTGGGGAAATTCTCTTTCACTGCACTCTATGTAAACTTGCTACTTGTGATGTAAGCCATTTCAAAACTCATGAAGAATCGCATATATTATTGGGTCAGACTTTTCAGTGCAGTTTATGTGCATTTGAAACTTCTGATGAGAGTGGTTTTAAAATTCATGAAAATACACATGTAAAAAAAGAGTCCTTTAATTGCACTTTCTATAAAAACAAAAAATCTTTTTTAAATAATTTAAAAAATACAACAGGTAAGTCTTTAATTATTAATCAAGCATTTACTTGTCAATTTTGTGATTACATAGCAATGGTCAAAAGGGATTGGGAAATTCATGAAAATGATCATTTTATTCATAAAGAGGTTTTAATGATTAGTATTCTATTACCGTGAGAATTGTAAGTTCTCTTCAGATTATTAACAGTCAGTGCAATAGAAAAATGTCTTTTTTGTTTAGTTGAACAATGATACATTCTCATCTGTCAAAATTAGTTTTACTAGCATATTACCATTCCAATTTATGAATAAATGGAATAATAATAGTTCCTTAAATTATTGTTGTTTTTTTAAATTTGAAATGAATAGAAGTTTATTCATTTCACTGTCAATCATGGGGTATTCCACATGATTGTGAATTGGTTCAAAGTTGTAAAGATTGCTAAATATAGCAGTTGAACAGTAAAAACAATATTATAATAATAGGAATATTCAAATTTTATAATAAATGTCATTATGAAACAATAAATAAAACGCCATAAATTTGTTATAAATATTTAAACTGGCAAAAAATAGATTTTAAGTTTATAATTACAGAGTCAATAATGATTAATGTTCTAAAATTATTTTATTTATAATTTGTGAAAAACAACATCAAAGTGTTACAAACAAAATTCTCAAAGACTGAAAAAACAAGACCAAAGGTGTGAAAATCAAAATGAATGATTTTCACAACAAGAAATCAAGCTTATTATTGTTTTAATCAAGTTGAAATTAACATCGTTATGATAAAAAATGGAACAATTGCCAAAATATATGCTGGATCATTGTGTGGAATCAGATGTGCTATTTATTTTTGAACAAATCTCAAAATAGTGAAACAATGCTTAATTCAAATTTTGAAATTGAAAATTATTAAAGGACATTATGATGGCTTACAAATGAAATTTATTAATACTTGTCATTGTGCCGAAAACAAATTATTGCTATAGAACATTTGCTTTATAAGTTTAAAAACTACTTTAGAATTTATCTTAATGTATTATATATATTATGACAACTATATATTTCAATTCAATTGAATTGTTATACTTTGTCTTAGTATTTAGCTATTATATAAGATAAGAAATGTAATACATACGTTAATATATTATAAGCATTAAATTAGATATTTTTATAAGAAGGAATACATCTTTTTTATATCTAAATATCAAAAGATTCTCTAATTTTTTCAAATTTTCAGATAAATTTAATTCAATCTCAGAACAATGACTTGGAAAAAATTATTTAATCTTATAAAAATGCATATAAACTATCTAAATTTTTTACTAAATAATTTGTATGTATTTCATGATTTATTGTCAATTATGCTTAAATATATATTTGATACTTGTTGTCATCTAACACATTTGTTTTAATGATATTTGATCATTATATGTTTTTTTAGAATGAAAACCAACTATCAATAACACCAAGTATGATTAACTAGTAGTTAATAAATAATTGCCACTAGAGGGCAAACCCATCTTAAGTAACATCATAGAAAGTTAAACAATTATAGATCGATAGCAGTAACATCAGTTTTATATAAAGTTTTCTCATATATGGTGGATGGAAGAAAATAATGTAATAAGTGAAATGCAAGGAGGTTTTAGATCAGATAGGCATATAGGAGATAGTTTATTTGTAGTTACACAACTTATGAATATGAGCAGGAATTAAGGTCGACAGTTATATATGAGTTTTATAGATATAGAGAAGGCATATGATAGAATAAATAGAAATAGATTATGGGTGAGTTTAGCAAATTTGGGAATGGATAAAGCTTTAGTGGATATTAAGAAATTATATGAAAATAATTACTATACATATCAATTAGGGGATATAGAATCAGTTAAAATTAAAATGGGGTGGGACTAAGGCAAGGATGCCCTATATCATCTATTTTGTTGTATTTGAAAGAAACGGAGAGAGCAATAGAAAGATTAGAAATAGGGATAGAGATATCATTAATAGGTGGCAAGGGAGTATATACTTTGTCGGGTCTTTTTTTGTGAATGATGTCTTTGTGTGCAGAAAGAAGAGAATATGTGGAAGATATGCTGAGGACATGCACAAGGGTGGGTAAAGAGATGGGGATTAAATTTAGTAAAGAAAAATCAAATATATTGATGGTTAATACTAGGGAAAGAGAAGACGTAGAATTTTTATTGGGGGATATAAAGTTAAGTGTGGTGAATAGATATAGTTATTTGGGAATCAAATTAAGTAATCAGAAAAATTGCTTGAATGAATGGTAGAAAAAAACTGATAAATGAAGCAAAGAAAAGAAAGGGATTGATAAAGAAATTAACAGTGATTTCATATAATAAATATGATGTAGCTAGAATTGTATGGAAGGGAGTTGCAGTAGCAGGGTTAACATATGGTAATGATGCATTATGTATTAGTAAAGCGGTATTAGATTACTTAGAAAAAGTACAAAGGGAAGTAGGAAGTCATGCATTAGATGCAGATGTATGGACAGCTAAAGAAGGCAATTCACGGAGAAATAGGAAGGTCTGGTTTTTATAGGAGAGATGCAAAATAAAAATGTTTGATAGATTGCAATTTATGAATAATAAAAAAATAGCCAAAATAGTATTTAATTGGGTTATGAGTAAAGGGCAGGCAACAAGATGGATGAGAAAGGTAATGCAGTATGCAGAAGTTTTGGATAAAGAATTTATATCAGTATACTATACTCCATACGTTCTTGTCGTTGCAGCTGTTATTACTATGTGATTATTCATATAGTATACGAACATGGATGGGCTGCTCACCAACATGCATTAGCCAGCGTGGTGGTTTATTGGCTTTTTACCTCTGAGTTTAAGATCAAGAAACACCGCGATCTTTCTTCTCAGTGCCTGATAAGGCAGAATGAATGTTTGTGTAAATGATAAATATTTTTCCAATACATATATACAATTATGACAGACAAAAATAAAGCATGGCCCATATTCCCAGGAGGCTGTAAAGTCACCAACCAAGGCAGCGGTTGGTGGCCGAAGGCGGAGGGTGCTAAGAATCCCCTGATTGCTGACCCAGGCTGCCATTTGATGATGACTTTTTATTTAGGTACTTACAACTGCAGATCACTTTCAAGTGAAGGAAGATTGCAAGAATTAGAAGAAGAACTGTCTTATATTAAATGGGACATTATTGGACGTTGTGAAGTTAGAAGAAAAGGAGAAGAAACAATTGATTTAAAAAGTGGACATATACTCTATTATAAAGGCACACATATTGGAAATACAAGTGGAGTAGGATTCATTATAAATAAAAAGTGGAAGAACAATATTGTGGAGATTGATGGTGTATCGGACAGAGTGGCAAGATTAGTTATACAACTTAATAGCAGATACCAAATGCAGATAATTCAGGTTTATGCCCCAACAAGTTCTCATAGTGATGAAGTAGTAGAAGATTTTTATATGGATGTACAAAAGGCTTTTGATCAGAGTAAACAACATTTTAAAATTGTTATGGGAGACTTTAATGCTAGAATTGGTAGACAAATGAAAGATGACATTGCTGTAGGTAATTTTGGTTATGGTAATAGAAATGAGAGAGGACATAGACTTGTGGAATTTGCAGAAATGGAAAAACTTTATATTATGAATTCATTTTTTGAGAAAAATGTTAAAAGGAAATGGACATGGAAGCATCCAAATGAAGGTACAGCAGAATTGGATTATATTTTGACTAACAGAAAATACATATTTCAAGATTGTAATGTTCTTAATAAATTTAACACAGGAAGTGATCATCGATTAGTAAGGTGTAAGTTACGTGTTAAGGTAAAACTAGAGAGACAAAAATTATTAAGAAAAACAATATTTACAGTTGATATTCCTAATCTTCAGAAACATTCTAATGAATTTAAATTAGAACTTACAAATAGGTTTCAAGTGTTAGGAGATTTTGAACATGATACAGATTTGAATGAAATTAATATGAAAATAACTGATACACTTTTACAAACTGCAACAAACATAGCTGGTAGAAAAAAGCAGCAATTGACTAATAAAATTTCTACTGAGACTAGAGAATTTATGAAGAAAAGAAGGAATATGAAGATATACAAAAATGATGTATTAAAAAGAATTGAATATCTCGAATTTTGTAAAATGGTATGGAAAAGAGTTGAAAATGATATAAGAAAGTATAACTGTGAAATAGCAAGGAAAGCTGTAGAAGAAAATAAAAGTCTCAAAAATGTTAAACATTTTGGTATTGGTAGGAAATTTATATCTGCAATAAGAAAAAAAGATGGAATTATTACTAAAAAGAGAGATGACATCATGAAATTGGTAGAAGATTTTTATCAAGAATTATATAGTAATAAAGAACAAGTACCCCCTATATCTATTACATCTTCCGAATTGCCCAGAATTTTAAATGAAGAAGTGAGACATGCAATTAAGTGTATGAAGAAAGGAAAGGCTCCAGGAAATGATGGAATTATAATTGATATATTAAAAGAAGCAGGTGAAGAAATAGAAACAATTTTAGCAAAGTTATATACCAAATGTCTAAATGATAAAGATGTACCGGAAGATTGGAAGAATGCAGTAATAATATTAATATTTAATAAAGGTGATAAAGAAGATATTAGAAATTACAGATCTATCAGCCTTTTATCAGTTTTATATAAAATTTTTACCAAGATAATTACAACTCGTCTACAGAGAACTTTGGATTTCCACCAACCAAGAGAACAAGCTGGATTTAAAAGTGGTTTTAGTACAATAGATCATATCCAGGTATTGAGAGAAGTCATAGAAAGGACAAACGAATATGAGTTGTCATTATGTTTTGGATTTGTAGATTATGAAAAGGCATTCGATTCTATACACATTTCTTCAGTGATTAAAGCATTGGATCATCAAGGTATAGATCCAAGATATTGTCATATTTTAAAGAATATTTATAAAAATGCAACAGCAACAATTAGATTACATAATGATACTGGAAAAATCAACATTGAGAAAGGTGTAAGGACAAGGTGACTCCATATCTCCAAAACTCTTTACAGTAGTGCTGCGAGAAATATTTTGTGGATTAAAATGGGAAACTAAAGGAGTGAAAGTAAATGGAGAGTATTTAAGTCATTTAGATTTCGCAGATGATGTAGTTGTTTTTGCAAATAATGCTTCAGAGCTGCAGGAAATGTTGCAGGAGTTAGCAGATGAAAGTAGAAAAGTAGGACTAAAGATAAATGTTAAAAAGACTAAAGTAATGTTTAATCGATTTGCTCAAAATATGAAAATAAAGATTGATTATGAAGAATTAGAAGAAGTTAACAGTTACAAATACCTTGGTCAGATTATTAATACAGATGGAAACATAATGGAGGAAATTAATCATTGAATTAAACTTGGTTGGAGTGCTTTTGGTAGAAATAACTTGATACTAAAAGGAAATATGCCTATGTGTTTGAAAAGGATGGTTTTTAACAAATGTGTTTTACCAGTTCTTACTTATGGATCTGAGACTTGGACACTTAATAGAAGAGAATACAGAGACTTCAGACCACTCAAAGGAGTATGGAGAGATGTATGTTGGGAGTAACAAGAAGAGATCAAAAACGCAATGTATGGATAAGACAACAAACAGGTGTTACTGACCTTATTGAAAAAATTAAAAGATTGAAATGGAGTTGGGCTGGACATATTGCTAGAAGAGATGATAATAGATGGACAATTGAAATTTTAAACTGGATTCCAAGAGATTGTAAAAGACCCAGAAAGAGACCATATGTGAGATGGATGGATGAAATAAGAAAATGTGCAGGGGTGTTGTGGAGAAGAGAAGCTAAAGATCGGAGAAGATGGATTAAACTTAGAGAGACCTTCATCCTGCAGTGGATTGATAATGGTTGATGATGATGATGATGATTTGTAGAAAAAGTGGGATGATTGTGTTAGGAGGATTGCTGTGTGTCATAATGGTAAGGAATGGGATAAAAGAATGGATGCATTAATAAAGAATAGGGAGATGGAGAAGTAGTATGGAGAGTAAAAAGAGTTTAAATATATATAGAAGTAAATGGAACATTGGATGCAAGTTAATTCATGATAACAAGGAAAGTAGTTTATTGTTTAAGGCTCAAATGGAATCTTTAGCAACAAGGGAATATACACGTAAATGAAAAAATATGGGTGATTTAGTCTGCAAGTTGTGTAAGGAAGGCATAGAAAATATTAGGCATCTGTTAATTCAGTGTAAATGCTTGAAAGCAGAAGTGGTACAAATAATGAAGTTATGGAAGAATAAATATGAACAAAGTGATTGTACAGAAAGTGGATTGGTTTTTATGCTGGGTTTGGGAAAAGATAAGGGGGATTTAGATTTGAAGGCCATGGAGTTGTTGTGGAAATGGAATGAAGCAAATTATGAGAAAACTTAGGGTGGGGAATGGAAAGGGAAGGTAAAATGGTTAACAGGATTCTCTGTGTATAGTTGCTGAGAGATTCCTGACTCGGTGTAAGGAGAAGTCACAGTGCATCACATCACTGAAGGATCAAGGGTTTGTTTTTGCTACAATTTTGTAACGTGTAAAAAAATAACCATTTCATTTCTGTAGTATTACAAAGATAAACATTACAATTAAATACATGATTTAACATTCTAATATTTAGCTTGGAAGAGTAAATAAATCTTGTAATATACCTACGTTTATAAAAATATTGTCAAACATTCAATCTTTATGGATGTAAATGTCACTAAAAGATCTTTTGACTAACTATAAGCATTTAAAGTTTTCACAAGTAATGATAATGATATAAAAGTAAAACAACAAAATTAATCTATAATCACCCAATTTTACTACTCGACTATTATTGACAGTAAACTTGATTTACAATGCAAAATTTGAACTCAAAACAAAATATTTATTAAAATAAGATGGATGGAGAACTAAGCAGCATAATTGATAGATTTAACTTCTCAATCCCCAAAAATAGAATACATTTGAGGAATTTTTAAAAAAAGATTGATAGTACTAGCCATCACATATAAACTGCTCACATAAAAACATTGTTAAATCAATGTCATTTACAAGAACACTAAATATATACAACTTGTGGAATATATTTAACCAAATTGCAAAGCACCTCAAGATACATACATATCTACTGAATTACATAAAGAAAATAAAAATATTGAAAGAAGATGGTGCAATCAAAATGAATCGATAAAAAACTTATATTTATGGCTTGCATAAAAATGCAGTATTTGAATTATAATACAACTTTCAAGGAATAATGGATTCATTTGCATGAATCGTGGTCGAATATTGAAATTATTGTTTTTATTCATGTGTAATGTGCTTTTACAGTTTTTAAAACTAAACACCCATAAAACAAATTCAACAGCAAAGCTTATATCCTAAATAATTCTTCACTAATTAATAATTCTTCTTGAACCTGATATAAATAACTAATATTAATGGAGATAGGTAATAATAACTCCCTTAATATAAACTAAAGTATAATATGTATATATTGAAATGATATATATATATGTTTCACGTATATAATTTGAAAAATTTGAAGGAATTTTAAAATTCAACGTTTACATTTTTACTAAGCAGAACTTACGTATATATGTATGTGCACAGATAAATGTATATGGCATATTAATTTTAAGTTCATTTTAAAATTTTTTATTGATTAACATTTGTAAAAGTATTTTTAAATTAGGAGGATGGAAATGACAGTATTTTGTAAATGTAATTAAATTCTGATAAACAGATCAGCTAATATAGGAGATAAATATCTGATATAATTTAGTCAAAACATTCTGTTATTTGTCATATAATCCCTTGCAAAGATAAGTTTTATAAATGCTGTAATTGGACAAATAAGCCATAGACCATAATGAAGTTTAGGAGTTACCGACCAAGATCACCAATAGATAGATCGGTAGAAATGACCTTTGATGGAAATTGAATTTGCTGATAAGACAGCTCAGTGAACTATAAATAGGGTTTATCATTCATTATGCGTTAATTGTTTTATGCTCATTTGATTTATTATGCTGTTACTAAGCTTATTATTGTGCTGTGTATTAAAATATGAAACAGTAGAGAAGCCAATGTCTGCTAACATTGGCCAAGTTAGCTGAATGCAATGATAAATCCATTATGAGTTTCTGAAAAGAAGCAATCCATGTAGAACCATCTCAAGAAGCATTCGGTTCATTTTATATGTAACCTATATGCTGCCTAAAGTTCAAAAATGTCTATTGTTTAAGGGAGAAACCAGTTATCAATCAACAAGGAAAACCCTTTAATGCTGCCCATTTAATAAGAAAGTAAATGTATATCAATGAAGATTGCTGCAGTAATTATAACCATTGTGATAGAAGCTTCTCAGGAGACTTTGTACAGACTGAATTTGCTAAAAGTTCACCACTACCTGAATTCAGAATTTGAACTCTTGAAGATGAAAAAGGTAATTTGTATAAACTTTGAATATATATTACTATGTCTGTCTAATTATTAATATTAAATATTTTATCACTGCTATTTAATTTATATTGAAAATATTTTATAAATTATTAGTAATTTTACATAGAAATATGTCTGCTTACAAATTAGTATGGCAATAGATTGTTGTTGTTTATTAATCTTGTACAGTTCAGTCGGAGTAAATTTAAAAAGAAAATTATTTTTTATAAAGTAATTAGCTTATTGCAAACCTTCACCATGTTTTTCTAACTTGGTATTTTACAACCAGAACTAATAATGATTGTAATTTAGCTTATTTGGATTAGTAATTTGTGTGTCTTTTGTTCTCTCCAATTTTTACTTTTATTTTTTAACTAGATAAAAAAAAATGTGGACGAAAAATTTAACTTTCATTGTACATTTTAAAAAAATAAATTATACAAACTAAAAAAAAGTTTAATTTCATCTTTTTAATAAGATCACTAAATTTACTTTTTCCTAGTTTTTACCAAATGCCAATACATATATTTGTACCATATATAAATAAACGGTACAATATATATATATGCTCTTTTTTCCCCCCATATATGCTCTTTTTATTGGTACACTCCACTATAAAACAAATTGGGAATAAATTTTAAGAGATATAAGTTTAAATTTATAAAGTTAATAATCTGTATTTATTAAGCTATGAAAAATCACAGTCATTTTAGTTATTCTAGGGTTTGAACTTGGGTTTAGTTAATTTAAAGTAATATAAATGCTATAAATCCTGGGTAAAATATTTATTTTGAAAAGTATATAAAAGATAAAATAATAAAATATAAATTAATAATATTTGATAATAAGTAATCATTTGATATTTAAATTATAGTAAAGTTCAAATCTAATCTTTTAAATAAAAATATGCATTATATAGATAGATAAGCATGTCTTTGCACATCTAATATTATAAAGCAATGACTACTTTTGATGAAATCTTAATTTATATTCCAAAATAAATAATTAATATTTATGTTATGAATTTTGGTGATTAAAAGTTCACAAAAATAATCTGTATGTAGCTGTATTTTTATATTGGACTATTTCCATCATCTAATATGTGTGTTGAATGTCTTTAGAAAAGTTTAATTTTTATTTAAATATTCCAAATGCATTCAACTGTTAGTAATATCACAGCAAACAGGTTAGTATATGCACTAACTGTTAGTAATGTCACAGCAGCCTGTTTGCTGTAACAGTTGGTGCATATACTAACCTGTTTGCTGTAATATTACTAATAGTTGAATGCATTTGGAATATTTAACTGAAATTAAACTTTTCTAAAGACATTCAACATACATATTAGATAATAGAAATAGTCCAATATAAAAATACAGCTAGAACACCATCATCACAAACCTTCAGAAAATCTAGTATGTAGTCTGTATAAAAATAAAATGATTTAAATTATAGTTTTACTAAGTTCATGAAAGGTATTGTTCTTTTTACTACTAGTAAATAGAATTGACCAATGGGAAAGTGCAAATTAATATTTTATAATCAAAAAAAATTGGTAGTATTATTTTTTTAAATATTGATGAGAGAAATGTTTTTTGTTTGTTTACTAAATAAATAAATGGCAAAAGGCATCATTAAACAAGTTGAAATATTTTTTGTTATTTGTTTGTAGTTAATTTAAAAATTGATCACGGTCAAAATGTAGTTTAAAAAAACAAATTAAAAACAGATTTTAAACAAAAGTTTACTTTTTTTTTTTCATATGTCATAGCGAACCCACACCCCGGCAGCAACCAACTACTTGCTTGCATGGAGGCTGCGATACCTCTCGGCTAACAACGCAAGACTTACTTTTAGTTTAAAAAAAATAAAATTAACGGCTGCGATACCTCTCGGCTAACAACGCAAGACTTACTTTTAGTTAAAAAAAAATAAAATTAACATATTTCAGAAAAAAAGATGACTTAAATAAATGACTACATTGAAAAATATTTATAAAAAAGAAAATGACGCTAGAAAATGTTATATTTAATCGTTTTTGTCTAGCCGTGCGGCAACTAATCGATGATTATCTTTTTTTTTTATAAAAAAAAAAGTGATTGATTATGATCTACTTAAAACTTTAAAACTATATATATATTACAACGTTTTTGTTAAAATGCTTGGTGAACTCAACAAGTTAATAGTTTTTAGAAAATAACTTGGGAGTCATTATATGGGAAAAAATATTAGAAGAAAGAAAGGAATAAGTTGTAAATTTACGCCAGTAAAAAATGAACTTGAGGAGAAAACACCATTAGTATTTGTTTAATACATAATTTAATTAATAAACAAGATGAAATATTTATGCATTGTAGCTATCATAATAGTTGGACAAGATTAAGTTGGGGAATCGATGGATGAATGCAAAAAAATTTTCTGACAGTTAAGTATACATTTTTAAAGATAATTAAAATTAAAATAGTAATGAATAATAATGAAAAGATTTGCGTATGGAAAAGTGGATCTAATATTGTAAGAGAACATATAAAAGTTTATCTGAAAGAAAATTTCAATGATATAAAATATATAAATAGATAGTTGTTAGTTTTAGTATAACTTTCACGTATAATAAAATTTTATGATGAGTTATATATATGGTAAATGAAAGATTAAAGGTTAGAAGAATGGATGTAATACAAGGCAAATGCAAAATTTTAAATAAAGATTATATTTATACTTGTAATAAATCATAGTGGTCTGACTGGAAAATGAAAGAATTATTTATCAAAACTAAATGAAAAAAAAAAAACAAGATAAGTGTAAGAAATTAAATAATCACTGAAGACGATTAATAAAGAATAAATATGTATGGGAGCATAAAGAGTTGAATAAATTAGTAGAATAAACATTAGCTTATTGGAGAATATAAAATGTATATTGAAGATAATGTCATTCTACTTTTAAGGAGCTGTAAAACGCTCTATCTTGAATGATAACATTGATAAAGAGTACATAAGGAATAATACAAAGACTAGTATAATAAATGCTGGAGGTAGCTAAATAAAATATATTATGCCAGTTGAAAATGACCTTTGATTGTTAAGAGAAACTGAAACATTATGAATAACCTGATGGTGTTGGAATTTTATAGTTTTGATGATTGTCTTACGAGAACAAAAGGAGTAAAAATGAGAGGAATGTTAATGCTTAACTAGCTTGAAGTGTTTGGAACAATTGGAATACCATTAAAAATTAAAGTTTTTTTTTAAAGATGAACTTGTATTTTAAAGAAAAAAAAACTTGTAACATATTTAATTTTATACTTTAAAATAATCATTATCAATGAAGGAGGATAAGTCAATAGATGAGGAAATTTATAATTACTTTGATTTGTTTACCTATGCAATTAATTGTTTAAAGTTTTTATTTTATTAAATATTGTTAGATAATTAAAATAAATGAATATGAACAATGAGCTAGTGGAATACACACATAAAAGTAGTTACATATATATATTAGAAGAAGAGGGGATATGTCCGTGTTCGAATATAATATTGAAAATGATAAATGGTCCTATTTAAATTTTGATCTTATGTTTAATTATTAATAATTTAATATAATTGTAATAAAGTTGTAAGTAATTCTAGTTTGTAATTCTTTATAGGCGATTATTTATAAGAGAGATATGAAACAGGTATAGATTTGAAAGAAGATAATAACTAAGTTGTTCATATGCAATGAAGATAGGGATTTAATTTTAGGATGCATCAGAGTGGTCTATCAACATTCATCTTAATATCATAAACTGTAAATGTAAATTAGTTCAGGAGGAAACAAGTTGCCCTATTTGATAGTGTACAGTATAAAAGCCTCATTTGTTGTATTTTTTATAGAGTTTGATAATAAGACCATAGGAAAATTGAAGATGATATCAGAAAATAAATTAATTATTTCATAATTATCGTATTAATATCTTCTTAGTAAAAGAAAGATCAAATGATAAATATCATAAAATATAAAATAAATATGTGATATTTCATAGTATTATAATAAAATCATTGTAGTTAAGAAAGAAAATAATACCCCATATTTTGATTCTTCTTATATTTTGAAGCATAATCTATAAGGGGTAATGAGTGTAAATCAAATCCATAAAAAGGGGACTGATTATTTAATAAAAACACATGACATTCTTATATAAAAAATAAAATTAAATATAACAACACCCTATTATATGAGAAGGCAGTTTTTAATTTTAAATATTATAATTAAGGGCAATAGAAATGTTCAAATGCTTATATATGTTACTGTATTATATTGTTTTATCATGTCATTAATATTGTTATTTATTAAGTTACTTAGTAGTTTAAAATAATTATTGAAAGATCTTGTAAATAATATTAAAGTATTTAGAGTTGCGTTTCTTTTGTTAGAATCATCATCACTTCACCATCATCAGAAAATATGAATTGTAATATACATATTAACCAAAACATACAGTTTAAGATTTGGAGGAGAAATTAATTCACTATAAGATATTGTTTAAGAATTATCTGAAGAAAATATTTCTTAAGTGGGATCTTAAATTATTGCAAACTGCCTTGATCACAGAAGTCATTGCTAAAATATAATGCAAATTTATTACCGTTTGTTTATTTATAGGAATCAGAGTATGAATTGGTTACTATTTAGAGTATTATTAATTATAATTTCAATTTAGATAACAATATTTATTTATTATTAAGTATTAAGGAACATAAATATAAAATAGTATAATTTTAATTATAGATTAATGTTATAAGTCTTTTCTTAATTGATACCTTATATATAGAGTTAAGTAAAATCCATCTTGATATTTTATAGGTGAAATAAATAGCTAATTAAAAATCAATGATATTCCTGAGATCTCCTTAGTATAATATTATGATTATGGTTATTCTTATTAATTATAATCCTATAAAAGAAAGAATAATAAAAGATCAATATACAATACAATTATAGTATAAATCTTAATAATTATAGGTGCTTTATTATATTTATTTATGTATTATTGTTAGTCATGGAAATATTTAGATACTTAATAAGGAGGAATGTCTTAGTATTCTTATGCCATTCAGCAAATACTTTGGTATTTGTTTAATGTTAAAGGGTATGTAATCTTGTTAATAGGGTAAGTGGGTCTCATAATTGATAATATCAAGTAATCATAATTTAGAAATAATTAAAAGATCAAATTGTACCTAGATAAAATAACAGTATAGCCTAATTTAGGGACTTGTCAGGTTATAGGGGTCATCATCCTATTGGCAGGGTACAATATATCTATATATAATTCTCATGACTAGATAGGTCAATAAATGTAAATTCATTAAAAGTAATCAACCATTAATCCAGATTAATATTAATACCAATTGAGATTGTTATTGATCTGGATTAAGGATTGACTGCTTTGCTTTCAATGAATTTATATATATAAAATAAAAAAATTGTGCTTGTATTTTTGTAATTATAAATATGTACATTCATAATTATGAAAAATATGGCATCACATAGCCAAAATATTGTTAAATTATAAACATTTTAACAATTATCTAAAGATAATTTTATCTGTAAACTCCATTGCAAAAGAAATTGAGCTTTCCCACCTCAATGCATCATACAAGATTGTACAACAAATATATAAAGAACTTTCACGTGGAAAAAATTCTCATTCTTTCATTAACATACGTTCCAGAGCTAATTCATTTGCTATGATTTGAAGACATTAGAAGTTTCTTTGATGAAATATATATTTATTTATAATAAATTATGGGGAAAAAAATTAAAGCTGACAATAATACAACTAAAATTTTATATTTCTCGTATTATCTCAGTGTTGTTACATTTCTAATTCCTTATTAAACATCTCCATTCATATGATAAAAAAATGTTTATAGCCCTTACAATTCAACAACATATCTAGATTTATTTATTAGTGCTTCTTAACTTTCAAACATGCTGTGTTTATGAGTACAAGATAATATATAAGAAAAATATAGTTTTAGTATTCATATATTTCATGCATGTATTTAACCTCAGAAATGGTTTAGTACAAATTATTTCTTATATACTTTTTGTCTTCAATATTTATCCCCGACCTAGAAAAAGTTAAATATACCCCATGTCAATAATGTATTTATCAGAGAAATCAACCCATTTACTAATAAAAAATGTTTGAAAAAATTTCAGATATACCTGGATCAATTATATCAGGAGATAAATCTTTGATATTCAAGGTAACAAATTAAGAAATATTTCAGCAATGTTCTAAGGACATTTCTGATATTTGAGTCTGAGTTCCGGAGACCAAAAGAATTAAATAATAAACTAATTGCCAGTGAATTTCTGACTAATTTTATAACTTTTAATATTATTAAATGCCATCTGAAAGCCAAAATTAAAATAATTAATTCGATTCTCATTTCTATTTTAGCACTGCATATTCCATGGAGGTGTATAATCTATAGAGCAATAACAGACATACAAATAGTTGTTTATGGGGACCAAAAGCAAAACTTATATCAAATTTTAAAAACAAAAAAAAAAACTTTTTTCAGAATAGATGAAGTTGTTTCTCAATTTACAAATGTTAAGTCACGAACAGAAATATGTAATCACTATTTAGTTGACAATAAGTTTTCTCTTAGCTAATCACTTTGGTAAAGTTAGGAAAACTATAGTGTTTGGTGTGATAATAACTGGCCTACCTAAGTTTAGAGATGAGATTAATATTCCAATATGATTCAAATGACAGTCACTGATCTACTAGTAATGATATGTTCCAGAATTGAGTCAATGGTTTCCACGAAGACTCCAATTATAAAAGTATTAAAAAATATGTTAGTGGAGGAATCTTCTACTCACAGTGAGAACAAATTTTTTTAATGGTATTTTTCAAAACTGTATCAATTCTTAATAAGATTAATTCATAACTTTTAATACGATTTCTGTTTTCACATGAGTGATTTTTGGATCTTTTTCATTCACTTACAAGTAAATTTAATCATTTCTGGTAACTTATGAAGCAAGATTTTAAACCATATTTTTAATTGTGAAATAACTACATTATCACTATTAACATTTCAATCACTATTCAGATATAAGGCAATTTTAAATAAATACTATTATATCTATTGTTAACAGATCGATGAATAAAAATATAAGCTTTATGATAGAAGATGGAGATACCTGCCAAAAAATTTGAGATTTGTAATATCACCTCAGCTAATACTTTATTCATTAGTTCCACTGGGGCCTAAATAAAATGTGGATTCACTATTCCACAGTTATCAGTTGGAACCTAATTGCTATGTAATAATAGAATTAAGTACTTATGTTAAAAGACAAGCGAAAAAACACATCAATGTTTTAAGTCTATTAAATATCAAGTTAATAAACATCACTTGATCACTATTTCTTGTGCTTGCTTATAACTTATTAAAATAGGCAAAACTCTCCATGCAGTATTGCCTCTCAGTGCAAGCCAGAGTAATTAATGGATGCCAGAAGGCTTGTGCATAAAATCCCCATCTAGTGCCTACTCATCCAATATCCCCAGACTAATTTCTGGTTTGTGGCCTTCATCAGTGAGGAGCATTCGATCTGAGAGCACTGCACCTAGATCTTAAAATCTAATGCAATCCTCCAGCAGCCATCTTTTATCTCTATTTAACTATAAAACTACGAGTCTTAAATTGAAAACATATTTTCAATCCAAGCTCATTAGCTTACAGTCATATAGGTCTGAACTCAGTTTAGCACCTATATATTTTGGTGTCTTTGGTTCTTTAATAACCATAGCCACCACTATTCTATTAGGCAGGGTTTTAAGCCAATAAACATCATGTAATCACCATTTCTTATGCTTGCTTATAGTTGTTATTAAAACACACAAAACTCTCCATATAGTATTGCCACTCAGTGCAAGCCAGAGTAATCAAAGACACCAAAATACATAGGTACTGAACTGAGTAGAGACCTATATGACTATTAAGCTAATGAGTTTGGATTGAAAATATTGTTTTTAATTTAAGACTCATAGTTTTATAATTAAGTAGAGATATAAGGTGGCTGGCTGCTGGAGGGTTGCATTAGATCCTAAGATCTAGGTGCAGTGCTCTCAGATCCAAGGCTCCTCACTGATGAAGGCCACAAGCCACACTAGTCTGGGGATATTGATGAGTAGGCCCTAGATGGAGATTTTATTATGCACAAGCATTCTGACATTCATTGATTACTCTCGCTTGCACTGAACGGAGAGTTTTGCCTGTTTTAAATATCACGTTATGTGCTGTTTTGAATTTTGAAATATATTGCTTTCATTTGTTATGTATTAATTTGTTGTGTATAGTAAAACCATTTTTTATAAAAATTAAGATGAATTTATATAATCATTAATACATGAAAAAAAAACCCAGACAAGATAGAAAAATAGCTTTTGATGGGAAAGAAGTAAAATAAAGAACATGTAAATATATTAGATATGATATGTTGGACTATTTCCATCATCTATGAGTGAATGTTGAAGAAAAAAAGAAAATTGAAGGACTCAGGAAAATTTGAACCAACCCTCATATATAAATATATCAAATTTCTACTATATGTTGCCAATTGTCACTGTGCATATAGGCCAGCAACACCTCAAGAAGAGTGGAGAATAATACTACTACTCGAAGGTTGTGTAATTACTAACCTGTATTGTCTATGTGTGTGTTAAAATAACGTTTAAATTTTTCTATACATTCAACATTCACTCGCAGATGATGGAAGTAGTCCTAACATATCACATCTAAAATAATATACCATCATCACAAACCTTTAAACAAATATGTAAATACATAATTCATAAATATCAACGAAATTGTCTCTATTATGGTTGGTGAAAGGAAAATATGAACAAGGAAATCAAAATTATAATGGATTTTAAACACAAATAATAAATAGGAAAGAATGATGTTTATTTAAGAAGTTAAATTAATCAACATTTTAAAAAACAAGTTAATAATATATAAGAAAGATATAGGGGTTAGGTGCAAATAAAAATATAAAAAGATAGATTAACACAAAATCTAAAATCAGAGAAAATAAAACAAGACAAACTTTTAATCATTATTTTAGAATGTTTCGTACGTTAAATAGCTTAAATCTATCCGTAGATCACATTAATATATAAAGTTATGGGCAGTTGCTGAAAATGTTAAATAACATTCAAATACTCTAAACAAAGGTTTAGTTTACTTGACAATTATGATTAATATTTTTTGCTTTCTTTATCCATGAATCTTATTTATTTAATCACACACCATAAAGTAAAATAATCACATTTCATTAAAAATGTTATTATCCAGTAGATGGCGGTGCAGAAAGCAGTTAGTGACGATGTGCAAGTACCGCCATTTTTCATGTAAATAAAAAGTACGTTTGTGAGTAAGATTCTTTTAAGTTTTGTATTTATGCTTAATAATTAAATATATACGGAAATACTGCATAAGAGAGTGAATAATTGAATTAATTGTTTTTCTTTATCTGAATAAACATTTAAATTTTACTATTAGACTGATGTAATCTTTTGAAATACGATTTATTAATATCCTAGTAGTTATAACTTAAAAATATCAAGCTTTCATCTATGGCAGTATTTCAATTTTTGAAAGGAAATTAGTTTGGGTAAAAAAAATTAAATAGAAAATGACAGTTTAACAAAGAATAGAAATATTTGTTTGTAGTTTGGCTAACATTGAATAAAAGTTTTCTTAAACAATGTTGGGAAACGTTTTTTCTTCCAAAATCCGTTTGCATATTTATGTCATTCGTGGGCAATTTAAAACTTCCGACTTAAAAATTGACCTATATTTGATCAAAAATTTAATTAATTTACGTTAATCATAAGTGTTTGTAACATTTTAAATTGGCAGGCCAATTCAAGTTTACCTTTTTAAACGAAGGCAGTTATTTTTTTACGAATTATAAATAGAGTGACATCAATATTATTAATGACTTCCACTTTTAATGACATTTTCCAATTCCCCTTGTACCTATCTTCGGAGCATTTTGTATTCTCAAATTTATTTTTCTCTTATGGATAGGTTAGTTCTACAAAAGCAAAATGCAGAGTTTTTTTTAAATTTCCCTTCAAATAAATGGTTTCCAATTTTTAGATTTTTTTAAAGAAAATAACTTGCTCTCATAGAATTTTCTAATTTCTGTGTAATTTTTTTAAAATGGCATTTCTTTGATGAAACTTTATCCAAAGTTTTCTATTTTAATATTTCTCCCCCAATTTTGTTGAAATCAAAATGTTTTGTTAAATAGTGCCTTTTAATGTACTTTATTAATAGAAATACTTCCCAGACATCAGGCATAAAGATTTAATATTTGTATAAAAAAGATGCATTTCTGTTGCAATTTTTCTTATTCAGTGGAGCCATCCGAACAAAAAAAAAATTGATATGCAAAATAATAATAAAATGAAGTAAATTTCAGTTTTATTTTTGCAAGTTATATGTTCGTCTTTAGTGTCTGCAAAAATCACTGTAAAAACAAACAAAATACTCTCAGCATCATAGATTGAATACTAGATTGACAACATATTATAGATAATTTGTTAGCATATGGTATCTCTGACAGAATAAAATAGAATTATTTTGGAGATTGGAGAGAGAAAGAGAACTTAACGAAATAAATATTTTTATTTTACTTAATAATTAATTCAATATTTGCATGTGCTAAAATAAAATTTTTTATACAAGTCAACATATATTTTTGAAAATGTCCAGAGACTGGAATGATTGCTTTTTAAAGTCAACATTGGCCTATATAGCAAGAGATTCCCTACCTCTGCCTTACATAATTCTTATTATTTACAATTTTTTAAGAAAGACAATCTAAAATTGCTTCTGGAAAATGTTTTCTTATATGGATTCAGGTTTATGTAAAAATAATTTTATTATTTTAAATACAAATACTAGTATAATATGGATTAATGACTAATATTGATTTAAAACTGTGTGCAAAGAAGAGTATTTTTTACTGCCTTTTGACTCCCCAAATTGGTTTTTCAACCACCATGCTCGCATTTGGATATTAATTAATACATTCATGATTTGTGTCATCCACATGCACCCATGAGTAGGTAGCAGTCTGTGCACATGTGTATAATATCTAAGCTGCTGTATTATATAGCTTAATCAGGGAATGATATATAATATTAATGTATAATTGTGTTTACTAAATTTTATATATATCAATTTAAGCATAGAATTCATATGTTACTGCTCTTAGTTACTTAATTCAAAAATGATATATAATTTTCAGCCTTTATCAATCCATTGTAGAATGAAGATTATTCCAAGTTTAGTCAGTTTCTCCAATATCTAGTCTTTCTTTTTCACATCACGCCAGCAAATTTTGTATTTTATCCATCCACTTTACATGTCTCCTTCGAGATTATTTCCTGTCTTTGGATCCCATTTAAGATTTCAACTATCCATCTATAACGGTCTGGGAAAATGAGCACTTACTCTATTTGCCATACAGGGTACCACTAGTCTCTTTGAACCTAGAAAATTTATAATGTAGGCAGATACTTGTTAAGATTCCATTTTTCTTCGACTGCTATGCCCTAGTCACTAAGCTCATGGAGTGGCTGAGATTTATACATATAAATTCTTAAATGTATTTCAATATTTAAAAAAAATAAAATAAGCTACTGCCAGTAATTATCACACAAACATTTATTACGCATATATATAATCCTGAGGAATAAATTAATATTGCTTTAATTTGTTATTATTATTTTAAACTTAGTAAGTCCACATGTATGGAACAGTTTATATAATTTTATTTTAGAATGTTGAGCATAGATAGGCTACACAATTAAAAACTTTTCAAAAACATTTAATCCCAGGCTAAAAGTTCATAGCTAAACCAACGCTCCCTTCCTGATATACAGATGCAACCAATGCAATATGAAGATGTTAGCATAAACCATGCTGACAGGAATGTGCTTCGGCAGCATGATGTTATTTAAAAGAAATGAACCTCATCCAGAACAGGAATGTGTGTCTGTCTAGCGAAGGAATCATATATATAAAACATTAAAAAGAAATGCTTCTTAGGGAGGGAGAGTGGTCATTGCCGTCTTGTAGTCCCTATCCGTAGAGCAAAAGGAAATCAATGGCGTGAGAAGTACATCCACTACCATTGCAACGCGATGGCTACACCTCTGGGTCATGCAATCATTTGAGCACGGTGCCCTGTATGTTAACATGCTTCACATTACATTGATATAAACACCTATACATCCCCTCCCCAGCATCGATTCAACTATGAAACAAATAGTCTGAAATTAACCTCCTTAAACTAGCACATAAACTTTAACGAATCTATGCAGCCATCTACACCCAACTTCAAATTTAATAATTTAGTTAAGAAACAAAAAAGAATAATGGAAATGATTAAAGCAAACATTATACATAAAAATAAATATTAATAACAGATTTAGAATTCTTTTGATAGTCAGATAATTATTGAAAGTTTGTTTAAAATATCTAAAAGTTCACATTGAATATCAGTTCATACTTTCAGTGATAAGGCTTTATGAATCCTGCGGATTTCTGCAGATTTATGGAAGTCCATCCTAGTGATCACATTTTATAGATTGTCCTTGGAAACGAAGCTGCTACTTCCCATTCATTCTGTCCGGAATTGACATCGGGATGCCACCTCAGCTGGTGCAATTATCAGGAAGATAAATCTCGTGTCAGACTCCTACATCATGAAGTCTGCACTATAGCTAGTTGTCATACATGGGTTAATAGATTAATTACTAAATTCCATTATTTCGTTTTTTATAATTCCTGGCCTTCCTTATCACTGATCTTATTGCTCCTGATGTTTTCCTTTCTGGCCCGTGTGCTTCTTGCTGCTTGTATTGGTCAATCTGCTTCAGAGCGTGAAACACAGTCTTTAATTTTTATTTCTTATCTGACCTTACATTCATTTAAGTGCCCCAAGGGCTCGTTGCTTTAGATTAATTAACAGAACAATCATTTCCATTCACTAAGATTTTTACATGATTTTTAAATAGAAATTAATCAACATTTTTCTATTTCATTTCTTTACTTTTCAACGAAAAATACTAATCTTTAGATTTTTAATTTTCTTTTAAATAATTTTTTTTAATAGTTTTCTATTTGTGCAATAATATAGTATTAAAAGCATGATTGAATATCTGTTCAAGTGTTAAAAATGTTTAGCTAAAGGAATTATTTTAATTGTTCACCATCATAATTTTCAATCATTATGAATTCACTGTAAGTTGAAGTTCTTTCTAGGTTTATTCCAACTTTTTTGATGCAGTGCATAGCCTCTCTTCAACATTATACTAGCAAACTTACTTTCATATTTCATTCTTTCATCTCACATGGTCTTTTTCTAAATCTTTTACAGTCTCTTGGCATCCAATTTAAAACATCAACTCTATCTATTATCATCCCTTAGAATATATCCACTCCATTTCATTCTTGTAGTTCTTTTATTAATGAAGTCCTTGAATTTTTCATTTCTCCTACATATCTAGTTATCTTATCTACATTCGATCTCATATACTCCATTTATATGTTTTCCTATTCCTTTAATATATTTATTATCTAATATATACATTACATCTCTTCTTTTTTTATTTACTATTTTATATTTAATTACATTATATATTTTATTTTATTAATTTTATTAAAGCTCTTAACTATATTATTACTGTATGTTTTAATATCTATATATTCATCCTTTTTTATGCTATATTTCTTACATTTTTTTCTCCTTTATATCATTTTTCTGGTAGTTTTACACTTTTCTCTATGATTTTCTCTGGATATTCATTTTCTTTAAAATCTTTAACTATTAATTCTATCTCTTATATTCTTCTTCATTTGAATAATAATTAATAGCTCTATATACTCTTGAACTAATACTATTTATTTTATATTTATAAAAATAAAAGAAGAGATAGATAAATAAAAGAAACCATATTAATTAAGAAGATAAAACGAAATTTAAATAGAGATGGGGAGGGGGACATTATTTTTATAGGAATATTAATAATAATAGAGAAATATAAAGTATTGTAAAATAAAAAGTTTAAAAATTGGATAAAAAGTTAAAGAAATTGATAATAGAGGGAGTTGTATTACAGTAGTATATGAAAAAGCGGCTAAGGGTTTTGAAAAAATAGTTATAAATTTATATAGAAACAGGAAGGTTATACAAAAGATGAGTAAAATAAATAAGTAAATTATAAAAGAGAATAAAGATAGGAATAGGAATAAAAATTGTTAATAAAGAAATAAGTATAGATAAATAATAGAAAGGAAGGGAAAGAATTAGATTTATAGGTTTTAAAAATAAAATAAAAAGGTGATTTATTAAAGAATAATGTAGAATGATAGATAGGAAGAAAAGGTAAAGAGAAAATAGAAATAGTGAAGAAATAATTAGTAAAAAAGAGGGAAGTAAAGGTATGGGGTTAAAAATAAAATTGATTATGAATAATAACGTAAAATATGTATTTTTATATGTATATAGAATAATGATTATATGTTTAAATGTTATAGCTCTGACGAAAACTGCAGGACAGTCAAAACTGTTAGAAAATTAAAGGAATCATATAAAAAAATTTGCATTGGAGTGTATATGTGGAAATTTTTAAAAAGTAATATTATCAAATCCAAGAAAAATTGTATGATGTTTTGACTAAATTGAATACATTGAAGTTAGAAAGTAATTATTTTTCCTATATTGGTGAGGTTATATTGAGTTACTATTTTTTAATTCTGTTGACACATTTGTGAGTATTCCACTCCTGTTTCAAAGTTATTCTTCCTAGATCAAAAGAGTATTATTGTATAAGAAAATATAATTCAGTGTTTGAACATTTTATTAGGAAAATTGGACTTTTTTCTAGATGTATCATTAAATTTCTTTTTTTTTTTTTATATTGAGATTAGTAATACTATTGCTATTTTTATATTGCCTTTGGGTAAGTTGTTTATAGAAATCCATAATTATTGTTTTGCCATTCACTATTTGCTATTTGCCTTTCTTTCTCATTCTTTTTTCTTTTTTAATAATAAGCTGATATTTCCTTTCATCATTTTTGAATACAGAATTATCAGTATTATGAGAAACTACTAACTCTGTTACCACTATCACATTCAGTTATATTGCGAATAATAGTCACAAATTGATGTCGGACTATATTTTCCTCTTTCATGATTGGAAATTATTCGTTAGAAAACTGCTGATTCATCAATGTATATATTTTTCATCATGAATGTGTGAAGATTTTCTAGTAATATGAATGTCTAATGAATCTTCATTTTCTGGGAATGTGACACAGTGATGTTTATGATTTTTATGACCACAAACTTTATATGTTCCATCTTAAAAGAGAAAGCATTGTGGTCATACCACTAAAGGAGATTTGTATTGAGAGGTATCAGGGGCATGAAGATTTAATATATCTGTTGCCTAAGTGCTGTTACTTAAAATGAATTGAATGTTTCTGTATTGGTGAGAATAAAAATACGTTCACTTTCCAATGTCTAAAATTGTTTATTTTACCAATGCTTTCGAAAGTTCTCTGTAAATTGATATGACAGAATGGAACTGCCCTAAGAGTGATCTATTGATATCACCAGCTTAAACCATTTTATCATTTAATTTAATACCCCCCCCCACCCCCCACCCAAAAAAAAAGGACCAGAAGGGTTGTGCATAAAATCCCTTAGCATAAGAGATGGTGATGAGTGTTGTTGACATTCTTGATATTATATGTAAGACTTTTTCTGTTGTTATATTGTGCATTCAAGTAATAAATATCTATTATTTTTATGGTTGAAAATTTCAAGTCATTCTCAATGTTTATATTCGATGAAAATTATAAAAGTCTTCTATGGGAAATTTTGTAATATAAATATGTATATAAGGTATGGATATTATTACAGTATTTTCATTACATAACGTTATGATTTGTGTACAGGAAAAGGCACAATCTTGTTTAATTTATTATCTGCTTTTGAACATTTACTCATTATTTATTTTAAAAAAACATTTTTTGAAAGGCGACATTCATATTTTTGTTTTCTTCATTAACTTTTGTTCAAAAATCGATTTATTTTGACATTAGTCAAATTTACATTTTGTTCTGTGATGTTAAAAGATAATTTTGCAGCCTCAGAGTAAGTAAACATTTCTATTTTGTAAAAAGTCAGCTTGACAATTATGAGAAATAATTTTAGGTGATTTTTTGTAACGTGTTGTAGCAGAGGAGTCCATGACAACATTAATATTATTTTTTATATTATTAGTATCCTGATTTACAAATTTTGGTAATTGGATTATTGGTTAAAACAATTCATTAGTTTTAGCTATATTTTTAAATCAGTGAGTGAATAATTTATTTTAAACCAGAGCTGTTTCATTATTATACTAGAACTAGATTTCCCAACTTTTGGAAATGGAAAAATATCAGTTTCAGAAACAAAATTAATTACTAAAAGTCATTTTAAAGGAATTTAATACCACCTTTTTGTACAACCAAAAAAATCAGCCCTTAAAAGAGCTTACCTTGTGCAGAATGATTTCCTTATGTGTTGGTGTATATATAAAAGTTCCACCTCCCCCCAAAAAATAAAATCATCATTACCTTCACAATAATAATGATATTTGTTTATTAATAATAATTATAAACATATTTATTCAATAACAATAACAAATAATGAGTAAAATGGAAATGACACAGTTCCAGAAACAACATCAATTTTTTTTTATACATATCTAACCATCATTATTTTTTCTTAACATCCTTAATTACTGAAAAATAATAACCCTGAAATTGATTTGAAAAATAATAACCCTGAAATTGATTTGAAACAAGATTTTATTTTAATGCATTCATTGATGTCATTCTCCATGTCCATTACAATGCAGAACATGTTGAAATGAAAAAATATATTTACAAAAAGAAAAAAAGAAAAATTTGTCTCAGAAAAATCTAAGCATGAGGAAAGTTATAAACAAAAGTAGGCCACTCCCAGATTTTAGATTTTATTGAGCGATGTTGACACTTACTTGATGAGGATATCTTTTTTACTCTTACAGAACCAATCCTTACAAATATACAAGTAGACTGGAGAAGAAAAAGTTTAACACAAATATATTTTAAATTATACTGTACTTGCAGATCTTTTTAACACTTTTAAATAGTGTTTTACTGCTTCCTCCCGAGTGCTGAAAGAATTGTTATTTGATTTACTTAACAAAAATGATGCATGATATCATATAAAGCAGTCTGCACATCATTTAAAAATTTACTTGAGTTTAATAGTAGAAAAAGACATTTTAAATGGATATTAAAAGATTGAATGATTGCTCGTATATTAATAAATCCTATCCAAAATTGTAGTCATAGACATTCTAAAAATTACTTATCTTAAAATGGTACATTCTGGGTTGTTAAATGATTATCAATGGATATTTCTCATAAATACATCAATTTCAGCTAATGGAAATAGCTACTGACATAAGATTCAATAACATGAACATTAATCTGAATGACATCCTCATAGATTTTTTATACAGCAATGTTATTTGTGAAAATAAAAAATAATAGCATGGTGTTTTCATTGCAAAGACTTTTTGTCATGTAGTAAAACATTTGTTTTAAACTATTGGTTGCAGGTGACATTACAAGTGCTGCTCTTATTGAGAAAATGGACTATAGCAGATACCTTGCTTTTAGCATATAAATCTACACCATATGATTGAACCCATTTAATAGAAAATAGATCCACTGAGCCACTTATTTGGTCCAGTTCTCTAGGAAGTATGATGAATAATCTACTTTGGAAATTATCGATATTCACCATAGACTTCTGATAGTAAACAATTGTACTCTGTCATGGAAATATATAATTTTTTTGACAAACAGTGGATAACAAGAAGCATAAGTAAAAAACCAGAAAGCAGAGCTTGCTGACAGTGATGCTGGAGATCAATATAATCCCACGATATGATTTCAAAAGAGAAAACATTGTAAATGAAGTTGTAGAATTAGTCCTTGTATTTTCGGGAGAGGATGATCCTTAACACCCTTGACATAAATATAGCGTGTTTTCAAAATCTTTCTAATAATGGACAGGGATTGTATCACTGCAGTAAATTTAGCACTGCAGTAAATTTAGCCCCATGATGAATTGTTATTATTGCACTAAGAAGATTTTATCTAAGAGTCATATTTTGTTTGTTCTATTGTATGAGAATTGTATCGTTGGTTTCAAACATCCAGCTTTATGTTAGCAATGAAATGGAATACAGAGTAGATGCTTTATTAATTTGATAGAACCTACTAAATCTGTTTGAAACAAGGTAATACTACAGTGGTTGACAAATTAATTAGTTCTTACATAATAATATTGGTTGATGTCTTTTATAGATTTGTGCTTTCTTTTAATTTGAGATAACTTGTTAGATTGTCTTCAAATGAAGCTATTTTGTGGTTCACAAATCATGAAAACAAGTTAATTTCTTTTTTAGATCCAATGCACTGACTGTGAAAGTAAGTACATTTATTAAGAATAAAAGCTTTTCAAATACATTCAAAATTTCATACATTGATGCTTATATCCTAATTATAACTGAATCACAATGCAATCATTTTAAATATTATGTTCATCTTTATTCATCCTATGCTAGTATTAATAAATAATTTTAATCTTAAACACTAAATTCGCAGTCTCGTGCTATCCAATTTTTCTTATAGTGAATTTCAACATGCCATATAGAAAATTAATTAAGAAATTATATATTTTGAAATTACCATTGATGAGGGTAGAGTTTTCTGACACAAAGGACCATCTTGTTTATAATAAAAACACCCATCTCATAATTGATCTCTTTTTTACTCCCAACCTTACATCATTTGATTAACACATGAATAAATAAAAAAATTATCTTAGCTTATGCATCTATTTTATTATCTTTTGATTTTGAGACATGTTACTACAATGATTAATACAAGTAGAGCTATGAAGATAATTCTTACCTGGATACCAGGAGGTATTACTCTCTTAGTTTTATTATTTGCTAAGTTGTATAGAGATGGATTGAGTTTAAAAGTGGATTACCTTTGGAAACATATCCCAAACGATTGTATGACCTAGTCATTCCCATCACATTTGATGACAATTGGTCTTGTAGACAAATTATATGAGATTAAAACACGAACTTCTTTGGAAATGATAAACCATAATTTCTTTCCATAAAACGGCATATAAATCAGTTAATGATATTATCCTTGCATTCAATATATAAATTAATTATATATACTCTAAAAGAATATTTGATTATAAGAAAGAACTTTTTAGTTGACCTCATATTTGCTTTAGAAAATATTGTAGGTGAGTCTTGTGAAAGTTCCTAGATCTTGTGCCAATTATTCTCAATATGCAAGCAGAAACTATAAGTGAGGAGTTGCTGATTGAACCTTTCTATTTATTTTTTAGGGATAAATTCAAATGGACAAGAGATTTAATCCATTTTTTCAGTTCCCTGGTAACCTGGATTATAACATCATTTTCAGGTCAATTGATTTTGCTTGAAAGTTGGAAACCTTGCCAGTTTTTTGTCATGTTTCGGCACATTGTATTTTTGCTTTGTCTATGCAGATAGTAATCATTTAATAATGTACTATAACCAATTTCTATTCAAAACAGATTCATAAAATTCCAAGGACTATCCAATTTTCCTGGTCCTTGAAAAAAAGAATTATTTTATCATTACAGTCATAAGGCCATTTGACATAAAAGAGTTTGTAACACTAATTAAAAAATAAATTAGAGCCTTACTTAATGTCCAAAATTTCGAAACTGCACTTTGTTAAGAAGGGTTTAACTTTTGGTCAAGCAGTCATCTCATTTAAAACTACGAAAGATGTGATTAGATGCAATGAAAAGTAAGTCTGGTGGTAAATCAATTTTTATTAGTCCCAGTATATATATGTTGAACATACATAAATTGACAATTCCAAAAGCTCAACTCTGTTCTATCTAATGTTTTATTAAATAAAGATACATAAAAATCTTAATAGGAAAACATCCCATTCCATTATTCAATACATCAGGGCTCACACTATAGTGCTCTTTTTTCACCTAGTGCACGAACATTTTAATTCATTGAAACTGAACTACTTGATATATATCTAAATTTAATATCATATTTCATGTATTGCGTACATGAATGATGTTTTAGTTTTCCATTAAACAATTTCCACAGTTACTAAAATTACTAGTTCATTTTATCAATAAATATAATCTTCACTGTAGAGATATGCGTTTGGGAAATGTTCTCTGGGCAATTCCTGAATATTTGAAAGGAGAACCAAGCCCTTTCATACAATTTCTATTTCATCAAAGGCAATCTCAAAGAGGAATATAATGCAGAGCTTTAAAAAAAAAAAAAAATATGGCTAATTTTCTGTCAGAATCCTACTTCTTGCTATATGCAAAGATATTCAGTATCCTTATACTAATGAGATTATCCTATGTGCAGAATAATATCAAAAGCATTCACAAGTATTGCATTTCTCTTTTTAGGCAGATGCTTTGGGAGAAAGAAAATATGCTGTCACTAATAAAATAGTCAAATATTTTACAACATAAAAATATTTAAAATTCAAGTCAATCATTTTTGTGTTAAATTCCTTTTCAAAATTGGAACATGGATTTTTAAATTTTCTACAACAAATAGAATCTTTATTTTGCAGGACATTGAAAATCATTAGTAGGTCATTTTTCATTGATCCAAACTTAAATTGTGATCCCACAAAAATAAAGGCAATTATTGTAGGAAAATATACTACTGTATTATTATCACTTTCAAGACCAACAACAAACAATTGTATATTTTTACATTCTGGACACTTGACCCCATATACTTTAGTTTTCTGTTGAAACTGAACTTAAAAGAATCTTTACTCATGTACTCTTTGAGATGTAGAAGACAGTGTAAAAATGTTAGTGATCTCTTTCTTTTCTTGTAAAAAGGCAATTACCCAATTTCATATGTTTATTACACATCCTGCCTATGAATACACTTAGAAGAATCATTCCTGTATTATTTAAAGACCAAACATTTATATAAAGTATTTCCTAGGAATTTTTTCCAAGAATATTTTTTTCAATTATTAGAATATCAGTATACATGCTTAATAGTGCATTAGTTGCATATAAAAATAATCCAAGGAGTCATCCAAATAAAATTGCAAATAATTTGGAAATTGTAAATGAAAAATATGAAAATTTGTGAAAAGCAATATTTGGCTAAACATTACATTCCAGCTTTGAACATGATATATTACTCTTCCTGGACTTATCAAGAAAGCATTTTTTATTAATTTTATTTTATTGTTTTTGATGAATAAATATTTTTGTTTAACATTTTTTTATTTCATTTCATTTTTACCTGTAAATATTATGTACCAATTTGTGGACAAATCAAGAATTCCAATGCAAAGTTTAATATTGTCTTTTGAAAGAAGAGAATGATGATAAAACATTTAAATAATTATAATTTATTAAACCTCTTGTGATAAAAAAAATCACACAGAATTTAACAAAAAAGTATACATGGAAAGTTTTAAACATACAATAAAAAGTTTTTTTATTATTAATTACAATCCAATCTATAACTAATTGTCTATATGTTTTTTTTTTATATATCACAACATTAATTTTAATATTTTTTATTAAAAATATATTACATGATTTTGGGCTATTCGAACATTTTTGATACTTATAATGTGGCTACATTGAATCCATACTTGTTGACACATGAGATATTGATTTATTTTAACATATAGTTAGATATACAATAAAATGCCATTTGTTATCAAAGCTACACCAATGTTCAGATCCACAATATATATACTCCACTGCCCTTATTTTCATTATCATAATCTGTTATACTGTCATAGATCTTGCAGTCTGAAATTCCACCACAATGTATATACAAAGACATCTATATATATGTAAACAATTCTTAAAATAGACTAATTTAATATTATTTGTCCACAGTGTTTAAGATATTTGAAAAATGTTTATCTATAATGTGTTTGAAGTGATGCTATTTTTCTCTTTTGAGTTGGCCACTAGCATTTCTTCTATCTTTACATCATTGTCTTATTTAGTTGAACTACATAACAGTATGGATTCTGAGCATTTTCTTTAGAGATGCATAAATTTGTTGTAATACTATTTCACATCAACAGTTACTACCCACAACCTTCTCATTAAATATAGATATAACCCCCCTGCAACAACAGTGATAATCAATGGAGAATCGAAGGTATGCACATAAAAATCCCTATCTAATGCCTTATCCAATATCCCCATTAGTTTATAACTTGTGGCTTTCATAAGTGAGAAGCTTTGAATCTCAGAGCATTGAACCTAAATTTTTTAGTCTAATACAACACTCTAGCATCCATCTAATGTTTTCAGTTCACTATAAAGCTATGAGCATAAATGAAACTAATATATTTTCAATAAATGCTAATTCTCTTGTTTATTCAAAGTAATCTGATACCAGTTCATTATCTATATACTTTGAAAGTCTTTACTTTTAATAACCAATCACCATCATTTTTTGGGAAGAATTGATAAGAAACCACCAAAACATCACATGATCATCATTGTCTATATTTCAGCAGTAATACCAACCACTGTAAGCCAAAGTAATTAATAGGTACTAGAAGATTTCTGTATGAGGACATTTTGATATTGCTTAAATAGCTTGTCAAAGCAGGAAATGATGGTCATATGATGTTTTGGTCATTTGGCTATGATACATAGCTTAATTTTGTTAAAGTAATATGATTAAATATTCCACATACATAAAAAATTATCCCACTCTCATATGGATCAACTCTCCAATACAACTGTAATTTATTTATAGTTTTTGTAGAAATCACCAGAGTAAGAAGAATTGCTGTGTTATCAATTATTAATAAGAGACAGTTGTGCTGGATTGCTTTATCAATAGATGGAGGGATACTACTTTGTATATTTATTCCACTTAGAGTTATGCAGTTGGAATTTTATGTATATTGTAATGCGTAAATGCATATGTTTTTGTAAATACCAATATTTATATTTATAATTATGCAAAATATGCCATAATATATCAAGATTACTTTTAAAATATGAACTTTGTAACAACTATCTAAAGATAAATTTACCACTAAATTCCATTACAACACAAATAAGCTTTACTATATAAATTCCCCATGCAAATAAAAAGAATCATACATTAAAATTTCTCATCTTCACATTAACTTATGCACTCTAACTTAATTGCTAAGAATAGAAAACCAGGTTTTTTATGAAATATGTATTATGACAAAAAAATTAAGACTCAAGAATTCATTACCACCAGTGTCTTGTATTATATCAATGCAATAATAATACTATTTCTTTATTAAATATCCATTTATATGAACCATAAAAAAGACGTACTTATAGCGCTTACAATTTAATTAACAGTTTATTGGTTTAAACCACTAAATGTCAGGTGATCCCCATTTCCTATGTCCACCCAACTGTTAAACAGTAGCAAACTCCTACCAGTAGTGGTTGCCACCACAAGCCATAGCAATTGATTGATGCAAGATTTGTGTATCAAATTCTTGAGATTAGTTTCCAACTACTGAGTTTTATCCATGACTAGCCTTGGATCTGAGTGACCTGTACGTATAGCTTAGGATCTAATGCAAACTTCTTGCAACCTTCTTTTACATTTTTAGTTGACTATAAGGCTACGAGTCCCAAATGAATAACATTTTTCAATCCAAGCTTTTCACTTGTGTAGTCATACAGATGTAAATCCATTTCAGTGACTATACATATTAGTGTCTTCAGTTTTTTAAAAACTAATCACTGTTGATAGCCACAAGCTAAAAATTAGTTTGGGGCTATTGTATCAGTAGGCAGTAGATTGGGATTTCATGCACAAACCTTGCATCCATTGATTAATAAAGATTGGTCTAGTTTATGAGGGATTTGCTACTATTTTGACAGGTTGTTTAGGCATAGAAAATAGATATGTGATGTTCAGTGGTATAATAACAATCCTACCAATAAGATGAATCTGACTTCAGCTATTAAAAAACCAAACACCAAAATGTATAAATTCTGAAATGGGTTTTGGGCTATATTACTACAAGTGTATAGGTTTGGATCTAAAATGTGTTTTAATTTTGGATGTGTAACTGTCTAGTTAATTAAAAAAGAAAGTGATGGCTACTATTGAGCTGCATATATCCTAAGATCTAGGTACAGTGCTCGCAGATCCAAAGCTCTTCACTGATGAAAGCCAAAAGCTAGCAACTAGGCTGGGAATATTTGATGAGTAGATAATAGATACATATTTTATGCACAGTTATTCTTGCATCCATTGATTACTATGGTTTGCAGTGGGTGGTACTAATGTATGAAAAGTTTGCTATTATTTTAATATCTTGCTTTACTGATTGGTGCTTCTTGGTACTCAACCATGTGCTTTGTAGTGACTTCAAGATACTGTATAAGAGAAATATAGTTATTTTTACCCATGTACTTTAATCGGATATTTTATATTAAAACATTACTTTGTTCATAAATTTGGTTCTCATTTTTTGCTTTAACCTAGGAATCATTAAATATACTGTATGTTGATAATTTGATAATTACCAAAGAAGTGTCGAATGAATTTACTAATAACAAATGGTTGGAAAAATTTCAGGAATAATTATCATTTATATCATAAGATAAATCTTTACCATAGAAGGTCACAGGATGAAACAAGTTTCATCAATGTTCTAAATACATTTTTTGATGTTCCAAACTTTTGAAGACCAAAAACAAATAAATTAATTGCAAATTTGATTAAATTTATAATTTTGAATATTATTAAATGCCATCTGAAAACCAAAATTGAAATAATTAATTCTACTATCAATAGTATGTTAGCTTCATATGCTCATTACCAGTCTAATCTATAGACAATAGCTGTCATACTCTAATAAAGATCAAAACTTATATAAAATTTAAAAAACACTTTTTGAATAGATGAAAGGTATTTGTCATTTCGTAGAAGTCATTAGTGGAAATATGTAGTAGCTACTTGACAGTAATTTTCCTTTTAGCTGATCCAGTTGATAAAGTTAAGAAAATTATTGTATTTGATAAGATGGGCCAGCCTATGTTTAGAGATAAAACGAATAAACCAGTATGAGTCAAATGGCAGTCAATGAACTATCAATTATAGTATATTCCAGAATTTAATCAGGGTTCTAATTGAAAATCCAAGTATAAAAATATTAGAAAATATGTTAGTGAATGAATCTTTAGTTATCTTATTTTCCAAACTATATTTCTTCATAAGACTTATTGATGGTTTTTTATAACAATCCTTGATTTTACATTATTGATTTTCGTTTTTTATAATTAAATTTAATCCTCCATTATATTATGAAACAAGATTTTGAGCTCATTTTTTTCTTGGTGAAAGAACTACATTATCAGTGCTGAGATTTAAATGGCTATTGAGATTTAAAGCAATTTGCAAAAAAATATTATATTGTTCAACAGATTTAACTTAAAATACCTGCCAAAAAATTGAAGACTGAAATGCGACCATAGGCACTGTTTCCCTCACGAGATCCACTATGGCCTAAGTGAAATATAGATTCACTATCACACAGTTATTAATTAAGACCTAGTTTCTATATAATACTACATGTAAGTACTTGCGTTGAAATATAGGGCAAAAAAAATACATCAATGTTTTTAATCTATTAAATGTCACATGTTAAGTTCTGTTTTGAAGTTTGAAATATATTGCTTTTTTTTGTTATGTATAAATTTGTGTAAATGAAAATTATGTAGTTTTTGACTATAGAGGGATCTTTCAAACCTCAACACAAGATAATATCTTTAACCTAAATTTTCTATTGTATAGGCCAATCAAGCATCTTGATTTGAGATTGTGAAGATATTACTCTTCACATTTAAATCCATTATATACTTTCATGAAATAACTTATGGAAAATCGTGCAATTTATGAGTTAATATTAAGATCTTTTAATGGAAATATAGAAACTAATATAATCTGATTATCAAGCACACAGGAAGTCTGTAATTAGAAAGAGAAAGGCTATTATACAAATGTTTAAGGTGCATGTGTAAAAGGTTAAAACCTTTCTCTTTCTAATTACAAACTTCCATGGCACTTGATAAATAATCAGAATATTACATTAGTTTCTATATATTCATTAAAAGATTTTAATATTAACTTGTAATTCACAAAATTTTGATAAAGTTAATTTAAAACAGGCAAAACTCGCTATACATATTGCCACACACAGCAAGCTAGAGTAATAAATGGATGCCAGAAGGCTTGTGCATAAAATCCCCATCTAGTGCCTACTCGTCCAATATCCCCAGACTAGTTTCTGGCTTGTGGCCTTCATCAGTGAGGAGCCTTGGATCTGAGATCACTGCACCTAGATCTTAGGATCTAATGTAACCCTCCAGCAACCACCTTTTATCTCCACTTAACTACAAAACTATGAGTCTTAAACTGAAAACACCTTAATGTTTTCAATCAAAGCCCAGTTATACACAAGCATAAGAAGTGGTGGTCGTGATGTTTATTAAGTTAATTTGTAAAGGAAATAGTTGATTTAAATTTGAAGAGAGTAATATCTTCATGTTGTCAAATGAAGATGCTTCAGATTGGCCTATATAATTAAGAATTTAGGTTAATGATAAGACAGCTGCTTTTATCTTTATAAAGTCTATCTTGTGTTGAGATTTGAGAGATCATTCTATCATTGAAAACTACATTATTTGGCTATTACACAAATGTTTAAATTCATGTGAAAAACATTAAAGCTTTTCTTTTTCTGATTAATGAATAATATCACTCTAGTGTAATTTTCACTGTACTATTCTCATTCAAAGTGGGGATGAGATGTCTTACATATATTTGATCATATGTTTGTGACTACACTGATCCACAAAGTGTTAAAAGTGGATAGAAATAAATCCCTACCTTGTGTGAGAGTGGTGTACTGAAAATTACACTACAAAATTATGCAAATTCCTATTTTAGTGATTGCCACTACTGCTGCTTAATCACATGTAATGTAAAATAATTACAACAATTTCATTTCCTTCAAATTTTGACAATCTTTATTAAATGGTAGTGAGGAAAATATTTGTGGATTAGGGTTGCCATCATTTGGGGGAAGGGGACTGTATGGAGATGAGATTGTTTTAAAACTTTATATATATTTTACACATATAACATTTATTATTTTTATGTTTATTATTTAAGTATGTACACTAATACTGCATAAGAGTGAATAATTGAATACATTGTATTTCTTTATCTGAATAAACATTTCAATTTTACTGTTAAATTACATCTTAATAACAATAATTCAGATGGTTAGGCAACTGTAGACTTTGAAATATATTTTAGAATTATGCTAATTATATGCAATGCCCTAAATCCAAATAGTTCTAACTAAAATGTTAAGTTCTCATACTAACTTAGTAATCATGAATAATATCTACGGTGGCATTTTTAATATTCAATAAATTATTTTGGGTAAAAAATAAAATAATGTAGAAAAAAATAGCAATATTTCTGTGTACTTTTTTGCTAACACTGAATAAAAAGCCATACCATATCACAGATGATAAAGTGATTAGTATCATTCAAATAAAGGTTTTGTTCTAAATAATTCTTTTTATTTATAACATTTTAAGAAAGACAAGATGAAAAATACTTTATACATATTTGGTTTTATATAAAAATAATTCCATTATTTCAAACACAAAATAATGAGATAATAAGAATTAATGGCTACTAATGAATTAACAGTATCTCGTACTGCATTTTGGATCAAGATGTTGCCTAGCCATAATGGTTTCTAATATTTTGTGTATATTTGAATATTAATTACGTTCATGAATTGGGTTATCCACATGTTCCCACAGTAGTTTGTGACCTATGCACATGCATTTAATATCTAAGGAAGTGTATAACATAGATTGAAACTGGTAATCAGATGATGGATGATATTCAGTGTATAACTGTATTTATTAAGTTTTATATATATATATCAATTTGGGCATAGAGTTCATAGTTTACTGCTCTAGTAATGTCATCCCAAAAATATATTTTCAGGCCTTATCGATCTGCCCTCATATGAAGGCTTCTCCAAGTTTAATCCAATTACCCACATTTCTAGCCATCTGTCACACATTTTTTTCAAGGCTTTTTTAATTTTTTGGGATTCATGTTAAGATTTCTACTAGGCATCTATTATCTTTTAGCCCAACTTTATTTCAGAATCATAATTTTTTCAGAGATATTGAGTAATACTTGTTTCTTCTCTCATGTATATATTTGTTTTGCTCTCATATATAACACATTACATTTTCTGAGAGGTGTGAAGTCTGCATATTGCGCTTTTGTTACATGTTAAAATATCAGATCCTTGATTAAAAACTAGTAAAGCACATTATTTTTTTCAAATACATTGGCATATTTTTCTAAATATTTTTGTATAAGCATTCCATCCAAGTTTAATTCTATAATTAATTTTGTATTAATAATTTAAACAAGTTATTTGTACTTGTTAACTTCTAATTCATAGTTATCAATCTTTAATTTTTTTTATTATTAAAATGCATTGAATATTATGTAGTCTTATTAGCATTTATTTATATATATATATTTTTTTACTTTCATCTGATAATTTACAATATTAAAAAAAAAACTTTGTAGCATTATTTGCAAAAACAAAACTGCCATAAAATGTTTTAGAGATATGGACAGAACTTGTCAATCATCCTTGTTAATATTAATCTTCTGTTGCATTTTGATAAATAGTTTTCCAGTGCTTTAATTACTGAAAATTGATTATAGAATCAAATCCCTTTTCATAATCTGAAAATTATAAACATAATAGCAACTCATATTCTTATATAACTTTGCTCATATCTTGGATATTCACCGAATAAACTTTTAAATTCAGCTTGTTTTTTATTGATTAAAAATTTTAATTTACTGTAATTGAGTTGTAGTTATCTTGGTGAAAATTTTATATTGATTAGATAAAAACTGATTGGACTCTAATTTTTAATTTCTTTATCATCTTTTTAAGAAATCAAAATAACTGCAACTAATCCAATCATATTGTAGATCTTTATTATTTTTTGACATTAGTACATAACTATTAACAATTTTTTTTATTGCTTATTTCAAGATATCACTTATAATTCCATTGTTATGAGAAGCTTTTGTTTTTTTCATAGGTCACTTTTTTACCTAATATACTGGGCAATTCAGAAGATGTCATTGTAGGGATTACTTTGTTTTTCATTTTTTATTGCTGTATACTGCTAATTCTCTACAGAACTCTTCTGTACATTTTCTGATGTCATTTGTTTTGTTAATAATAGTTTAATGTTTCTTATTGTAGATGTAACTTTGTTTTTGTTCCAGAAAGGTTTATACTTTTGAAAGGTTCAATCTTTCATAACATTCCTTGTAAATTCACAGTTATATTTTCTTATAACATTATTTACTGTTTTTGATATCATTGTATAAAACTAGATATTGAATTTCTTTCAGAAGTCATTTTTATATTTTATTTGTTTTGATACATTGCCTTTTTGTAGTAAAGAACTTCCTGGTAAATTGTTGCTTTCTTATAATGGCAATTTTTATTATAATTCTTAACAAAATGATATATAAATCATGAATCACTCTCATCAAGTTAAATTTGAAATAAGTTGAAGTGGTGCTTATCAATTTATTTCTTCTACCCTGATGTTAATTAAAAGCCGATAGATTTTTATACTTTTTAGAACCTTGGTCATAAATAAGTATTGAATAATTCTTTTATTTAGTTTAGCTTTGTTGTTTACTCTGTTTAAAGGTTGTTTTCAAATTTTTTTTCCCTTGGCTTTTGAGACTTAAAAAAAAACATAGAGTGATTTTAATGCAGAGCAGTTTTATCAAAGGCAATGATAGTATTCCAAGAAGGTAAAAATGGAAATAAAACATTTATGTTTAAGCTAAGATATTTATAAATGCACTCTACTGAAATCTTAAATTTATTATTTGTTATTAAGTCTATATTATTTATGAAAAGTGCTTTATTAAATGTAACTTTATATCAAGGCAGCTGTCTATATTTTTCAACAATTAACAACATCAAATATCGATTCATGTTTTAAAAATACTAAGTTTCAAACTTTGATTCACTACAAAATAGTCTTTCTAAATTTATTCCATATTTTTCATGCAATGCATAGCCTTTCTTCCATATCTGGCCAGCAAACTTTTTTATTTCATCTATTCATCTTACATAAAGTCTAGGTTTTTTATACCTTATTGACATCCAATTTAAAACTTCAAATCTCATTCTATTATTATTTCTTGTAATATATCCATCCAGCTCCATTTTATTGTCAATCTCTTATTACTGTTATCATACATCTCTCCATAGTTGATAATCATCTGAAGTTTATATTGCTCTTCTGTTAAGTTTTCAAGTTTCAGATCCAGAAATAAAAAGAAATTAGGATGAAGACAAGTATCATCTTATATCAATCCATCTTTTGCTGGCAAAAAGTTATGAAAAAAAATAACACTTTATGCATTCTGATTACAATAATCCTTGAGATTTATTTCATGTTTAGTCAACTAAGTCAAGATTAGTTCATAGATTAATCTTTCTACTGACCATTTAAAATGAAATTATTTTTGAACTATTATATTTAATGTTTATAGCTGACTACACACAATATAATATATTTATGTGGTTTTTAATTATTTTATTAACTTTTAAAGGTATGCTTCTAGAAAGATAGTAATAAAATGAAGCTGATATGGAATTTTGATTTTTTATGTTTGCTTTCAAAATTTGAAATATAAATAATTTATTTCTCTTATTTTGATTATGGAAATAATGATGTAATGTGAAATTCATATTGAGAAATGCACTCTTATATTCTTCTGGATATTAGTACAGTCTTCATTTTAGTTAAAGAAAGTACATTACAATAACAATGTATTAATGATGAATTAATCTTTTTATTAATGTTGTATAAGTTGATGTTGGACTGATTTTCTGTTTTTGCAATGTCTAAAGGAATGTATGTGATAGTTAGCAACGTTTTCCAGATTTGATATAAATCAAGAATAAACTCATTATAAATAATAATTTTTGCCATGATCATAAACAAAACAGTAATTTAAATAATATGATGTTAGATATTGGAACTTTTATATATTTGATTCAATTAAAATATTAAATGTGTCATCTGATAATAATATTTTTCTAATTAAAATTGTAATTCATATTTTATGCTTTCTTAATCAATGATTTACTTTGTCATCAGATTAATATTAATGTTTCTTTTCTGTTTTATGTAGGTCCAAGACATGGAGAAAATATTTTTCCCATTGCTTTTATATTTGAAAAATATTTGGTGAAGAGTATGCTTCAAAATATTAAGAAATTGATTTGAATTCTAATCTAAACTTTTTCAAAAGTTTTTTATTTTTGTAAGGATTGTAACACATATATAAGTAAGACATTTAATTATTTGTCACAATTTATGAAATTAAGAACCATGATGATTATAGAGATGAAATTATTGACTTACATGAGGTTACATTTACAGAAAAAGTTTGTTTATAGAATATGATTTTTGTTTATAGTATTTCTATACTTGAAGATAACAATGGTTTAAGAAAACATGTTTCTTATAATAATCATATGACATATAGTGCAGTACATATCAATTGCAAGGAGAACTTACATTTGTTTACAAATAGCTACTTTTCAAAGAAGTGTAAATAGTTTTCAATTCAGTAATAATGAAATATTAAGATAATGTCTGATCATTACTGTTTTTCCACTTTTAGATAAAAAGAATTATAATATTTTTATATTTAATATGGGAATACTTTTTACTGAATGCATAAATTGTCATTCCTAAAACTTCAAAAAGTTTATTATTAGAAGTTCCAGATTAAAATATTTGATCAGTGAAATATTTAAAACCATATAATTCTAAAAAAATTTGTTTCCTCATTTTATCATTGTTTGGGATATCACACAAAAAATAACTTCTTTGTGATAGTGTAGAATTTAAAGTAATGAGACAACTCATTTGAAAGAAAAAATCTTTATCATCATGAAAAGTTACAGAATTGAAAAAAGTTGTCTTATATCAAAAATAATATAAACCAAAAGTTAAATATGTCTTTTGGTAAAACTATCTTTAAAACAATATCAGAAAATTTATTATAAGTGAAAGCATTCTTAGCACTTTGTGGAAATTAAATATGCTTATAAAAATTCTATAAGAACATTGGAGTTTGCATGAATTCAAAAAATGAAAAAAAAGAAAAAAAAGAAGAATAAATGAAAGAAAGCATTAAAGAACACATTGATGAAAAAGCCTTTTTACTGCAATTTGTGTGAATTTAAAATGAGTAATAAATGCTATTAAAAACATGAAATGATTTCACTGCAGTTTGTGTGACTTCAAGACTGCAAACAAGGACAAGATATTCAGGAACAAGTTTTTCCCACTTCTTTAAATATAATACTATGTATAGAAAGTATTTAATACAACTTGAAATAAGCATACTACAGAAAAATGTTTTCAGTGATTTTTATGTGTATTCAAAAGCATATTTATAATATATGAAAATACACATCCTGAAGAAAAGTTTTTTCAGTAAAGTTTATGTTGAATCAAGGCATCAAGTAAAGAAAAATATAGTTAACAAAACATGAAAGAAAACAGAGGAAAACTCTTTTTAAGGCACTTCGTTGATTGCAAGACTGCCACAAAAGATAAACGAAAAAGTCATAAAAGAAAACATATGAAAAAACTTCAATGCATACTGTGTGATGTAAAGGCTTTTACTAAATGGAATATAAACATATGAAAGAACACATTAACTTTTTTAATGTAGTTTATGTGAATTTAAGAGTGCAAGGAAAAATCATTTAAGAAAATACATGAAAGACAAAAAGCTACAATTCATATTGTCTGATTACAAGACTGCTATTAAAAGGAATAGAAAAATGAATGAAAGTACACATATAGGAAAGAAAGTTTTTCAATGTATTTCATGTAAATTTAAAACTGCAAATATTTCTCAGTTCAAAGTACATGAACAAAGGCATGCAGGCGAAAAACCTTTTCATTGCATTTTTTGTGATTTCAACACTGTCACTAAAGGGGAAATGTACTCACATGAAAAAACCCATACAGGAGAGAAACCTTTTCAATGTAATTTATGTGAGTTTAAGTCAGCAAGGAAATTTCGTTTAAGAGAACATGAAAAAAAACATACAGGAGAAAATCTTTTTCATTGCACATTATGTGATTTCAAAAGTATTACCAAATGCAATGTAAAAATGCATGAAATAACACATACAGAAGATAAACCTATTCAATGTAGTTCGTGTAACTTTAAGACTGTAAGCTATTCTCAATTAAGGATACATGAAAGAAGACATAGAGGAGAAAAACCTTTTCAATGCTCATTTTGTGATTTCAAGAGTGTTACTACAGGGGCAATGAAATCACATGAAAGAACACATACCGGTGAAAAACCTTTTCATTGTAGTTCATGTGAATTTAAGACAGCAACTAAAAATTGCTTGAGAAGGCATGAAATAAGACATACTGGAGAGAAGCCTTTTCATTGTAGCACATGTGAATTTAAGACTTCATTGAAATTTCGGTTGAGAGAACATGAAAGAAGACATACAGGAGAAAAATCTGTTCATTGTACATTTTGTGATTTCAAAACTATTACAAAAGTGGATATGAAATTACATGAAAGAATACACACAGGAGAGAAACCGTTTGAGTGTAGTTCATGTGAATTTAGGACAGCAAGGAAAACTTCGTTACGATTACATGAAAGAAGACATGCTGGAGCAAAACCTTTTCAATGCACGTTGTGTGATTTTAAGAGTGCCACTAAATGGAATATGCAAGTCCATGAAAAAACACATATAGGAGGGAAGCTTTTTCACTGTAGTATATGTGAATTTAAGACTGCAAGGAAATTTCAGTTAAGAGAACATGAAAGACGACATACAGAAGAAAAACCCTTTCAATGTACCTTTTGTGATTTCACTACTGTTACTAAAGGGGGTATGAAATCGCATGAAAGAACACACACAAGAGAAAAATCTTTCAAATATAATTCAAGTGAATTAAAGACTGCTAGGAAATTTTGGTTAAAAGAACATAAAAAAATACATACCAAAACTTTGGAACACATGGTGTGTGAATTCAATACCTCTAATAGAAGCTGTTTAGCAAAGCATAAAAAAATGCACGAAACACAAATACTTTTCCATTGCACTTTATGTGAATTTAAAACATGTTATAAAAGTACTTTGAGAAGACATGAAAGAAAACATACTGAGGAAAATTCTTTTCATTGCACTCTATGTAAATTCAGTAGTTGTGATATAAATCATTTTAAAACTCATAAAAAATCACATATTTTGGGTTTTTTTTTTTATTGTGTTTTATGTGTTTTTAAAACTTTCTATGAAAATTCACCTCCAAAATTAGAATCCTTTAATTGCACTTTGTCTAAAAACAAAATGCTTTTTTTTAATAATGACTCAAAAAATAAAACAGGTAAGTCTTCAATTATTAATCAAGAATTTACATGTCGATTGTGTGATTACAAAGCAATTGTTAAAAGTGATTGGGAAAATCATGAAAATGGTCATTTTTCTCAACAAGAGGTTTTAAAGATTGCTGTTTTATTACCTTGAGAATTGTATTTTTGCTCCCTTTTGTTTATGATGAGTCGAGTTGGAAAAATGTACTTCAACAATGATTCATTCTCTTCTGGCAAAACAATTTCATTAATATACTAATGTGATGACCATTCACCATTTTATGAGTAAATAGAACAGGACAGTGCATTAAATCATTTTTGTTGTTTCGAAGTTTGAGAATATGAAATGGATAGAATTTTATTCATTTCACTGTCAGCCATGTATTTCACATGATTATAAGTTGGTTCAGAGTTATGAAGATTTCTAAATATAGCAGTTGAAAAATAAAAACAAAGTGTAATAATAGGAATATTCAAATTTTGTAATAAATGTCGTATAAAAGAATCCAAAAATCCAAAATAATGTTATCGAACTAGCAAAAAATAGTTATTAAGTTAATAAAAAGTTAATGTTTTCTTGACAAAGAAAAATAAAAAATAATTAAAATGAAAGAAATGTTAAAAGGGATTTTACAATAGAATAATATCATAATAGTAGTGCATACTTTTATAACATGATAATAAAATGCCATCAAACAAGTGAAGAAAGTTTTAAATTGTATAATGTTGACTATCATATAGTTATGTATTCCAAATAATCACAAAAAAGCTATGTCCATCATTTATCAGTAAATATTGAATGTATTGAACCGGATTGATATCCGATTCAATGGTTTTATTACCAAAATTAAAAACTTAATTTTCGTTAAATCTTATTTAATGTTAAATTTTTTTTTTATTACTTAAAAAGAGTACATGTATTAAAACACATACTCGGTTATATTTAAATAGCTCATTTTAATATTTTTTATCGAATTGATTTATTTTAAAATAGTTTACTTTCACCGCTTGTTTTTAATCAAATTGATTAAAAACAGGCAAGCTTGCTAATTACATTCCTGTTGGTTTTATTTTAATCATTTTTAAAGTTAATTCTAAAAGCGGAGATTTAGTTTTGTGTTGTTATTTTAATTACAATAATCCCTGGTTGGAATTATTAAATTGGATTGAGTGGGAAATTAATATTTGCCCTGTCTGAGGCATAGAATTTGTCAATAAGGAAAGTTTTTTGCGGGAAATGTAGCGAGGTAACTATAGCCCACCAAAAAAAGAAGGTAGTTGCTATTATTCTAGACTAGTGCTTGGTTCAGCTTCTTATTTCTAAGAGGCATTCCAGAATCTGTGGAACTTTGTACCATTAGCAGATTGGACATTTAATTTCTTCAAAAGCAAAATTTAGTTACTATTAAACAATTTTGCTTCCTTCAATGTCAAAATACGCTGCTATACTTATTGGAACCAACAATATGTCTTGCTAACTTAACTCAAAAGATGGACCCACGCCTGCCAGCTCTCCTTCAGTCATGCCATGAACATCTAAAATAAACATGGCCTCTACCTTGCCGCTGTCAAAGGACCTGAAAATCAACTATTATTAAAAGTGCACACTCGTCAGAAAATTACTAGAACTCTGCCTTACCATAAGGTAAACTTTTTCTTATTCTAGCCAGAGTAAATAAATTGCGTTTAATTAAATCTCTGCTCAATCTAATGATAAGTATATTATAAAGTGGTATTAATTATTTTAATTATTTATTATCTGTATTTACCTTTTCTAGTATTTAAAGTGTGTCTTGGAATCTTAGTTTTAAGATTCCAAGTTTGTTTTTAATTTTCATTTATCAGGGGATGCATTGGGAGATTGTATTTTATATGTTTAATATATGCCTAATTACTTCATTAACTATTGCAAAATGCTTTGGCAGTTTTTGTAATTTTTATTTACTCACCAGCCCTTAGTTGTTGTTGTAAAATAATGAATTTTTAAACACGTTTGGTTTGTGCTTTTTGCAAACAACAAAATCTTCTTGCTGGCTATTTGTCAAGTTATTTCTTCGGGTTATCTGAAAGTAGTCATTTCTTTCTGGATTACATAAGATCATGACCAAATATCTTTTTGCTGTGAAATCAACCACATTTGCTTTAAAAGTAGTATTATGCGCAGCAGTCTTGCGGTGTTAGAATGACAGTAGTTAGAATTTTACTGATCGATCGTCCGTGCTGGTTTCGTTGATTTCCTACAAGACCGTAACTGTTTTCGTATCTCTGAATGAGGAAGCTTGTGTTCCTGTTTCTTTTATAATTTTATAGATTGCCAGCGTTAAGATATTATCCTATCCATTTCTTTTATTTTTAGGTGAGAGAGTTTTGCTGCCAAAGCGTTTAATGTTTTCGTGTTTGCCGTACTCATGTGCTTCCTCTGATGAATCTACGTATGTTAATATAAGTCACTTTTGTATTCGTTGCTAGTTTTCTTTACTCTATTGTCCAACTTTTAATAAAATTATCAAATTGTTTACCATTTATTTGGCTGACGTTGGTCTTGGTACTTTTATTTCTCCATTGTCTAAACAATCCATAGATCTTGTTCTCCCTGAGTTTAGTTTGACACATTCCGATTCACATACCCTGTCCACCCTTAAAATAAATGTCTAGTGATGTGATGTGATGTGATGTATTATGGCTTCTCCTTAAACGAAGTCAAGAATATCTCAGCAATTATGCCCAGATAAACCTGTTAGCCACTTTCTTTTACATTCCCCACTCTAAATTTACCCATAATCTGCTCTATCCCATTTCCACAACATAATTTTTGTCAACTCTATAACCTTTATATCTAAATCCCCCTTATCTTTTCCCAAACCCAGCATAAAAACCAATAATTCACTTTCTGTATAATCACTCTTTTCATATTTATTTTTCCACAACTTCATTATATGTACCCTTTCTGTTTTCAAACATTTACATTCAATTAACAAATGCCTAATATTTTCAATTCCTTCCTTACATAATTTACAAAATAAATCACCCATATTTTTCCATTTACATGTATATTCTTTTGTAGCTAAAGATCCCGTTCGAGCCTTAAACAATAAACTACTTTCCTTACTATTATCATAAATTAACTCACACCTAATATTCTGTTTATTTCTATATATATTTAAACTCTTTTTACTCTCCATACTATTTCTCCATCTCTCTAACTCCCTAGTCTTTATTAATAAATTTATTCTTTTATCCCATTCCTTATTACTATAACACTCAATAATCCTCTTAACACAATCATCCCATCTTTTGTACAAATATACTGATATAAATTCTTTATCCAAATCTTTTGCATAGCGCATTACCTTTCTCACCCATCTTGTTACCTGCCCTTTACTCATAACCCAATTAAATACTATTTTAGCTATTCTTTTATTATCCATAAACTGCAATCTACCAAACATTTTCATTTTACTTTTTGCATCTCTCATATGAAAACTTGACCATCCCATTTCTCCTTGAATTGCCTCCTTGCTGTCCATACTTCTGCATCCAATGCATGTCTTCCTACTTCCCTTTGAGCTTTTTCTAAATAATCTAATATCTTTTTACTAACATATAATGCATCATTACCATATGTTAACCCTGCTACTGCAACTCCTTTCCATATAATTCTAGCTACATCATATTTATTATATGAAAATACTGTTAATTTCTTTATCAATCCCTTTCTTTTCTTTGCTTCATTTATCAATTTTTTCTCCCATTCATCCAAATAATTTTTCTGATTACTTAAAATAATTCCCAAATAACTATATCTATTCACCACACTTAACTTAATATCTCCCAATAAAAATTCTACATCTTCTCTTTCCTCAGTATTAACCATCATTATATTTGATTTTTCTTCACTAAATTTAATCCCCATCTCTTTACCCACCCTTGCACATGTCCTCAACATAACTTCCATATCTTCTCTTTTTTCTGCACACAAAAATATATCATCTGCAAAAAAAAGACCTGACAAAATATATACTCCCTTACTACCTATTAACGGTATCTCTATCCCTCTTCCTAATCTTTCTATTGCTCTTTCCATTTCACTCAAATACAACACAAACAAAATAGGTGACATAGGGCATCCTTGCCTTAGTCCCACACCATTTTTAACTTTAATTGATTCTATATTCTCTAATTGATATATATAATAATTATTTTCATATAATTTCTTAATAATATCTATTAAAGCTTCATTCATTCCCAAATTTGCTAAACTTATCCATAATCTATTTCTATTTACTCTATCATATGCCTTCTCTATATCTATAAAACTCATATATAACTGTTTATCTGCATTCCTACTCATATCCATAAGTTGTGTAACTACAAATAAACTATCTCCTATACGCCTATCTAATCTAAAACCTCCTTACATATATTAATTTTTAGCGCAGCCAATGTAGGGCTTCGAGTTTTCAAGCCCATGTGAGATTTTGTTTAGATGATTGAGAAAGATTCCAGGTGTAAGAGGCAAGATATAGTAGGTGGGGTCAATTTTTGTTGGTTATGGCATGTATTGTTGGAGCAGTTTCATAGAACGGGGTTTCGTCTTTTTCATATGACATAAATAATAAATAGCGTTTTTTTTAGAAGAAAAAATCTTTCAGAGTTGTTTTTTTTTTTTTAATTTAAAATTGATCATTGTCTTCTTGCATATAAATAATTAATGAATAGAAAATAGTGTTTTATTTGCTTTTGAAAAAAAAAGTTAGTATCATGAATTTAGTCTTGTGTAAAAATGGAAGTTAAAGAAGAAAGCCCTATTTCGTTTAAAAACCCTCAAGTGAGTCACAGATGATGGTGAAGATGTTGACGAGGTTGGTAATAGAAATGAAGGAGGAAGTTAAGCAGGGCCAACAGACAATAAAGGAAGAAATGATTAGGGAAATGAAAGAAATGAGAAGAGAAATAATGGGAGAAGTAGAGAAGAATCAGGAGGCTATAAAAACTATGGAAAATGAATTGAGAAATGATAGACAGGAAGTGGAAAATGTAAAAGAAGATATAAAGGAAATGAAAAATCAGTTAGAACAGGATAGCATTAGGTCTGCCAACTTAGAAATGAAAGTAGGGCTTGTAGAGGAAAAGTTAGAGAGAGCATAATAGAGTAGAAAACCGAGATACTTTTAAAGCTGAGGTTCAACAAATGTGTCTGGATATGATAAAGGGTTTGAATACAGGCTAGTTGAGTTGGGAAATGAGTATAGTAACTCAGGAAGAAACCACCAGCAGATTCTGGGAAAAACAATTTTTTATTGAAACATTCAAGGCAGAGGTAGGAGAAAGCCCATTAAGTCATCTGGAAAGTCTTGATAGCTTGTTTCACATCCACGACTGGTTCGATGATGACAAAGTTACACTTGCCAGTAGCCATCTATAGGGAACGGTCTTGGATTGGTGGTGCACGTTGTATACTAAAACCAATACATTTGAGGGTTACAGACGTGCCATTCTGAGGACATTCTGGAGTGAATCCCGACAAGATGGGATACTTTACAAGATATCTCAAGAGAGGTATCCTGTTAACCGTGGCAAAACACACGCAGTTTTTCTTTAGGCAGGTGGCTAAAGTGAAGTCTCTGACAGCATTTCCTCAGTCGGAGGATCAGATAAGACGGACCATCTGTCATAATATGCCATCTACTGTACAGCAAATGATGATGAGTAATGGTAGTCGGTCAATTGAGGAAATGGTCAAATTTTTAACTCAAATAGATTACGACAACATAGTAAAAGAACCCATGGACAGGTTTATTAGGGTAGACCATCAAGGCAATCAAACATCCCTTAAGAGGGAACCACCTGACCGAGTTTAGATTTAAAGTAGTCAGTCATTTCTTTTGTCTTTTAAAAAAAAAAGAAAAAGGATTTTGTTAACGGAATATGAGAATGGGTTGACTGCCATATGTAGTTTGAATCATTTCAAATGTTTCAGCAGGAATTTTTCTCAATTTTAAAAAATATTTGACAGTAGCATATTTTATTATGCATGAAGATATGAAATTACTATCACATCGATTCAAATGTGCTAGATCCTTAAAATTATCATGATTGACAGCCAAATATAACCCATCTTATTTTAGTGCGGACCTTAAGGATGTTTGAAGAAAAATCTGGTGATCATAGGGACATCTTTCTATATATACAATATACAGCAAGTTTTTAAAATATTTTTTAAGCTATAAAGTTTACATGCTTTTATAATAATGAATTTATGTAATATAGTAACTACAATATTTAGAAAGATAATCTTTAATATGCTTTTAGAATAAAAAAAAGTATTTAATAATGTTTTAACTATATTATAAAATATCAAATTAAGCAAAAATAAGTTTTCTTAATAAAACTAGTTAAGACAATATAAAAATAAAAATAGCTTTTTAACAACTAGAAAAAAGGTTTTTTTTTATTTTTTAAAAAAATTTCAAAGTGTTTGAATGAATTGTTCAGTTGAATTAAAAATGTAAATATAATTAGTATCTTATATTACAGAACATTAAAATTAGATCTAACTTTTAAAATCACATTCATGCTGATGACAAATGCTAGTGAAATTTTAAATAGCTTTTTTTAATTTTGTCATCTGTGATGCTATAAATAATTGATGCATAATTTACAATAATTCAATTATGAATGTGGATTTTGCCTTCAATAAATGGCACTAAAATGAATGATCTCCCCATGTAAGTGCAAATTTTTTTGTTTATATTCATAATTAATTCACAGAATAAGGTCTAATGATTTCAATCATAATTAAACTTAATATGTATTAAGAAACAAATTATATATTTTAATTACAAAACTAGATTTCAGTATTATGCTTATGTTTAGTTCTTGGTGAATATCAGTTATATACAAATTTTGCTCAACATTAATTCAATCAATATAGTTAAATGATTATTATGTTCACTGATTTCTGACTATAATACCAAATGCAATACTCATGTTGACATAAATGAGTTTTGAAAAGTTGTTGGTCAATTAATTTGCTCTAATAAAAAACATTTCTGAAAATTATCGTTTCAGTATAAGGCAATTTTATAAAGAGAGCTCAACATGTTTATCACATTATTTTTAAAATTCACTTTTTCATTCATTCATACTGTGACAAAAATACTGCACAAAATCTTTTTTCATATTTAGTTAAATGTCTTGCAGATAAGACAATCATAAATCAAAAATTAGCAGTAATTTTATGGATGATCACTTAAATCATCGTTTATTGATTTATTAAAAAAATGTTTAATTTGGAAGAACGTCAGTAATTATACTTAAACTTTTTATTTCAGTATACACTTTTAGATGTTATGCTTATTAAAGCTTGAAATTAGGTTTTAATATTATATTTTTTTCCAGTATATGAGTAGGTTATGAGTTTGCTAAAAGTAATAACTTAAGTACAGCAAATGGACTAGCCATTCTTATGTAGAATTTGTTTATAGTTATGTAGTGTTCTGGTTTCTCATGATCTTCACAGCTTCAATTGGAATTTCAAGACAAATTTAATTTACTTAAAATAAAAATATTTAATGCCTTTATTTTATAAAGAGTTCACAAATAAGCTCTTAACAAGCTTTGCAGAATATCCTCAATCCCAGACCGGTTTCTGCTACTGGCTTCGTCAGTGAAGTGCCAGGATATTCAAGCATTAGATTAAAAATACTAGGACAACCCCATAGCTGGATTGGAAGACATAGGGATGTCTGAAAATTTCAGATTTTCTTCTTAATAGTTATCCATTAGATAAAGTGCTGGGCTTGTCCTAGTATTTTTAATCTAATGCTTGAATATCCTGGCACCTCACTGATGAAGCCAGTATCAGAAACCGGGCTGGGGTTGAGGATATTCTGCAAAGCTTGTTAAGAGCTTATTTGCGAACTCTTTATAAAACATTTGTAATACAAGCTTCTTTAAATTAGTTCATGTGACATCTGACTTGATTTATTAGCTTGTTAAGAGCTTATTTGCGAACTCTTTATAAAACATTTGTAATACAAGCTTCTTTAAATTAGTTCATGTGACATCTGACTTGATTTATTTGTAATGCTTTTATTTTCATTAATATTAATATAATAAAGACAAAACTTTCTAAAATACCAAAACACTCTCAGTTAACTCTCCAGAAACTGTTCATTACCTATTAGAATTTATATTCAGAAAAATAATACATTCTTGTAGATTTAACATCACCAGTAAAGGTCAAGAACTAACACAAGCTATAAACTTATTTAATAAAATCAATACTGATTAATAAAGATTTAACTATTTTCTTTCCACATATAGCCCTAATTTCAATAGAAAAACAAATTCATTTAAAATCTTTTTTTCCTCAAATTTTTCTTATTTTTATATACTATTTTCATTTCAATTTTGTCTGTTTTAACTGTATTATATAGCCATTGTCAAAAATTATTACCAATAATATATATTGTGACTGGTAATAATCAAACACTCATCACGTTTTGGTCCCCTAGCACTGCATTCAAGTGTTAGTTGTTTTGTAAAATGTAAAAGTATAAATATTTAAAAACCAAAAGGGAAGTTTGTGAGTAATATATACACACATTATATTGTCAAATAAGTTGTAAAATATTTGCATATTGCAACTATTTTTTTTTATTCGTCATATTAATTTTTGTTGATAAATTCTCTTTAATATATTTTACTTTTTTTTTATTTTATCTAAGATAAAGGAATAAAAACTAATTAAAATGTATGTTAATTTGTTATAATTAAATTTATAGATAACAAAAGTACTAAGATTTCATTCATTGTCTTTGTTACAAATATTTTGTAGAAAAAAATTTAACAGTACAGGTAGGGTATGATGTGATATAGGGTCATAGTGATACAGAATGGAAGATCTAGGGTATTGATTTAATAATACAAAATCTAAAATAATAATAAAGAATATTGAGAGATTTAGAAATAAAGATAAACTCTAACAATAAATATTTAAAATACAGAAATTAAATTTCAAAAATTCATTATAAATGAATAGAAAAAGTAACATTTTAAATATATCAAATCTTGACAAAAACTCAGTCTAAAATAATGGGGAAAAATCAGCAAGCAGAGCTACAAGAGTGTACAGCCAATGTTGCCAGGGATAGATTAAACAGTGAAACACATGGCAGATGAATTACCAAGTACATTCATCATGAAAATGATGTGTGTCTTAATTAAAAATATGGATACAAAACTGCAAAATATGGAGCAAAATATTAAGATATAAGTGACATCAAGACAGAGATACTACAAAATACAGAACAAAAGACAGATGAAAAACTCCCAAGATGTCTAGCAAAAAAAGCTCTAACATAGAAGATGTACAACATATAAAGGAAAAAGAATTTAAAAGCATGAAGCAGAATGTGAACCAACAATTTCATATGGCTGAAAAGCATCAAAGTCTAAATGAAAAGGTGTCCAGGAAAAACAACAAAACTTACATGAAACTGTTAAGGTTATTCAAAAAAAAAAAAAAACAGAAAAATCTAGAATACAAAGTCCAGAGCATAGGACTTGGAAAGGAAGAAAGTCATATAATGGTAATTCATGCTGAAATACAAGAGTTAAAAAGTAAAGATGGAAGAGTTAGGAATGAAAGCTGATTAACCTAGAATTTGTTAAAGAAAGAGGGGAAATGATAGTGAAAGTCATCATAGTATAAACCAATTTTTGAAAATCAGGATATTCCAAGATCAAGCTGGTGAAGCTCCTGTCAAACATTTAAAAGTTTGGAAACCTAGTTTTGTCTTAATCTCATGTCAGACGAATGTAAATTAACAATTGCATGAAGTCAATTATAAGGGGATGTGAAGTCCTGTCCTGATGGGACTTATTATTCAATAGACCCCAAAATTTTTAAAGTTACCAAGAAGATCTGCTAAGCAATTTTTGATCAGAGGAAAACCAGGAGATCATTCGATATCAAATAACACAGGAGAATAGGCCGTAAATTGCTCTGATTGTAAAAAATATAATAAAAATGTTTCATATATAGGATTGAAAGCATTTAAAATTAATAATTCTAATAATAAATATACCTACTTATGAAAGAATTTAAGCATTTAAATGTTAAAATCGAGATGTTGGATAATATTAGAGCATATAATGAAAAATTAATGAATGAAAGTTTATATACAAGAATGATAAAAGTTGTTCTGAATAAATATAATATTAAAAATCTTGTGAAATTATAGAAGAGTAATAATAATAATTAAAGGTACTTTATATAAAAAAGGAAAAAAAAATATCTGTAAAAAAAGATGAAGGCAAATATGAAATTAAGCAAGAAGTCAGTTCTCAAACATGATTATATATGAAAATGCTTTATTTTATTATGGTATTTTTGTAAATAGATCAACAACAGAATATGACCAAAATTATCATGGATGGATTGAATTACTGAATAAAAAACAATTGACAATTTTAGGATCATGCAAGAAGGCAGAGTAGTGGATGGTATAAAGGCAGTTCATCCATATTGCCATTCCATTGAAGATAATTCATTGATATTTTTATATAGTCAGTATTACATTAGCCTCTGGAGAAGGCATATTGATGCTGTATTAATCATTTTTCATATTAGTTTAGAGTACAATTAAATTGTATCCAATCCAGTATTCAATTTAAGGAAAATATAATTCATATACATACTGGTAAAATTTATTGATATCAAAAAATAATGACATATATCTATATTTAAATGGCTATAATTTTTGTTAGATGACAGATGGAAATTCTTGAAACATATATTGTAGATCTTTCTCTGGCACAATAAGTTAGATGAACCTTTTAATTCTATATTTAGATGCATCAATCATTAGACCCACTTGATGTTTGATGTGTAAGTAAATAATTTTTTGATGAGATTGACTAGGCTTGATTTTAAATCCAATTTCCACGATTTTTGACCATGTTTCTTGATTTATAAATGTTGAAATATATTGGAAATGAAAAAATAAAATTCAGTTAACTAAAAATGAGCCTTTCATCTTGATAAACATGAAAAGTTTTCCCCATTGTGCAAGTAAGGAATGAAATGAGAAATTATTTCCACTATTGGATCTTCTAGGAATACTAAATGAAATCTAAAATATTCATTATTATTAAAAATGGACTAGTTATCAAGATAAAATTTAGCTAAATGAGTCATTATTGTCTAATAATATTATCTGCAACTATTGTTGTGAAATAAAAAGAAAATATGGTGCCATTATGCTTTATATCTGTAATTAAATATTAAACAATTAATAAATTCTAGAATAGAATTATAAGTCTTTGCATTAAAAACTGCGTCAAAATAATTCATACAGACCAAAATATTTTATTTTATTGCACTTTCTGGGCCTGGATTGATTTTTAAAAGCTTTGACTGTTTCAGGATTAAGTTTATTGCCCTAAAATGAAATGATGGACCCAAAAAAGTCATATTTTATTAACATCATTCAAAATTCACATGGGTTTTGACAGTTGATGACATAAATTTACTTTAAATTTTACACTGGTCAATGTATTGTTAGTATATAGAATTAGATTTTCCATTTGCTGAAACAGCAGTAGTTTATTGGTAGCTAAAGAGATTCAAGGTGTGTGTAGTCTAATACAATTAAGTTCTTATTACTGATCACAAATATCCCAATTATCTTTTGGGACAAGTATCTGATTAAAAAAAATTTCAAATTTATCAGCATAATTTGCCATTTAATTCACTTCAGCTAGTATTTTGAATGCATTTAAAACTGGTTATCATTTCTTCAAAAGTTAATTCCAGTCATATGATACTTTACAAAAATGCACACATGCCCATCTATATTACTTGTAAGGACAATAGATAATGCATGTTTGGAAACTTGTGACAGGCTTTGACTAAAAGAAACACTTTACATACAAAATTTCTGATATTCAATATTATTTTTATTGCAGAATTTTTAAAGTGGCATTTGTATAGCAAAATAAATCTGGACACTGATTTTTTTATTCTGTTCAGCAGAAATTAATTTATGGCACATTAGTATACCACTGTGTTCTCCTTGTAAGGTGTATATGTGATCATGCCCAATATGTAATGGGCCGGATGCTTCCACAAGATAAAGGGGAGCTCATCTTTCTATGATAGGACCTATGGTCTTCTGGTAAGATGCCATCAATGGTGCGACAAAATGCCTATCCTATGATTGTATCTACTTCCAGTGGGTTGGTTATATGTTTACTCATTAAACCTAAATACAATTTGGGCTGGTTCATTTACATCTCACCCCTTTTTGGCTCCGTTATGCCTCAATATTCAAACTCATGGGTAATTTTGCCATTGATTCTTCCAGTATAAACCTGTACAAGCCAACAACTACTGTACCTCTATATAGGTTACAGTTGATTTACATACCCAGCTAACATTTTTACTATTATTACATATAAAATGAGATGTGTGCAAATATATTTCCCAACTACATTTTATTTAATGAATGCAAGGTTGTTTTAATAAACTTGAGACCAATTCGATATTAATAGGCACTATAACATTTTATTGTGTATCAAAACAAAATAAAAAAAATATTTTAAAACTTTTTAGCATTAGTAAACAATTTAATTGGCTGTGTCAAGGTTGAATTTCTACCACATTGATTCTGAATATAATTAAAGTTCCCATGCCTGACCCAGTAGTAGAAGTTCAAGACCTGACACCAATTATTTACAAAGCAAAAAAAAAATTATAAATTTTAGACGACCATGAAGCTAACTAGCTAATTTAAGTTATGCTGGTACATTTGCCATAGCAGCATTATCCAATCCACGTTAATGACACTCAATTCTTTTGGTACTCCCCCATCCATATGTAAACCTCTACTATAGATAGAAAGATCATCCTCACAAGAAGATTAATAATTCATACCAAAAAAATAAAAAATAAACATAACAGTTATGAATTAACAATAAACAAATAACACTATCCTGTAATAAGTGCGAGCATTTAATATGGGATAATATTAAAAATCTTACCCTTTATCCCACATCATAATAATCATTGTCAAGTTGTTAAGGAGGGGAGGGTAAGCTGATCTAAATTTTATTTATAACAAAAGAAAAATGTTCAAATAAAATTAACCATTTACCCCCTTGCATCTGCTTACACTTATAATCGACTCTTCCAAATTGTAGCCATTTTGGTTTTCAAGTATGGAAATAAAAATAAAAAATAAATATTTACATAGTAATGAAACATAACAAAGTTAAGATTTCCATAAAATCATCTTGATTGTTGTTATATATGAGTTCGGCAACAATGTCCTTCATACGTAAAATCTAATTTCCATACGAGTCTTAATTAAAAATTGATCTTTCGCTGGAATTTCTACTTAACTATGCTTGTAACAATACTGCAATCTTCCTTCAATATTTTTCTTGATTCACATGTAGACATTTGATATTTTTTAGGCTTTATAAGAGTAGGTGAATATGATTATCATGCTTCCATGGTTAGAATTAGTGACATTTGATCCCTATAGCACCGATAATTTAACCAGAATACATTGTACAGCACTTTCTAATATACATAAATTTTATTTAGCCTTTGGTAGCTTTATATGCAAAACAAATTACTTCATTATTTTTTGATCAGCTGGCCATGTTTTATTCTTTTTCACTCGTGCACAAATGACTTTGTCAAACTACACAGATTTATTTGGTTACTTTTAATTCAATCACTGATGGTACTTCTGTTTTGTCTTATGCTATCAAATTCATAAAGAAAAGTGAGTATTTTAGAACATATGATCCATTTTCTTTATCATTCGAAAATTTGCTCTCATGGTGTTGACTTTCTACTGCTAATGCACTATTTTAAAAGATGATAGATTTAAACTTCCTTTGCTTTTGTATAAAACTTTGTTTTAAAATGAGGTCAGATTGTTTCCAGTACTTGGCATATTATATCTTTCATTTCATCCTACTTTGTCATAGATACTTATTGTTACATAAATTACACACATAGTAAGTAGTTGATTAGAACTATTACATCAGGGATGGGCAAACTTTTTTGCTGGGGGCCACATTGTCTTTTGTAACACTTCTAGTTGGCCGCAAGTAACAAATAGAAGTATTATTTGAAATCATAATATTTGTATAAATTTATTAAATATGTTTACATATATCACAAATATAACAAAAAGTATTTTATTTTTTTATTAATGAGATTTACACAATTGTGCTCTAAATTGTCATAATCTGGATTGAGATGGCTAGTACCTATTTGTAAAATTGCATTTAAATTTGAATCTGACAAAACAGACCTATTCTTTGATTTGTTTATATTCACACAGGAAAGTGTCTGTTCACAAATATATGTTGAAGCAAATACATTTTTTGGTAACGGTTTTCAAATTACAAAATTTTTGTAAATTGAGTGATGCATAAAAATCAGTGAGTGTCATATTCATAAAAAAAATTTTTGGTGCATTGTCTGACTGAAGATCTGTCAATTCAAATTGCAAATCATCCAATACTGTTTTTACATTGCTGCTAAATGGATAACAAATTAAATTCATTTTCCGGTGATTTAAAATTGGCAAAATACCTTGAAAACTCTTCTCTTAAAACAGATATCTGCTTATCATATTTCTTTGAACAAACTTGATTGATAGTCTGCATCTGCAATATTGGAAAATGCACAACATTTTGCTCATGGAGGTGTTTGGCCAAAAGTTATAATTTTACTTGGAAAAATTCAATTTCCACAAATTTGTGTGTAAAAACATTTTTGTCTTGTAATTTAATATTCAATTCATTTAATTTATTGAAAATGTCAACTGCAAATGCAAAATCACATATCCATTCATTGTTTTTTATGTTAGTGACAAATTCACAATTAATGTTTTTCATTTGAAAGAAAAGCAAAATTTCTTGTCTCAGATTCCATACCCTTTTCAGAACATTGCTAAGGCTTAACCAACTTATATTATTATGATACAACACATCTAAATATTCACAATCCATTTCATCCAAGAAATTCCTGAACTGTCTGTGATTGAGTCCTCTTGCTCTGATGTTTATAGCATACACTACTGGATCAATCACATGTTTAAAGTCCAATGAAGATTTGCATAAGTTTTCTTGGTGAATGATGTGGATGCTCACTTTTTCACCAAAAAGCTTTATGAATCCACCTGCTTCTCCTGTTAATGAAGATGCACCATTGGTTACGTTTACCAATTTATTCAATGGTAATCAAGCTTTACTCTGACAATTTTCAAGGCATTCATACAAATCTTTACCTGTTGTTGTATCCATCAAGTTTTCAAGTGAGAGCAACTCTTCAGTAATTGCAAAATTATGATCAATTCCTCTGATGAATACAAGCAGTTGTGCAGTATCTTTAATATTATTGCTCTCATCCAATGCCAAAGAGTACCAATCAAATGATTTGCCTACTTTAACTAACTGTTTTAACAAATTCTCTGACATTGCATCTATACGACGTATTATAGTTTTTCTTGACAAAGATATTGCTTTAATTTTGTTTTAACTTCTGGGCAGATAATGTCAACAGTGGCAAGCATGTATTCCTTTAAAAATTCACCTTCAGAAAATGATTTGTTTACATTTGACAATATTACACACAAGTACAAAACTAGCTTTCATTGCACTAGTCTGTATGCCACTTTGTTTGACAAAAACATTTTGTTGCCAGTTTATAAATCATTTGCCTTTTGCTGTTTTTAATTTTTAATAAAGTACTTGCAAACCTATTGTGTTTACTTTGCAAATGCCTCTTCAAATTGTACTTCTTGAAAACAGCAATGCTCTCTTAGCATATTAAATACACTGCTTTGTTTTCAACATTTGTGAAAAAATACTTCCATGTCCATTCATTGTTAAAACACAGCATTCATTGTCAATTTTACGTTTTTTAACTAGTCATTTTTAAGAATAGATTTCAAAATTTGGAAATTAACAGCCATGTCTGAACCCTAGTGAAACAAACAGTATACTGAAACAGTCGATCTTAAGTCAAGATCGAGTTTCACTATTCTACCACTTAATCCACATTTCACCCCACTCCTTTTTGTCATATGTATATAAGTTATATGTGTATTTCTGAGAAGTGTCTATGAGATTCATAAATATAAATCTCAAATAAAAATTTTCTTTATTTTAAATATTAATTTCAATAGATGTGACTAAGGTATATACATATATTACTGGAGCATATATATGTAATTAAAAATACTAAATAATTTTGTCTTTTAAAATTATATTTTTTTAACTTATATTTTTAATACTTTGTAATTTTTTTTTTATATATAATTACATCAAAATTCAAGATGGAAGATGCAACCATTAACTGTCCAAGAGTAATTAATGGGGTGGGAATATTAGTTTGTTTCACGGTTTTTAAAGGAATTTTTAAATCAAAGTTAATGAAAGTAAAATTGAAAACAAAGCTAACTGATTTTAAGTTATCTGTTAACATTTTTATCAAATCTATTTCAAATTTGGAAATTGATTTGAATTTATTTTTGGATAGGTATCTAGCAATTGCATCTCCAATAACAATAGAGAAAATATTTTTGTAAATTCAAGATTCCATTTGAGTTAAGAAGTTTAATTAAAAACATTTTTGAATAACTCAAAACTTGTATAAATAGGGCTGAAAATCTATTGTGTGAAAGTTGGGTCAATAGTCGCTAGCCGACTTCACATCTGTTTGATTTTTGAAATAGTTTTTAAGTAGAGGGGCCTAAGCCGCCTTTCCCTCCATCTTCAGCTCAACTCTTCACTGTGCAGAGATGTAACTTATCGATCGAGGGTGCCCGTGCCATCAGAGAACTGCTGAGGCCAAGAAAGATGCTTTTAGATCAAGCAGAATTTGCCTACCACAAAACAATCAAAGAAGCCGCCTTTAACATAAGATTCGTCAGGACTTCATTCAATAGACCCATGAGGTAACAAGTCTAAAGTCATAATCGCATTACCTGAATTCTAACTCTTTAAAATTAATGTTCTCTTTATTTTGAATCTCTTAACTCACTACTCGGTGAGTATGTTAAATTAATAATTATTTTCTTTGTGTTGATTCTCTACAATCTAAATTAATATCACTGCAAAACTTTTTATCCAACTCACACTTCTTATTATTTTCATAATTTAGTGTGGTTATTATTTTTAATGATATTTTTATATCTTTCACTTAATTTTATTATAAATACTAATCAAACCCAGTCTTACAAACTTCTTCTATATCACGCTATGGAGTAGAGGGGGGGGGGATTAATGACTTTGTGTCATTTATTTCTAAATAGCTCATAAGATTGAGTTTGTATTTTAAATGAATATAAGCTTTTTAAAAAAAATATTTTATTGTAAGTTTATACAAAATGTATAAATACTTTTCAATGTGGGGTGGATATTGGTGTCCATTAATTTTATTGACTTCTTTATTGATCATCATCGCCAAAAGGTTGACAACCTAATTCTGTTTTGTTATTTGCACTTTTAAGTACGCGAATTTTAGTTTTTTTTTATATGTTAAACAAAATAGTATTGATTCAAGAAGGGGAAGCAATGCATGCTTCATTAATTATAGTTTTAACTTCCGATAAATGACTTTATCTTACACTGGTCATTATTTTAACATATCATTACGTATTTGTGAAACCATTTAAGGCTTTATAAAGGGAAGGCTCCAGGTAATGATGGAATTATAATTGATATATTAAAAGAAGCAGGTGAAGAAATAGAAATTTTTTTAGCAAAGTTACATACTAAATGTCTAAATGATAAAGATGTACCAGATGATTGGAAGAATGCAGTATTAATATTAATATTTAAAAATGGTGATAAAGAAGATATTAGAAATTACAGACTTATCAGTCTTTTATCAGTTTTATACAAAATTTTTACTAAAATAATTACAACTCGTCTACAGAAAACACTGGATTTCCACCAACCAAGAGAACAAGCTGGATTTAAAAGTGGTTTTAGTATAGTAGATCATACCCAGGTATTGAGAGAAATTATAGAAAGGACAAATGAATGTGAGTTGCCATTATTCTTAGGATTTGTAGACTATGAAAAGGCATTTGATTCTATAAATATTTCTTCAGTGATTAAAGCATTGGATCATCAAGGTGTAGATCCAGGATATTGTCATATTTTAAAGAATATTTGTAAAAATGCAACAGCAACAATTAGATTACATAATGATAGTAGAAAAATCAACATTGAAAAGGGTGTAAGACAGGGTGACTCCATATCTCCAAAACTTTTTACAGCAGTGCTGCAAGATGTATTTTGTGGATTAAAATGGGAAGCTAAAGGAGTGAAAGTAAATGGAGATTATTTAAGTCATTTAGATTTTGCAGATGATGTAGTTGTTTTTGCAAATAATGTTTTAGAGCTACAGGAAATGTTGCAGGAGTTATCAGATGAAAGTAGGACTAAAGATAAATGTTAAAAAGACTAAAGTAATGTTTAATAGATTTTCTCAAAATATGAAAATAAAAATTGATTATGATGAGTTAGAAGAAGAGCTACAGGAAATGTTGCAGGAGTTATCAGATGAAAGTAGGACTAAAGATAAATGTTAAAAAGACTAAAGTAATGTTTAATAGATTTTCTCAAAATATGAAAATAAAAATTGATTATGATGAGTTAGAAGAAGTTAACAGTTACAAATACTTTGGTCAGATTATTAATACAGATGGAAATATAATCGATGAAATTAATCATAGAATTAAACTTGGTTGTAGTGCTTTTGGTAGAAATAACTTGATACTAAAAGGAAATATGCCTATGTGTTTGAAAAGGAAGGTTTTTAACAAATGTGTTTTACCAATTCTTACTTATGGATCTGAGACTTGGACACTTAATAGAAAAGCAATACAGAGACTTTCAGACCACTCAAAGAAATATGGAGAGATGCATGTTGGGAGTAACAAGAATGCATCATAAACATAATGTATGGGTAAGAGAACAAACAGGTGTTACTGACCTCATTGAAAAAATTAAAAGACTAGTGGAGTTGGGCTGGACATATTGTTAGAAGAGATGATAATAGATGGACAATTGAAATTTTAAACTGGATTTCAAGAGATTGTAAAAGACCCAGAAAGGGGCCACATGTGAAATGGATGAATGAAATAAGAAAGGGTACAGGGGTGGCATGGAGAAGAGAAGCTAAAGATAAGAAAAGATGGGTTGAACTTGAAGATACCTTCAACCTGCAATGGATTGATAATGGTTGATGATGATGGTTAATATTTAAACCCAAGGATTTTATATTCTTATAATAACATTGCTGGCATATGTCAGAAATTATTAATAAGCCACATAGGGCTTTGATCTGATTTGCCTGTACCTCATTCTGGTGATTCACGATCATCTATGTTTGTCATTCTTCTCCTCAAAGTATATATTTATATGCTACTCGGATCTGTTTGTACCTCATTCCAGAAAATTCGAAGCCTTTCATCTTTGTGTTCTTGTTCGTAACAGGAGTCTAAGTCTACTCCATTGAACAAGCCGGTGAGTGTAGTTGAAGCTCTGCATGGACTTACCGTAATCGGGATTCATAACAACTTCCTGCCTATTTTTTCCTTTTGGTACCGCTCAACCAAGAAGCTGGCGTACTACATTCAAATAGAAGTATGATGTTTTCTCGGCCAAAGTTGCCATTTTCTCTTTCACTGACATGATGCTAGTACCGCAATTTCTTATATTTTATTTTCTAGCCTGTTTAACAAAATAAACCGTAATGATGTGTAATAATGAAACATTTTTCTTTTTAAATATTTTTCGTTGGAATTTTAGATCCAACCTCTTATGAAGCTGCCCTCCCCTTTATTAAAATAAGCTGTTCCCATATTTATATAGTTTCACAATATTTGATTGTTAAATGTCGAAAATGTAGAATAAATGTTTTTAGTATACTTACGGATCATCCTTATTTAATTGTCATAAATAAATGCTATAAATTAAAACAAAGTTATGTATCAAAGGCCAAGGGCATCCTATGAATTCGTATAAACAGTGAAACTTTATTATTGTATCTTTACATGTTTTCTTAATGTATAAAATGTCCACCAACCACCCATATAAATCTGTTTTTATAGGGTAATAAGCACAGACTTTCAGATGACCCATCACTCTCCACTCTATCTAATAACAGATACACTCAAGCACATATATGCTGAAAAGATAAATAATCACCAATACCTGCATTTCATGCTAAACCAGCAATCATCAGTTGGTCCAGATTATCATCTCCCACACATATATACTATAAGTGCTCAGATATATATTAAGATAGACAATCTTCATATTTGTAACTTTAAATAAAATCCGATTTTCAAATATACATTCAGTATTGTAATGCCGCACTAAATTGATATCTGTTAAAATAAAATAATTGAATCAAGATTGTTAAATATTAATGCGTGAAGTTAATCATATGTATATAAAATCATCTTGAATTTTGTCAAAATAAATATTCATATTTTAAAATTTAATCCAGTTGTTCGAATCTCATTAATATATTTATGTATGTTTTTAACTTATATCTTGGGTTCACTCAATCTCTCATCATCACCAGTTGAGTTCTCATGAAAAACGTTGTAGCACCGGGCCGGGAAGGAATGAATTCATGTGGTATATTAGGAATGGGCAAATAGGTTAGAATTCATGATTGCTCCTGACCTATATATCTTGGGCATGATTGGATCTTGTTGGATGGACATACATTTTCGACCAGTACAATACTGATAAGTGCAATGATTTTAATCAAGACCATGAGATTTAGGGAAGAGTTCCAGGAACTTTATTTGAACAATTATTTATTTTACACATATAATGAAAACAAGTTAGGTTATAACAGCATTTACGAAGCTAGCATAAAGAATAAAGAAAGTAATTGAGAATAAAAATAAATAAAAAATAATTTTTAATCTTAGCATTATTAGTTTTTCAGATCAACTAAATTTATTATTCATTTAGTTATTTTGAAGTTGTTTACAAAAATACATGAGTTTGGTAATTATAAAATAAATTTAAAAAAAAAAGTTTCAACTGGTGATGCATGATTAATTCATCTTTAAACGGAAAAGGAAAATCTTTTAGAAACAGATGAGAGAAGTTGGATAAAAAAGAATCTTTTAGCTGTTCTATTTAATTACTTAATCGTATTTTTTTAAAATGGGGATACATTTTTTTTAAAATAAAAGTTACAAATAATTGCTAACCTGCGTTGTCTATTTGTGTGTTATTTCTAACAAATTGTTCAACTTTTAAATGCTAAAATCTAGCATACCTATACATTTTAAATAGGTTTGCTATTCATATGTGATGATCTCGATATACTGCATTGAATGAAAATAACAAAATAAGTGCAAGAATAAAGACAATATATTTCTCCCAAGTGTTTATACACTTTTATTTCAAAAGGCTCTTGGGAAATGTTGAGATTTTTATAGATGTAAGCAAGCTGTTTTTTAATAGAAGTTAAAAATCTTCCATTTGTTATAAATTGATAAAATTTTTAGCAAAAGTGCTTTTGTGGGCGAATTTTCCCTTTGGTAAATTATATATGTATTAATTAGCACCTTTAACGAAAAAAAAAACATTTTCTACAAAAATCCCAAAAGCATTTATTTATTTGTTTCTTTCAATTTTAAATAAAAGAAAGACAACTAATTAAGCAAACGTTAATGACAATTTTTTTGTTATTGTTACCAGAATAATCTGTCAGTAAAGATTTCGTTTTTATTAAAGAGCATTTCAGTTCAAAATTTAGGTTTGTAATTAAAAAAAACAGGTTTTTATAAACAATTTTTTAAAAATTGGTTTCGTTGATTTGAAAATATTCACACATTTAATTTTACTTTATTCTTAAAAAGACATATATATTGTGCCATTACAATTTGGTCACTAGCCAAATTTATAGTAATGTGCATGTAGAAAAGGTAAAACAAAATCATCATCACAATTTTATATAACCATAAAGGAAGTTGTAGGGCATCCAAGTTTAAACCCTACAAGGTCCAGTTCTAAAAGCGTTAAACAGAGAAAGAATGGGTCAACAATTACATGCTTTACTTGTTTGTGTGTTGATAGAAAGGTAATACACACATTTAAACTATTTAATATTTAATTTTTCTTTAAAAAGCAAAGTTATAATGCATACATATAGGCAATGTATGTGTAAATTATTTAATTGTTTTATATTTCAAATATTAAACATTTTAACTTTCTTTAAAACTAACCTATGCTTGATCAATTCTAATATTTTATTCTATACTTTTATTTTGCTTTTCTTTAATTATAAGTGGGATTTAAAAGTTACAGATTTAATTAAATAATTGGGTTATAATTACTAAGCTAGCAATTATAGTATTTAAGGTTAGTTTATGAATGATTTGAAAGAATGAAGGATGTGTGTACATTACATACAAAAATTTACATTTCCTAAATATTGAAAGAAAAGGAAGTATTAAATCTGTCAAATTATTTTTTTTGTACAATTGTTTGTTAAAAGAGGAAATCTGTTTAATCAGATATCGATCTTTGTAGCAATTTTTTTTTGTAAATAATTGTTTTTCACTTTGGAAGCTTATAATGGGTCAGAGCTCTAATTTTTGAAATTGTCTTATCTCAAGATCTAAAGAAGGAAGCTCAAAGATTTGAAGTGTTACCTGGATGTTAAAAGAAAAAAGAAAAGAGAAAAGAAAGGAAATAAGGATTGAGTCTATTTTTTTTTTAAACAAAAGTGTCTGGAAAAAGGATTAAACTTTTCAGTTGAAAAATAATTTAGTTGAAAATAAATTAGAGATCTAATTAAAACAAATTTGTCCAAAAATAGCAAGTGATGCTATCTCTGATTGGTTAAGTTAGCTAAAAATTGGATATAAAAAGCTGTCTTGAATTATTATTAGGATTATTGTGATTGATTCAGATTATTAAACTATCAAATTGAATGTTGAAAATATAAGAAATGGCGGGCTAGAAAAATTATATGTATGTCCCATTTTTTTGGACCATCTGGGGAAGCTGCACATCACATAGGAAAGAAAAGATGTGTCTAAAATAATATTCTACACCTTTCAACTGACCAGAGAAATAAGATGTTTTTAATAGAAGGAAGAAAGCATTCACCTGCATTCAAAGAAGATGAATTAATCTACTGATAAATATTAATCATCAAGTCCAATTAATTGTTACAACAACTGATTTTAAACTCAAGAAAATTTACAAATGTGAAAACAACTGCTGTATTTCATCCACATGCTTGACAGGAAGAGAAGAAAAATTAATATAATGATTTCCAAATTATCCACTAAAGCAAATAACCTCAATAGAGTCACCATCATCAAATAGTTATACACCTCAAGAAAGAGATTGTTCCCAGTAAAACGGAAATGGTAGCTGCAGAAATATAAACATTATACAAGACAAGTTTGAACCCTTGGAAATTCGCCACAAACAAAAGATCGGTAATATGACTTTTTATATCTATTTTCTTTATGATATCAGTCTTAATAAACATTTTAGCAATAAAGTGGTATATTTTATTTAAAGAACTTTTAAAGACTATTCAGATCAATTAAAAACAAGAATGTCTTACTAAAAATAACTTTGAGCTTCATAAATGACCTTGAATGTATGAAAATTATTTGTTTATTAATTTTACAATATTAATGTGTAAAACAATTTTTTTTTATGGTGTTATGATTTTAGTTTTAACTAATATATTATTATTTTGGTTTTAAATAATATTTTGTTATCATGGGATAAAACACGCACATACATAATGATATTTTTATATGTGTATAATTGCGAGTGAATGTGAAATAATGAGTAGTATTAGAATATTAGATTATTTTGTTTCAAGTTAAGTATAGCATTTCAGAGGTAGAAGAGAGGGGGGAGAAAATAATTTAAAACTCTTTTCTAAAACTTGCTCTTTCAATTTTACTAACATTTTTTTTTTACATTCTATTTACATGTTGGATTTTTAAAGTATGTGTGCTAATGAGCAGATAATATTTTTTGTCTTGAAATACTTTTCTCATGGAGTGAAAATCATGGTCAATGTGACGTCCAACTTAATACAAAATACATTTGAAGGGAAAGGGGGAAGAACTTAAAATTAATCTGAGGATTGTTATATAATCAATTATTATTATTATTATTCATGTCAATTTTCATATTTATCTAGAAATTTTTATGTATATGTTAGAAATGTAGTAATAAATATTAGTTTGTTTTATTAAACGAGGCGTATATATTTCATTAAGTGTAGTCTTGGTTAAGTGTGATTATTCATCATCATCAATGGTTGAATATTAGTTATTTAAGATATAAGTAAATATGCTAAAATTAAGCAATAATTATGAATTTCTTTATAAAAATTAGTTTTATGTTTAGGCTTAGTCCTAGAGCTGTAGTTGAAACCCTTGTCATTATCGTTATTATTATCATCATCATCATCGTCATCAACGTTTTAATTAATGAGCTGTTTAACTGTTTAAAGGCCATAAATAAATATTGATTTTATAATATTTAGTGATTTCTTAGTATTATTATAACCACATCCCATCATCTATTTCATGCAAGGATGAGTGAATTGCCATCCTAAATTAGTTATATATAATCTGAGCTAGTAAACTTATAAAACTATTGAAACACATTTGTTATGCTAAGATCTGAGAAATGATTTATGTCTAATATACTCCACTTTGGTTTAAAGATGTTTTACTTTTACCTAAATATTAGTGCTTATAGTGATATGGCTCAAAAAGCAAAATCTTCCATTTTATTATAAATAAAGTACCAAGAAGGGATTCAAACCCGGTACATGTGAAAGGTTATCAGATATAACCGTGTCTAGATTCAGATAATCTAGTGGCGCCCTGCTAGACCATATTCACTTAGTATTTGTTTAAACATGCACTTAACATCAAACCAAGAAATGAAAGTGGATAAGACCTACTGCCTGTATACCTGAGTTATATTTTATTGAATTACTAGTGTACTCACTTCACGTGATTTCATATAATACATTTATATAATAATTTGCTTATAATAATTCTTGATAGTGTTATATTTTGAACCTTTACTTAGTTATATCTATTTGAACTCATTTATTTATGTTACAATGGACACCCAACTGGGGCCTGATATTTTACCATATACCTGAAAAAGAGAGTCTATAGAATGATGGGAGATGTGTGGTTAAAAATAGAGAAATTTTTTTTAGTAAAATTTTTTTTTTCAGTAAAAATTTTTTTTTTGTCTTACAAAATTTTCTTGGCCAAACAGTCTTATTTTAGATGATGATGTTTAATATGATTTAATTTTTCATTGATGATGATAAAATGGGTACAGCCATAAAACAGCTTTTTTTTTTTTTTTTTTTATCAATTTTGAAAATAGAGATGAATATCACAACTTAAGACAAAGGTGAAATAAATAATAGAATTTTTTTTGTGGAACATTAAAATGATTTATTGCCAGATAGGATAGGCATAGTAATAGTGATGAATTATGGAATAGTAGTCTCATGTGTGTTTGGGGAGTTCATTTTGTAAAAAGTCTATGATTTTAGAGGTTTGATTGGATGGTTGATCGTTGGAGTTTGGTTGGTTAGATTGCAGTTTTGATGATGAGTGGAGAGTTTTGTCATTGCCTTGAGAATGCTATGTATTTCGTGTAACTTATGAATGATCAAACCCATTCACTGCTCCAACCCAATTTATATGTTATCTTTATTTTATCATGAAGCAGTTAACAGCAGACCTGCCATGATACCAGCCTATAAGTCTCCAAGAGAGAGAGCACGGCATAGTTTTCCAATCAAGTTTATATGTTATTCTTATTTTATCATGAAGCAGTTAACAGTAGTCCTGCCATGATATCAGCCTATAAGTCTCCAAGAGAGAGAGCAAGGTTTCGTTTTTGTAGTCTATAATAAGCAGGGCATTCCTTGATACTTGCCACATAAGACTCCAAGAGAGAGAGCAAGGCATAGTTTATCTATTTTAGCCCCTAAGACTTAAAATACATCTTTTATTGCAACAGAGTTTGCTTCATTCAATCAAGGGTTGTGGTAGTTAATAGTGATCGAATTGGGATGATCTTCTGAGTGCTCGTGATGCATTGTGTGATTATAGTGCTGTGACTGAATTCTTTTATTTATCTCAAGATTGTGAACTGCTAGTCATTCTGTGGACTGTCAATATCTGTCGGATTTCTGGGAGAATGGATGAATGTATAATTTGGGCTATTACAGACAGACATGCACTATATAGATTATTGTTGTGTAGTTCATTAAATAAGGATATTAAAATTTTTTTGTTGTTGTATTTGTAAATGCATAATAAGGTGAAAATCAAATCAGTCAGTTGGTCAGAATAGGTGTCAGACAGGGAGAAGATGTGTGGATTTTTGATGGTCAGGGAAGTACAGATGGGATATATATAGTTTTATAACATGAGTGAACTAAATTATAGTATGGAAGAGGTTATGGAAGAGGAAGGTGCCCCAATACCAGGAATCAGTGATCGTTTTCATACTGAAGAAGAGGATGGGGAGGTTTTCTTAAAAACACAAGAGGAAAGAGAGGAAGTAGAGGAAGATGCCTTTAATGTTAGTAGCAATAATACGGCCTCAAGTGTGGAAGTAGATGAGGAGTCAGAAGTGGGCCAGGCTCAAATAGCAAAGATGGCACCATCAGACATGGACATGATAATGCAGATGCTCAGAAGTATGAGAGAAGATAATAAGCACAATATAGAAAGTATGCTAGAAGATAATAGAATCTGGAGAGAAAGTTTAAGAGATGATAAAAAAGGCATAGAAAGTGTAGAAAGTTTAAAAAAGAGGATAAGAGGAGTGAAGATGAATTAAAAGAAAATATCAATAGCTCTGTTGAAAACAGCAGTAAAATTCCTATAGCTTTGGGAAATAAAATAGAGAAACATGGGAAAAGAGCCTCAATTCCTGGAGTTAATAATCTTTATAAAGAAGAGGATGGAGAGGTTGTAATGGGATTAGAAGTTACTGTAAAAGTAAAGGGGATAGTAACAAGTACTGAAGAGTTTCAGATTCGAATAAAGAAGGAAGCACTATCAGGTATAAAATTGACCAGACTGATGAAAGATTGTATGTATCAAAACATACAAGAAGATTATAACAAATCCAAAAGAAATAAGGAAAGTCTGGAACAAAAGGTTTGTCGTTCTGTGAAAAGATGGATAGAAAGTCTAAGAGAGGATAGCAAAAAGAGTGCAGAAAGTATAATAGAAGGTAGTCAAAGATTAGAAGATAATGCTGAAACCTCTTTAGAAGATAGAGCAGGAGAGATGGGTGAATATGTTAGACTTGTAAAACGGAAAGGTAGTCAGAGCTTACCAGTTTTAAAAGATAATCTGGATAGTCCGACCACTGATAATAAAGAAAATAATGTAAAGTTAGATACACTGATAGAGAATAGGCTCCAAGAAGTAGAAAGGCCAATAGTAGCCATAATACCAAATCTCCCAGTAAAGAAAGTAAATGAGATGATGACCAAAGAGCAGATTGGGATAGATCATGAAGTGAAAAGAAGGAAAAGAGAGTTGGAGGAAAAACTTCATGCATCCGATAAGATGATTGATTTAAGAGAGGCAATAAGGGAGATGAAACCAGTTATTTTAGAAAGAGAGCAAAAGTTTCAACAGTCTGTAGTTCTCAATCTAGTAACTAACCAGCATGTGTGGTTTCAAAAATCTGTCTTCTTAAATAGATTGGAGATACCTTATATATGGTATAGAGAGGCAATCTCTCTGAAAAATGTAAATGTCCAAATCTCTCTGAAAAATTCAACTGCTCTGGAAAAGTCAAAAATAAGTTATATCTGGTACAGAGAGGCAATCTCTCTGAAAAATGTAAATGTCCAGTGTGTATCAGACAGAGAATCAATCTCTCTGAAAAATTTAAATGCTCTGTTAAATTTAAGTGTGCCTTATATTTGGTACAAAGAGTCAACCTTTTTAGAGAGTTTAAAAATAAATTATACATGGCACAGAGAATCAACCTCTCTGGAAGATGTAATGAATTATATCTGGTACAGAGAGTCAATCTCTCTGAAGAGTTTAAATGTCCATTATATATGGTACAGAGAACCTATCTCTCTGAAAAATGTAAATGCCCAACAGAACAACTCCGAAAAATTAAATGCTCTGGAAAATTTAAATGTGCCTTATATATGGTACAAAGAGTCAACCTTTCTAGAAAATTTAAAAATAAATTATACATGGCCCAGAGAATCAATCTCTCTGGAAGATGATATCTGGTACAGAACAATTTACTTAAAGATGACTTATATATGGTACAGAGAGTCAATCTTTCTGGAAAGTTTAAAAATAAAGTATGTATGGTATAGAGAGTCAATCTCTCTGAAAAACTTCAAGGCATATTACATATGGTACCAAGAGTCCATATTTCTAAATGGAGTCTGTAATAGGAGGTTATATAAAATAAATCCTCCAGATATGTTTTATAAATATCCAGTCAAGATGAAAAATGGAAATATTAAAAAGGGACTGGATGTACAGGTGCATTTTTATGCAGACCACAATATGGTTTGAAAAGAAAAAGCCATTCCAAATTACCAAGAAAATAGGAGAGAATGCCTTTATGCTTGCTGCTCTTGATGGGAATAAGGGAACCTATAATGCTAGGAGTTTGATCCCTTATACTTCAGCAGAATAGCCTGGCAAAGATCTCCAAATAAATTACTTTTAGGTTTTCTAATGAAAAATATATTTACCAGTAGTTAATTTTTTTTTTATATATATATTATAAGTGTTTATTATTATTAGTGTATTTATTAGTTAGGATTTTTTTTTAAAATATAGTTAAAACAAAAGTGCTGATGATTTTATCCGAAGGGGGAGAAAGTTGTGCCATTACAATTTGGTCACTAGCCAAATTTATAGTAATGTGCATGTAGAAAAGGTAAAACAAAATCATCATCACAATTTTATATAACCATAAAGGAAGCTGTAGGGCATCCAAGTTCAAACCCTACAAGGTCCAGTTCTAAAAGCTTTAAACAGAGAAAGAATGGGTCAACAATTACATGCTTTACTTGTTTGTGTGTTGATAGAAAGGTAATACACACATTTAAACTATTTAATATTTAATTTTTCTTTAAAAAGCAAAGTTATAATGCATACATATAGGCAATGTATGTGTAAATTATTTAATTGTTTTATATTTCAAATATTAAACATTTTAACTTTCTTTAAAACTAACCTATGCTTGATCAATTCTAATATTTTATTCTATACTTTTATTTTGCTTTTCTTTAATTATAATTGGGATTTAAAAGTTACAGATTTAATTAAATAATTGGGTTATAATTACTAAGCTAGCAATTATAGTATTTAAGGTTAGTTTATGAATGATTTGAAAGAATGAAGGATGTGTGTACATTACATACAAAAATTTACATTTCCTAAATATTGAAAGAAAAGGAAGTATTAAATCTGTCAAATTATTTTTTTTGTACAATTTTTTGTTAAAAGAGGAAATCTGTTTAATCAGATATCGATCTTTGTAGCAATTTTTTTTTGTAAATGATTGTTTCACTTTGGAAGCTTATAATGGGTCAGAGCTCTAATTTTTGAAATTGTCTTATCTCAAGATCTAAAGAAGGAAGCTCAAAGATTTGAAGTGTTACCTGGATGTTAAAAGAAAAAAAGAAAAAGAAAAGAAAGGAAATAAGGATTGAGTCTATTTTTTTTTTTAAACAAAAGTGTCTGGAAAAAGGATTAAACTTTTCAGTTGAAAAATAATATAGTTGAAAATAAATTAGAGATCTAATTAAAACAAATTTGTCCAAAAATAGCAAGTGATGCTATCTCTGATTGGTTAAGTTAGCTAAAAATTGGATATAAAAAGCTGTCTTGAATTATTATTAAGATTATTGTGATTGATTCAGATTATTAAACTATCAAATTGAATGCTGAAAATATAAGAAATGGCTTGCTAGAAAAATTATATGTATGTCCCATTTGCTGGACCATCTGGGGAAGCTGCACATCACATAGGAAAGAAAAGATGTTGTGTCTAAAATAATATTCTACACCTTTCAACTGACCAGAGAAATAAGATGTTTTTAATAGAAGGAAGAAAGCATTCACCTGCATTCAAAGAAGATGAATTAATCTACTGATAAATATTAATCATCAAGTCCAATTAATTGTTACAACAACTGATTTTAAACTCAAGAAAATTTACAAATGTGAAAACAACTGCTGTATTTCATCCACATGCTTGACAGGAAGAGAAGAAAAATTAATATAATGATTTCCAAATTATCCACTAAAGCAAATAACCTCAATAGAGTCACCATCATCAAATAGTTATACACCTCAAGAAAGAGATTGTTCCCAGTAAAACGGAAATGGTAGCTGCAGAAATATAAACATTATACAAGACAAGTTTGAACCCTTGGAAATTCGCCACAAACAAAAGATCGGTAATATGACTTTTTATATCTATTTTCTTTATGATATCAGTCTTAATAAACATTTTAGCAATAAAGTGGTATATTTTATTTAAAGAACTTTTAAAGACTATTCAGATCGATTAAAACAAGAATGTCTTACTAAAAATAACTTTGAGCTTCATAAATGACCTTGAATGTATGAAAATTATTTGTTTATTAATTTTACAATATTAATGTGTAAAACAATTTTTTTTTATGGTATTATGATTTTAGTTTTAACTAATATATTATTATTTTGGTTTTAAATAATATTTTGTTATCATGGGATAAAACACGCACATACATAATGATATTTTATATGTGTATAATTGTGAGTGAATGTGAAATAATGAGTAGTATTAGAATATTAGATTATTTTGTTTCAAGTTAAGTATAGCATTTCAGAGGTAGAAGAGAGGGGGGAGAAAATAATTTAAAACTCTTTTCTAAAACTTGCTCTTTCAATTTTACTAACATTTTTTTTTTACATTCTATTTACATGTTGGATTTTTAAAGTATGTGTGCTAATGAGCAGATAATATTTTTTGTCTTGAAATACTTTTCATGGTCAATGTGACGTCCAACTTAATACAAAATACATTTGAAGGGAAAGGGGGAAGAACTTAAAATTAATCTGAGGATTGTTATATAATCAATTATTATTATTATTATTCATGTCAATTTTCATATTTATCTAGAAATTTTTATGTATATGTTAGAAATGTAGTAATAAATATTAGTTTGTTTTATTAAACGAGGCGTATATATTTCATTAAGTGTAGTCTTTGTTAAGTGTGATTATTCATCATCATCAATGGTTGAATATTAGTTATTTAAGATATAAGTAAATATGCTAAAATTAAGCAATAATTATGAATTTCTTTATAAAAATTAGTTTTATGTTTAGGCTTAGTCCTAGAGCTGTAGTTGAAACCCTTGTCATTATCGTTATTATTATCATCATCATCATCGTCATCAACGTTTTAATTAATGAGCTGTTTAACTGTTTAAAGGCCATAAATAAATATTGATTTTATAATATTTAGTGATTTCTTAGTATTATTATAACCACATCCCATCATCTATTTCATGCAAGGATGAGTGAATTGCCATCCTAAATTAGTTATATATAATCTGAGCTAGTAAACTTATAAAACTATTGAAACACATTTGTTATGCTAAGATCTGAGAAATGATTTATGTCTAATATACTCCACTTTGGTTTAAAGATGTTTTACTTTTACCTAAATATTAGTGCTTATAGTGATATGGCTCAAAAAGCAAAATCTTCCATTTTATTATAAATAAAGTACCAAGAAGGGATTCAAACCCGGTACATGTGAAAGGTTATCAGATATAACCGTGTCTAGATTCAGATAATCTAGTGGCGCCCTGCTAGACCATATTCACTTAGTATTTGTTTAAACATGCACTTAACATCAAACCAAGAAATGAAAGTGGATAAAACCTACTGCCTGTATACCTGAGTTATATTTTATTGAATTACTAGTGTACTCACTTCACGTGATTTCATAATACATTGCTATAATAATTTGCTTATAATAATTCTTGATAGTGTTATATTTTGAACCTTTACTTATGATCATTCTATGGACTACTCAGGTATGGTATCTTTTTTTTGATTCATTTATTAAGTTACAATATATATGCATCAAATCAATATTATTTAATTTTTAAGAAATATATGCATATATATGTCAATTATTAACTGGAAGCTATGTAAAATCTGTATGATAATATATATCATTTAAACAAACTATTCTGTTTATTTCTACAAATAAAAATTTATACAGTAACATTTTTGTTATTTACAGATATAACCCCCAATATTATAAACAAAAACATTCTGTAGTTAACCATTTATATACTTTCCAAATGCAGCACACTAAACTGTACTGATTTTCAGTTGCAAATTTAGAGTTAAAAGTGCAAGAGTAAATATTATTATCTAAGTAATAGGATAATTTTTACTCTTTATTACCTTAATAACTACTTAAAAATGGCCAAACTCATTGTTTCACTTTAATTTACTTCAACTCATGACTGGTGAAATATTTTAAAATGTCATAAAATTTAAATACAAAAAATTTTTCTTTAAATAAATTCCCATGTGGTTATCTAGATTGCATGTCATAAAACTACACTAGTGAATTATATTAGAATAAACTTCATGTTATTAATAAATCCCTCAAATTAACAGTCAATGGTTGTAAACAATAATAAAAAATACTTTTTCAAAAGAAACCTTTAATGAACTTTATTTTGGGTTGTATTCCTTCATTGTTATATAAAATACCACTGTATATGTTAAGATGGCAAACATCGTTATTCCAACTAATAGTCATCATCCAAAATAACATTGTCAATAACTAATTGCCAACAAATATAAATGGAACATGAAAGACGGCATAGAATAAAACAAGTAATTATGTTACATAACCAGCATTGAAATTGAATAATCAATAATCTCTTGTGACTACATATAAAAATTCAATATGAAAATGAAGGATAATTATCTATCAATTCCAAACTTAGGGCATAATGTAATATGAAGGAAATCATCTCCATACACACACAGTTAAATTCTAAAGAATATAATATGCTGAAAGCCTTATATAGGTTCATCATCAATGATTTCTATGGTACAATGGGTATGCATATTATAAACTAATTTCTAATCTGATAAATAAAGTGCAATGAAAGGGGTTTAAAGATCCAAATAATTATCTGGATATCCAAACAGTAACCATAACTTTTCGTAAACTTGTTCAGGATCACAAAGATCCTAGGGACTTCCTGAAAAAGGGAAAATATAAATATATTTAATCTACTTTAAATAGTTTTACTTGGCTCATTTACAAATCTTTTAAAACACCATGTTATGGTTATATCAAATCAGCATACTGTCAATTCATAGAAGAAAAAAAAAAAAAAAAAAAAAAAATAAAAAATTTTAAAACTTAAATTTTAAAAAAAAAAAATTTTTTTTTTAAAAAAAAATTTTTTATTTTTTTTTTTTTATTTTAACTATCCCCCCCAGGCGACACGGTACCATCAACAACCGGTCAGAAACCTGCAAGTGATAAAAAAATTTTTCAAAAGGTGTCTGAAAATCGTCAACTAAAAAGCCCAAGGCTACACATATCAAAAGTAAAAAATAAATTTATATCAAAAAGTGCATGAAAATAGACAACTAAAAAAGCCCAAGGCTACACATATCAAAATGCTAAAAATCGGCAAGTAAAAAATAAATTTATATCAAAAAGTGCTGAAAATTGACAAGTAAAAAATAAATGCCTGACGCTGTATATATTCAAGAAATATTGCAAAAGTCCAAATTTAAAAAAAAACAACACTCAAAATGCTATAAAATTTAAAATTAATATATATATATATAGCTGAAAAATTAAAAAAAAAAAAAATAGCTGAAAATACGTTAAACCCCCCCCCTCCCACAAGCAATAATTATCCACTTAAATTGACAAGTAAAAATGCCTGACGCTGTATATATTCAAGAAATATTGCGAAAGTCCAAATTTTTTTAAAAAAAACAATCATAATGCTATAAAATTTAAAATTAAAATATATATATATATAGCTGAAAATGAAAAGCAATATACAAGAAACCATTAACAATGGTGGAAGGCAGGAAATGCAAAAACAGAATTTCATCAAATTATTTATTAAGCTTCCAATTTGCATTTATCTGCAATGCATTCAAAAGCAATTATTTGGTCTCTGCTTTAAAATTATGGCATTATCATTTAAATTCATCAAGCAGTACATAAAAAATAATTATCAACGTAAAATATACCCCTACCACACAAAATAACTGAAATTCACAATTTACGTCTTAGGTGTAATACTTAAAAAATAAACGATTATAAACATTATCAAATCATTTAAATTCATCAATATTTTAAAAAAAAGCAATATACAAAAAATAATTACCAATGTCTTTCCAGAAATTTCAATGATTGCACTGTTTTCGTTTCAAGAAATTATTTTTCAAGCTGGTCCAGAAAAGCTATGACTTCACATTTTGAAGATACAAAGATGACGTGTAATAGAAAAATTATTTGCAGCATAACATTTTGAAGATACAAAGCTTTCGTGAAATAGAAAAATTATTTGCAGCATAAAAATCCATTAGCTATCAAATAATAAAACGAATTAAATATCCATTATCTTTTACAACTTTTTTTTTAAAATTATAACATTTCCCATTTAGCTTAGTAGGCACTTGACTGTTTTCAACATAAAAATCCATTAAAAAGGTTATTATTAAATTTAGAATTCACATTTTTAGAGAACAGAAGATTAAAAAATGGTGGTTATTTGGGTTAGCATATTATAATGTAGAAAGTATAAAATTTAGATCGATGGAATCTTAATAGCTTGCAAAATCGCATCAAATAGATTTTCATCATGATGCAGTCTTCGCCACATGAATTCGCTTAAGTATGAATCCAAATGATGTCGAGTGGTTCCCCTCTCTCGTTTATTGTGCCATTTCAAAAGTCCCCAAAGTCTTTCTACATTCTGAGTATGTGCTCCTGTAGTGGGATCAACAAAATTGTATGAATGGTTTACTTTTAAATGCTGGTAACCTGCAGCATTCAATTCCTCGGTTTTGTAGGCTTTCTAACAATCAGAATATATGGAGGATCCTGGTGCTACATGTTCTTTAATGGCATCCAGAAGAACAGATGCTGTTCAACCAGGAATAGTAACAATAAAACACTCTTTGGTTTCCCTACATAAACCACCAAATAACCATTGCTGTGGAAGAATTCTACCCTGCTGGTTTTTGCGTCTAGTAAATAAAGTTTCGTCTACCTCTACAATTTTCCCTGGGCCTCCAATTTTGCAGGATGGGTGAGATAGCAGACTTTCTTTACAGGCTTCTCTCAAATATTGCTTCCATGCAACGACAGTCTTGTTGTTCAAATCCATATCCAGATTTGATGGTCAATTGGTCTGCACTCCAGTAGTAAATCAGTCGGATGGCTGTAACAAATGACAATTTGCAGCCTTCAAACCAGGTTCCTTTCCGAAGTGCTATGGAACGTTGACAAGCAGAAATGTTGCACTTCCATTGTGCCCTTGGTCTAACATAAAGTTTCATTTGATGCCCATTCACACATACTTTTTGAATAGGCAGAACACTTTTATTTTGAAGGAACTCCACTGCTTCATATTCTGTTTTAGGAAGATCCCAAATTTTGTTCATTTTGAATAGTAAATACCATAAAAAATTATGAAAAAGATGCTACTTCAATTTCAGCGGCTAATATTTCAGCGCAAGGTTTTTGAAGTGTTTCCCAAAAGTTTGTGCATGTTTACCATTGTATTCATCTCATAAGAAAATAATCCACATTAACTCAGTCAAAAAATAAAAATAATCCCAACAACTTGTATTTCTAGCAGTACGAAAAAATTAACACATAATAAAACTAAGCAGGTATTTCAAAAGACTAATTCACTTACATTTTGGATTAAATTTGTCAGCTTTGGAAATTATATTTTTCTGTACAATGTCTATTACATCATATTTCATTAATGAGTAGAAACTGTGATCCAATATATTACGGTGCTATTATATTTCTTTTTTTAAATTTTTAATTGCCATATGTGTATAGATTTCATTCAGTATTTTCCTAAGAATCTCATATAACATGCGTATATGATGAAATGTTTAGGCAACTATTTATCAGTTTCTAACTTTTACGAGTACGTTAAATGGTAATTTTAAAAATAGATTTGATTTACAGTGAGCACCGCCATTTTTCATTCATTTGGGAATGTTAATAAGTTTAACCTTAGAAAGCAAAATTTTTAAAAAAAGTTGTAAAAGATAATGGATATTTAATTCGTTTTATTATTTGATAGCTAATGGATTTTTATGCTGCAAATAATTTTTCTATTTCACGAAAGCTTTGTATCTTCAAAATGTTATGCTGCAAATATTTTTTCTATTACACGTCATCTTTGTATCTTCAAAATGTGAAGTCATAGCTTTTCTGGACCAGCTTGAAAAATAATTTCTTGAAACGAAAACAGTGCAATCATTGAAATTTCTGGAAAGACATTGGTAATTATTTTTTGTATATTGCTTTTTTTTTTTTAATATTGATGAATTTAAATGATTTGATAATGTTTATAATCGTTTATTTTTTAAGTATTACACCTAAGACGTAAATTGTGAATTTCAGTTATTTTGTGTGGTAGGGGTATATTTTACGTTGATAATTATTTTTTATGTACTGCTTGACAAATTTAAATGATAATGCCATAATTTTAAAGCAGAGACCAAATAATTGCTTTTGAATGCATTGCAGATAAATGCAAATTGGAAGCTTAATAAATAATTTGATGAAATTCTGTTTTTGCATTTCCCGCCTTCCACCATTGTTAATGGTTTCTTGTATATTGCTTTTCATTTTCAGCTATATATATATTTTTTAATTTTAAATTTTATAGCATTATGATTGTTTTTTTTTAAAAAATTTGGACTTTCACAATATTTCTTGAATATATACAGCGTCAGGCATTTTTACTTGTCAATTTAAGTGGATAATTATTGCTTGTGGGAGGAGGGGGTTTAACGTATTTTCAGCTATTTTTATTTTCTTTTTGAATTTTTCAGCTATATATATATATTCTTAATTTTAAATTTTATAGCATTTTGAGTGTTTGTTTTTTTTAAATTTGGATTTTCGCAATATTTCTTGAATATATACAGCATCAGGCATTTATTTTTTACTTGTCAATTTTCAGCACTTTTTGATATAAATTTATTTTTTACTTGCCGATTTTCAGCATTTTGATATGGATAGCCTTGGGCTTTTTTAGTTGACGATTTTCAGACACCTTTTGATATAAATTTATTTATTTTTGATGTGTGTAGCCTCGGGCTTTTTTAGTTGACGATTTTCAGACACTTTTTGAAAAAAATTTTTATCACTTGCAGGTTTCTGACCGGTTGTTGATGGTACCGCAGCGTCGCCTAGTGGCGACATAACACGTCAGGTTAGAGTACCTTATTATTAAATTAAACATCAATAAGGATTTTATTTTTCAATGATAAAAACTACAAAGCAACATCTCACAATAAAAATTTGAAATGATGTTAAATAATTTGTCTTATGAAAAAGTGAATATCCCATACATTTCTTTACATCCAATTACTTCTGATGTTACAAATATTATTTGGAAATTAAATAACCTGTAAATGAAGATGTGCACATTCACTACATATTATTTTATCATAGATTTCATTGTTTTAGCTTTTGTAATTTCACTAAATTTTAGGCCAGATTTTCTTCTTGTTTCTTCCAACTTTGTATTTAAAATTATAAACATTTTAAAGTTAGTTTAGGACAGGCTGAATTTATTCATTTTACAATACAATTTCTAAATTAACAGATTTTCAGATAATAGTTTAACATTAACAGATCCATTTTACAATATAACATTCATATTAAAGTGATTTCCATGTCAGAATAGTAATGGCTAAGACAGTCATGGCTTTCAATTAAAAGATAAAACTTGCTGTAAATCCTTTCCTGGGGTTTTTTATTAGTGAATCACATTACACGTTGCTTTGGCAGTTTTCTTCCAATATATTTTTAAAAACATTTTTAATAATTAGTAATGAGACTACATATTACAGACTACAATTAGAACATTTCACATTTCTCAAGAGCTGAGCTGTTAACTTTTTTTCAAAAGCAGGACTAAGGATGATTCACTGACTAGATACTGCAGTCCACTGCTTTAAAGTACCCCCATCCTATTTGCACAGACCAATCTTGTTATTCATCTAATCACACTATTTCAGAAATGACAGCAATTTACCTGGACCAATTGATTTCTTTTTACATACATTTTTAAAATTTTAATCATATTGCAATTTTTGAAATTCTTCTGAACTTATTCTTTTTAATACTAAAAGTAAATAGTTCTTTAATTTGAAAAACATATTTTTAGACAGATAAAGAGAAAAAAATTAACTCTATTTAACTAAAAACAGCATTTTTTTAACAAACATGTTCTTACTTTTTTCTTCTTTGTTTTGAAAATGTATAGAAATAGATAAATAAAACTACTGATGAAAAATAAAAAAACTATTTGTTATATCACTTTTCTTTATACATTTCTAATTCTTATTTAAAATATTTGAAATTTGCCATATCATTACAGAGTATCTATTTTAAAAAGTGATAATTGCTATTTCAAAAATATGTGAATAAATAATTTTCATTTCCTCATTTTAAACATTTGTTTTACAAAATATTTCATATCTAAATTGTCCAGCATTGTCTGTTCATTGTGTGCTTATCATAATTATAATGTTGCTTTGGCAGATACAGCTAAAGCTGACTTTGATGCTTACTTTGTTTTGGTAAACTGTAATTTTATTGTTGTATTATCCTCATCCACAAATAGGTTTATTCTCTATTAAAGAATTTACTAGAAAGTTTCTTTGCAATACAACATTGGAATATCATATTTAATGTCTTCAGGCACTGAGATATCAAATATGTAATGTTCATTTTGCACATCTTGAAATATCAGATCCTCAATAAACTTAACACAGAATCACTTGCCAACCCAATAAAAGATTACGAGTTTATACAATTTATTTTTGATGTGATTTACTTTTACAGATAAATTTTATTGGCAAGTAATTTCAAAGTGATTTTGAGAATATTTCTGCTGTGGTTTTTTCATTTGAAATAATATTCTTTGACCAAGTACAAGGATATTGTGTTCAAATAAGCATTAATTGAAATGAAAATACTTTGAAAATTTAGAGATGTCTCCACAAAGTTTTATAAAGAAGGCTGAGAAAAAAATTATTTATTTAAGGTTATCCTGTAGAATTATTGAAATCAAATTTTTTTAAATATAGTTTTGAAAAAAGTGATCATTACAAATTTGATTTAGACAGTTGAAAAATCATGGATTTTTCTTCATTTTTGCAAAATTTTCGAAAATTGGAAGATGATCTAATAAAACTTGCCACATAATTTAGATTTGCTCTGACAAACATTAAAACTACAGAAAAAAAAAATCTTCTGATTTTGTAAGAAAAGATGGATTTAGATGGTAATTCTTGACCAATCAAAGGGAAATTTTAAAAAATATTGCTTCAATAGGATATTACACAAAGCTTAAAATTGTCTTTCAGATATATTTTATTATACAAGCTAGTCTTCTCCAAGTAAAAAACTAGAAAATATTTTTAAACATTGTTTTATATCACTTTAATACGAATGATATATACTTTGTTTAAATTATATTGTTCCACTATTATTTTTTTATATTAGAAAGTGCATCTTTATTTCTACATGTTAATGCCATATTTTGAATAGACCACAGAAAAGATTTAATTAGGCTGCTGCCTTGACAATCTAGCTCTGCTTGTGGGTTTTTGTTCTGAAATTTTGATAGATACTTGTATTCCCTTTTTTGCTAGAATATCATAAATGTCATCAACTTGTTGCCTTTTATACAAGTTATTTTTTATGCTTTGCAGTGTACAAATTCATGCAGTTCAATAATAAACATCTGAACTATCATGGTCTGGTTTTCCTAAAAGAAACAAGGTTGCATCTAACTATAATCAGATTTAGGGTCTTCATAGAGGATTCTATGCATGGTATGATTTGACTTTAATCCAAAATTGAATCCATTTCAAATAAGATAATTTAGAATTACATATTCAGACTAATTGATCCAATCTTCACCTTTGTTGATTGTTCCATTATGCTCAGTATTTGAACTCAGAGTAGTTTTTACATTTAACTCTTCAGGAGTTTCCTTCAATATCTTACACTAGTATACTTCATATAGATTATAAAATTAATTTCAGCCAAGTCATCAGGATATTATATTAATAGGTAGTTATAACTTTAGTCCCATGTGGCCACAAGAGGCATTGTTTCTGTGTCAACCACAGAAATATTTTCAGAGATCAATAGAAATATGAAACTAAGTTCAGTTAAAAAAATTAAAAACAAATGTAAATCTTCTGGATGGAAAATTGAAGATTTTGTCTTTAAATGTTACTTAATTACTTAAGTAACATTTACATGAAAAATTTTGAAAAAGAAAAACATCATAAAGGACAATCACATGTTTCTAAAATATAAATAGATATATATATTAATTTTCCTAACTAAATAACAAGATAAAAATAGATTGCAATGTTAACTTTTTTAAATATTTAAATTAGAAAAGCAATTAATAATAGAAAAAATATATAAACAATAATATAGAAAGAGATCCAATAAAAATAATATCACAGATTAGTATTCACATACAGATAAAAAATATGTTTGACAATTACTGTATAAATAAAATGTTTTATAAAAAAGAAATGAAAGCAGAAAAAATTAAGATGAAAAACAGTTTTTGTATTAATGAATTTTAATAAAAACTATACTGTATTAACAATTAATTTTTGTTTTCATTACTTGAATATTTTAAAGAAATTGTATTTTTATAAAATAGTTGTATATCTGAGGTGTTGCAAAATTAGTACAGCAGTCAAACAATAAATTCAAATAATGTGCTATTGAATTTGTGAATAAAATGGTAATGGACTGCATAGAAAGATGTTTACATTTGCATATTAATGATGTTACAGACCTTTACTATTGAAACTGCTCATTTTATTAAAAGATAAGTTAAAGAAGTTCTAATTATCTCCAATTTTATGTGCAAATCATATTAGACATATTATTAACATATTTAGTTATAGTTCTGAAAAGAAAACATTTGAAAACCACTTATTCAATCCTGGACATGTGGCTATTAATGTAATGTTTGATGATGAATATATATTATTTATGTCATGAACCAAGGAAATGAGTAATCTCAATGGACATTACATTAATCCAAAAAATACATATGAGAAAATGGAGCAGTGCTCAGAGGTAAAACTTAATAGGATGATTAAAAAGGAAAAGCCTAGGAATTAAGTTATGTCTACAATTATAATAACTATATGAAGTTGTGAAAAGAATGTAAAATGAAACAGTTTTACAATCTATACATAAATTTATTTTGACTTTATTTATATCATTTATAGCATTCACAATAAATTAATCAATAAAACACAATTGAAAAATGTCAATAGATCTTTGTTTTCAATAAATCATTCAGTTTTATATTTCAAAAGATGTGTACATAAATATTATATATCAAACTTAAAAATTTTCACTAAGTTTTGATAATATTGTTTGCATACTGTAAAAATATTTATTGTCATCAGAAATATAGATGTACATATTACTTTCAATTAGCATATAAAATTGATTTTCCAGATTTTATATAGATAAAAAGAATAAAAGCAGATTAGGTTAAAACAGAAATTACAATGAAACTTAAAAAATTAATCTGGTGGAATCCAATATTATTTTATTTATTACAGTACATAACCATATCTTCTTCAATGTTTGTTGCTTTCACTTTTATTAAGTAAATAATAAATTATAGTTAATTTTATATGAAGAATAATTTTTCTTTAAAAATATTCAATGAATCTTTAAAATATTATCTACTAACTTAATGTCCACATTTATAATGAAAATTATAATTTTTTTCACTTTTTATCATAATACGTAATAATGGACATTGAGTTAAAACTAATTTTTGAAAATTAATATTGATAATGTTATCCTAAAAATTGCATGACAAAAAAGATGTGCATGAAGGTATATAAAAAGGTAGAATTCTAATTACTACCTTTGAAGTAAATCCTTAAACATAAACAATTAAGACATTGAGTTATTGGAATGTGTAAAATTATGTGTAACATAATTGAACAATATGTTGATATGAAGATTTTCACAGGTTGCATATATAAAAGACATATTTTGCAGGTTCATCCGTGTTAAAAAATTTTAAATATTGATATACTGACGTTTTGACTTGATCACACAAGTCATCTTCTGGTGATAAAAGGTAGAAAGATGGTTGTAGAGGCGCTACAATCACTGATTTGAAAAAACATTAAAGTTCCACCAATAGCAAAAATGTTAAATTAAGAATGTTTTTTAAAAAAATCTTTCCAAATAGGAAGAAGTTTGCATGCATCATCTTGCTTATTGATACAATCTGGCCTTTTAAGTATCTCAATGGCTTCTCTAATTTTGCACTGGTAAAGATTATCACATCTGGATATGATCTTGGTACTAGAAAAATCAATTTTATGACCTGAATCTATAGTATGGAGTGAGAGTGCTGCTGATGATGAGTGTTGTTTAACTGCATTAGCATGCTCATCTCTCCTAACACTGATGTGATGATTACTCATATCTATGTAAGAAGCTTTACAATTTTTACATGAGATTCAAGAGGGATTGAATCCTTAGGCTTGTTTATTATATTGCTGATCTTTTGATGAGTAGACAACACTGTATTTATATTGTAGCATCTTAATATACATCCAATACTATCTGTAGTTCCTTTTACATATGGAACACAAATCCTAATAACTGATTTATCATCTTTTTGTTTCCTATTTTGTCCATTTTGGGTTTGAAATAAGGCTTGTTTAATAAATTTAATTATAACTATTTGCTAATAAAACACTATTAATATGATTTATTTTTTCTTTCAGATTGCTCTATTTAAAAGAGTTTTGGCTACAGAAACTATCTGAGTTGGGTGATGATGAGAATAGAAATGTAAATATCTATCCATGTATAAATAAGGAAGGTAAAGTAGTTATTAAAACAGGCAAAACTCTCCGTACAGTAGTGCCACTCAGTGCAAGCCAGAGTAATCAATGGATGCCAGAAGGCTTGTGCACTGAGTGGCACTTCTGTATGAAGTTTTGCCCATTTTAATAACAGTTATGAGCAAACAACAGTTTATTTACAAAATATAAGTTAAAATATAATTTTCGTTTACTGTAGATAAGCCATTTTTTTCAATCATATATTACTCTAGTTCATAAGCATGAAGAAAACAATAATACTTGTTTATAGTGTTCAAGATTTACTTTGATTAATTTTAAACATTAATCTTCCATTATATTTTAGAATCTAAGAATTTTTGCTATAATGTACATCCTTAGCTTTAATTACACCCTGGATAAAATTCTACATATGGCCAATTGTTACAAATACAATACATATACACAAATTACATGCACATATCTAATATGTGATAATTACAATTGCTGCATCTTTCTTACAACGATAAGTTTGGGGAATCACCAGTTCAGGACCAATTCATGATTTAATAATACTACATATGAACTATAAAAATAATTTAATAAAACTCTTAAATGTATCTATCATATAGATACACAATATTTTAACTGTCTGATAGCAGCCAAACATTTGCATATCACATACATAATATCTAATTCACAGTAATGAAAAAGATGGCTAATTTATATAAAAATGAATCTGATCAAAATTCAAAATAAATCTTTGACTTAAAATAATGATAATTACACTTCAATGAATTAAATAATAACAGTTTGTCAGAATTTAATACACTAAAATAACCTTAAAATAATTTAAAATAAAGTTTAGTTTTTTTTAAACTTATAAAGCAAATGTTCTATAGTCATAGTTTAATTTCTCCATAATAGCAAGTATTAATAAATTCCATTTACAAGTTGCCATAATATTCTTTAACAGCCTCCTGTTTTGAAGTAAATATTGTTTCACCATTTTAATTACAGACTTGTTTGAAAATAGCATATCAGGTTCCACATAGTCATGTAGTATATATTTCGGCGGTTAATAATTGTTCCACTTCTCTATCCAATTATAATAATGGTCATTGTAGCTTGATTAAAACAAAAAAATCGAGGCTACCCTAATTTAAGAAAAACTGATTTTATGTAGATTTGATTTCTCATTATTGAACATCACAGATTTTTTCACACCTTTGATATTGTTTTTTCACAGGCTTTGATAATTTTGTAATACTTTTGATATTGTTTTTCACACCTGTGATATTTTATCTTAATTACAAGAATTTTAAAAACACTCTCATTATTAAATTCTCTAATTACTAACTTCAAATTTGCAAATTTTGAAACAAAAAAAATGATTTACTGCACGGTTGTGTTCCATTTATTTATAAAATGGTTTAGAGAGAAGTAATGATTCAAATAAGCAAAAGACGCTTTTGCAACTACACAGAGCCTTTGTAATCTAAAGGGGGGGGGGACTACAGCTTTCACGGTAATAGAACATCAATCGTTAAAATCTCTTGACGACTAAAATGATCATTTTCATGAGTTTCCCAATCACTTTTAACAACTGCTTTGTAATCACACAATCGACAAGTAAATTCTTGATTAATAATTAAAGATTTATCTGTTGTATTTTTTGAGTTATTATTAAAAAAAAGTGCTTTGTTTTTATACAAATTGCAATTAAAGAATTCTTTTTTTGCATGTGTATTTTCATGAATTTTAGAACTACTTTCATCAGAAGTTTCAAATGCACATAAATTGCACTGAAAAGACTGTCCTGATAGATGTGATGCTTCATGAGTTTTAAAATGGTTTACATCACATGTACTGAATTTACATAAAATACAGTGAAAAGAATTTTGCCCAGTATGTTTTTTTTTATGTCTTTTCAAACTACTTTTATAACATGTATTAAATTCACATAAAGTGCAGTGAAAAAGTACTTGTCCAGCATGCATTCTTTCATGCCTTATTAAACAACTTCTATTAGATGTATTGAATTCACACAGCATGCAGTGAAAAACTTTCCCCCTTGTATGTATTCTTTTATGTTCATTTAAGTGCTTTCTATGTGTTGCTTCAAAGCCACATGAACTACATTGAAAAGGATTCTCTCCTGTATGTGTTTTTTCATGTGTACTTAATACTTCCTTCTGTGCAGTCTTAAAAATACAAAATCTGCAGTGAAAACATTTTGCTCTTGTATGTCTTTTTTCATGTTTTATGAACCATTCTTTACTTGCCGTTTTGAATCTGCATGAACTACATTGTAAAAGTTTTTCTCCACTGTGTGTACTTTCATGTATAATAAAAGCATCCCCAGAATTCGTTTTGAATTCACAAAAGTAGCACTGAACAAATTTTTCTGTAGTATGCCTTTTTTCATGTTGTGTTAAATACTTTTTATATGTGGTCTTGAATTCACAGTGAGAGCAGTGAAAAGGTTTTTCTCCTGTATGTTTTATTTCATGTATTTTTAATATATCCTTACGCACAGTCCTGAATAAACAGAAACTGCATCCAAAAGGTTTTTCTCCTGTATGTCTTCTTTCATGTACTTTTAGTTTATCCTTGCTTGCACTCTTGAATTCACACATACTGCAATGAAATCGTTTTTCTCCTGTATAAGTCTTTTCATGTCTCTTTATAAAACATTTATCACCAGTCTTCAATTCAGACAAACTGCAGTGAGAAGACTTTTCATGCCTTCTTTGATGTTTTCTTAAATGTATCTTATATGCAGTTTTGAATTCACACAAACTACAGTGAAATGGTTTTTCTCCTGTATGGGTTCTTTCATGTTTTTTAAAAGAACCCTTGTAAAGAGTTCTGAATTCACACAAATTACAAAAAAAAATGCTTTCTCCTGTAATAACTTTTTCCATATTATTTTATAAATAATTTTACCAAACACATATATTAATATATAAAAAAAAAAATCTTTTGCTTTAAACTTTTTTCTTCGATACAGCTTTTTTTTTCATTTCTGTAGTTTCTCATGGGTATGATCTATTCTATGACAATACTTTTACTTACATGAATTACTAGCCAAATGGGTTGCCATTTTTTTAGATACCATATTTTCATTAAGATATTTTTTGTGTAATATCCCACATATGATAAAATGATTAAACTAATGTTTAGGAGATTATACGTTTTTAAATATCTCATGAATTAAATATTTTTAATCTGGAAACTTAAGTTTTATTTTCTAATAAGGCATTTCTTAAATTTGAGGAACGATATTTATATATTCAATAAAACATACTCCTATTTTAAATAGAAAAATATTATAATTGCTTTCACCTAAAACTGGCAAGACAATATTGATCAGATATTATCTTTTACTGTTCTGTGTTTTCTAGCAATTAATTAATTAAAATCTCTTTGGATTTCTTTAAATAGTGATTATTTTTAAATAAATGCAAATTTTCCATGCAATTGATTTCACATCCTATAAGAATATACATGCTATATGACTAGTATAGGAAACCTGTTTAGAAGAGAAGTCCATAGAACATATAGTTTTCAAACTGTCATTATCCCACCATATAGAATAACAATAAACAAAAAGAGCACATTCTGTAAACATTGAGCTTTTCTGTATATGTAATCTCACACAAGTCAGTAATTTCACCTCTATAATCTCCATGGTTCCTAATTTGCTTAGAGAAATATATATAATTCTGAGATGGCTTAGATTGTAATTCAGGGATCAATTTCTTAATATTTTGAACATAAATATTCAATAGCATGTTATTCACCAAATATCACTGTTGAAATGATACTCTTCTCATGTCTTGGACCTACACAAAACAGAAAAGAAACATTAATATTAATCACTTAGGTTTAGACATAAAATGTGTCAAGAGATGATTTTATAAAAGTAAACCTACTTTACTAAGGAAGCACAAATTGTGAATTACAATTTTCATCAGAACAAACGTTTTGATCAGATGACACTGTTAACATTTTTATTGAATCAAACAAATCAAGATTCCAATTATCAATACCAGATTATGTAAACTGCTGGGGTTTTTTTATGATCATGGTAAAAAATTATTATTTCGAGCAAGATTACTCTTGGTTTATATCCAATCTGAGAAAACAGTTGATTACAATTAGATTTAAAGCTTTATAAATTGTGAGAACAAAAGAACAGTACATAAACTTATAGAACATTAATAAAGATGTTCATTTATGATTAATTCATTGTTACTGCAATGTATTTCCTTTAAACAAAATGGAGACTACATTTATATTCATAATGATATAAATGTGCATTTCTTAATTTGGATTCCACATTACATCATTCATGTGATCAAAATAAGAGAAATAATCTATTTATATTTGGAATTTGGAAAGCAACAGTAAAAAATTTAAACTCCATTTCAGCTCCATTTATGACTATCTTTCTAAGAGCATGCCGATCATTCTTGATAAAATAACTATAAACATATTGTAACGGGCACATACGTACGTTACATTGTTTTTTATTAGTAAACATTAAAAGAATAAAAGTTCGCAAATAAAAACTTCTTTTTTAAGAATTAAAAATTGAAAATTAAAAAATCATCTTAAACTCGTATATATATAAAATCGCACAGATAATAATAAAAAAATTATTATTAAAATAAAACTTTATTAAAAATAAAAAAAATATTTTAAAAGAAAAAACTTAAAAAGATTTAGAGATAAAAATATATCTTTAATTTTGGAAAACACATTAAGTAATCAGAAAATGGAAATGATTGTTTTAATTAGTCAATGTAAACTAGCCTTGGGCATTTAAATGTATAAGCATCGGTCAGATAGGAAAACAATAGAAACTAATAGCCAATGAATGAAAAACAATGGAATCGGACCTCAGCGAAAGGACCATATCATCATCGATGACGTAATGTCCATTGGATCCTTAAAATTATTATAAAAGGAAAAGTTTGGAAAATAAAAGGATTAGTTAGTTATTACGATGTGACTATATGTGTTAGTGCGGAGTTGAAGGAGAAGGGATTGAAAAGACGCACTCTTCAATCCCTTCAGTTTGTTAAAAAAAAAAAAGAAATGACATCGTTTTCTACGTTAAGGACCAGCTCAAGTAAAGACCTCCGGATAAATAAAAACAATGGCTAACGGGATACCAATATCTTCAGTACGGCGTGGGAATTCCCATTCAAAATTACCAACAACAGCAAGCAACTGTAAAGGATAAAGCTGGACATTTTAAAAATCGTAAGAACTTTATATTCACTTGAAAAAAATAAGAACTCTAAATTTTAAAACCTTTTTAGTAAATAATGCAATAGAATCCTATCTGACCAAACTAAATTCTTTATTAATATTGTTATTTGATGTATTTTTTTTTATTTTAAATCATTTCCATTTATATTTTTTTTGTTCTTTAAGTTTTATTTATGATTTTTGTTTTCCGATAAATTAAAATATATAAATGTTAAACTTAAGTCGGGCGTGAATGGCTATATAGATTTGTAAAGTTATATTAGGGGAGGGTAATCTTAGGTTATTTGTTTCATAGTTGAATTGGGTCAATGGATTGGATATATTGATGTAGTTAGTAGATGTAGTATGAGATCCGCTATGGGCAGGATTGCATATATACGCCACACACCTTCTGTCTGCCTATGGATGGGTTTGTAAGTCGGCAAAGAACCGCAATCCATTCCTATGGAGTTTTTTGTTTATTGTTCTACTCACCAACAGATGTGGCATTCCTGTTGGTAGAGAGACAATGTCTTCTCTAACTCTACTTACTGTTCAGATGTATATTCCTGACAGTATAGTATTTTGTGTTGTCGTATTTTCATGCTACATTGAATACATAAATATATCAGATGGATTGACCCAGTTTGACTGCGAACTTTTAGTCTAAGGTTAAATGGGGATAGAATGTTTTATCTTCAAATGCAAATCTATGTAATCTATTCATACTCGACACTAAATAAAAATGCATTAAATTTAAGTTGTTTATAGATGCTTGCATGGATTCGTTATCGGTTAATTATGTTTTGGTTTTTCATATTGGATCAAAATATATAGACATTCGATAAATAATGATACCTTACGGTGAGTATCTAAAATGTATTTATTCGGATGTCTTTTAAGTTATTGGTGTTAATGCGGTGTCTTATGATGAACACCATTGGGTTTCTTGTATTCCCTATGCAATTGACGGTATCAATGATTTTGTATTTTGATCGTTTATGTTTACTTTGAAATGTTTTTAACCGTGTAATCTATGTAACCGATCTATATTCAACATTATAAAACAAACTTTCATAAATCCATCTGTGCGAACTTAATTAAAATGTAAACTTATAATATTATAAAAATTAAAATGCAAATTTAAATTATAAAATCAAATTAAAATCTAAAATAAACATACTAAAATAATAATGTTAAATTTTATATATATATATATGTGCGTAAATAAATTTTTGTATGTTAATTACTGGCAGTGGCTTATTTTATTTATTTTTTAATATTGAAATATAATTAGATAAGATATTATATTACTAAATCTCTGCTACTCCCTGAGCTAGTGACTTGGGCTAACGACCGGAATCAAAATTTAAAAAAAAAAAAAAAATTTTTTTTTTTTTGACTTACGTATCTGCCTACTTTATAAATTTTTCTAGATTCAAATGCTAGATGGCGCTCTGTAGTGCAGATTATGTTAAGCTCTTCCTTCCGATCATTATAATATAGATATATTATGCAGTTTGTAGGCAGCTATAAGCATCAAATATAATAATTCAAAAATAAATTTATTTTAAATAGATATAGGATTAATCAATGTACTAATCTCACCAAAGTTAACAAAAGAGGAAATAAAAAATATCAAGGATTATTAGAGCTGGAATGCTTAAAGTGATTTTTTTTCCATGTAATTACTTTTTCCCAGCAAAAGATAAATAGACTGAAGTAAGATGATCCTCCTCCTCATTATTTCTTTATATTTGTGGATCAGAAACTTGAACACTTAATAGAAGAGTAATATAAACTCCAGACTACTCGATGAACTATGGAGAAATGTATGTTAAAAGTAATAAGAAGAGATTGAAACTGAAAGAATCTGGACTGGATATATGAGAAATGATAATAAGTGAAGAACTGAAGTTTTAAATCGGAAGTCAATAGATTGTAAAAAGCCTAGAAAGAGACTTTTATGTAAAATGAATGAAGAGACAATGCATTGCATCAAAAGAAGATGGAATAAACATAGAAAGACCTTCATTTTCAGTGAAGCAATGGTTGAAAATTATGATGTTAAACAATCAAAATAAATCCTTGAGTATCATAAGTGTTTTTAGAACATGAAAAAATATTTGATCATATTTTTAATCCTAAAAAAATATGGACAGCTCGCTTAATATTAAGAAATATAAAATTAATGAACACTGTTTATAAAAGTAATATATACTCAGTGATGAATAAAACATCTAAGGCTTCAGTAGAGTGCATTTAAGCCAATAAACATCACATGACCATCTCTTCTTATGCTTGTGTATAACTGTTGTTAAAACAGGCAAAACTCACTATATATATTTTGCCACACACAGCTAGCTAGAGTAATCAATGGATGCCTTCTGGCATCTATTGATTACTCTAGCTTGCTGGGTTCCGCAAAATATTCTGGCATCCATTGATTACTCTAGCTTGCTGGGTGTGGCAAAATATATATAGTGAGTTTTGCCTGTTTTAGAGTGCATTTACAAATATCCCCACTTAAAAGTAATATTTCATTTCTCTTTTTTCGCTTTGTTGAATATTATGGTTGCTATTCTCTGCATCAAAAAAGATTGTATTTAATTTTCTCCAAGTAAGGATATTAATATTGATTAATGCCATGTGATGGAAAAATGAAAACAATTTTCAGACAATTGTTTTATAGGAATACCCATTTAAACTGCCTTGGAATACGATCAACTCTCCCATCCATTACTTACTTCTACATGGATTGTTTAGATTTTTTCGTAATATGGCAATATAATAAATGAGATAAAAAAAATAGTGGTTTTAAAATAATGCTTCAATTAACTTCAACTTTAAAATAACTACTGTTTATTTAAATACACAACTGTTTATTTAAATATTTATTTATGTATACAAAGATTCTTCAGGAAAAAAATGTTACGTAAATCTATTCTGTGCATTTTTAACTTTAACATCAATTGGATTGGATTAATGGCATTAAATAAGAGGTTGCTTAATTGGCAAGAGAGAGAGACTTCTTTTCTAGCCAGATGAAAAACCTATTAGCTCAATATAAATAATGAGAGTAAAATTTCTGTATCACCACTTCAACTTATTTCAATTTTAAAATGATGAAAGTAATTGACTATTTATATATCATTTTATTAAAAACTATAACAAAGATTGCTATGACAAAAAAAAAAAAAACAGCAATTACTCAACAAATTTTTTACTGAGATAAGATAATGTATAAAGAAAAGAAGAAATATGAAAATGATCCTTTAAGAATTTAATATCTAAAGTTTTGTACAATAATGTGAAAAATAGGTAATAATGATATTAGAAAATATTAAATACCATTAAAGGGAATAAAAGTCTCAAAAGTGTAAAACAACATTCTGGAATTGATAGAAAACTTATTTTTGCAATAAGAAGGAACATGGAACTATTACAAAAAAATATAGAAGCCATCATGAAATGTGTGGAAGAGTTCTGTAGAGAATTATATAGCAATAAAGAATAAAAAAATAAAGTATCCCCTATAATTTATATCTTCGGAATTGATCCTGGTAACAATGGAATTATAATCGATATCTAAAAAAAGCAAGTAAGAAACTGTTGGTAAAGTTATATAGCAATGTCAAAATGATAAAGTTGTATCAGATGATTGGAAAAATGCAGTAGTAACTTTGATTTTTGAAAAAGATGATAAATAGATTAAAAATTACAGATTTATCAGCCTTTTATCAAATCAATAAACATTTTTTACCAAGATAACTACAACACATGTATAGCAAATTTTAGATTATAACCATTAAAAGAATAAGAAAGTTTTGAAAAGTGTTTTAAAAAATATATAAAAAAATCATTGAATGTGAGTTGCTATTATGTTTTGGATTTGCAGATTAAGAAAAGACATTTAATTCTATAAGCATTTTTTCAGTGATTTAAGTATTGGAAAAATATTTATCAAAATGCAACAATCATGAGAAATTTACAGTTATACAAAGAAGACTAAAATTAGGAAAGATGTTCAACAGGCTGATTCCATATCTCCAAAAGACTTTACAATAGTTTTTTTTTTTTTAAAAATACTTTGTGCATTAAAATGGAACCTAAGGAATTAAAAGTAAATGGAGATTATGTAAGTTATCACAAATTTGTAAATGATGTGACCATTTTGTTTTTGAAAATAATGCTTGAGATTCAGGAAATGTTTAAGAGTTATCAGATGTTAAAAAGTTATAATAATGTTCAATGGAGTTAACAAATACAAACACAATTAATACATATTGAATGAAATTAATCATGGAATTAAACTTGCATGGAGTGTTTTTACAGAAATAATATTAAAAGGAAATATGTCTATGTGTTTGAAAAGGAAAGTTTTTAACAAATGTGTTTTACAAATTCTTATTTATGGATTTAAGACTTTTAACGCTTAACAGAAAAGCAATACACAGATTTCTGACCACTCAAGGAAGCAAGGAGAAATGAATGTTAGAATACAAGAAGGGATCAAAACACATTCATGAGTGAACAAACAATTATTACTAACACCACTGAAAGAAATAAGATTCTGAAATGAAGCTGGGATGAGCACATTGCTAGAAGAAATAACAATAGGTGGATAAATGAGACATACATATAAATCTATAAAAGAAGAAAAGCTCCTGGTAACATTGGAATTATAAATGATATCTTAAAAGAAGCAAGTAAAGAAATAGAAAAATTATTGGTAAATTTATATACCAATGTAAAAATGATAAAGATGTTACCAGATGATTAGAAGAATGCAGTAATAATTGTAATTTTTAAAAAAGGCAATAAAAAAGATATTAAAAATTACAGACCTATCAGTCTTTTATTAAATCAATAAAATCTTTTACCAAGATAACAACTCATCTACAGCCAATTTTAAATTTTAACCAACAAAAATACAAGCAGGATTTGAAAGGGATTTTATCGCAGTGGATCATTTCCAAAATTGAAAGAAACAATGAATATGAGTTGCTGTCATGTTTTGGTATGAAAAGACATTTTTAATTCTGTAAGCATTTTTTCAGTGATTAAAGTATTGGAAGAATATTTATCAAAATGTTACAGCCATGACAAATTTACAGTTATATAAACAAAACAAATATTGGGGTGTTCAACAGACTGATTCTATATCTCCAAAAGATTTTATAGATGTTTTAAAATAAATATTTTGTGTATTAAAATAGAACCTAAGGAATTAAAAGTAAATGGAGATTGTGTAAATTATCACAAATTTGTAGATAATGTGATTGTTTTGTTTTTGCAAATAATGTTTCAGATACAGAAAACGTAAGAGTTATCAGATGAAAGTAAAAAAAACTGGATTAAAAATAAATGCTGAAAAGACTATAGTAATGTGTGAGATTTTTGAAATTCAATATTATATACAAATATCTTAGTTACATTATTAATATGGATTAATACATAATGGATGAAATTTATCATAGAATTAAAATTGGATGGAGTGCTTTTAATGAAATATTAAAAGGAATCCACCTATGTGTTTGAAAAAAAAAAAAAGTTTTCAACAAATTTGTTTTACCAGTTGAGAGTTTTAACATTTAACTGAAGTACAATATATAGATTTCAGACCACTCAAAAAAGCATGAAGAGATGTGTTAGAATACAAGAAGAGAACAAAACAAAATACACACGTGAGAGAACAAAGTTGTCATTAACAGCATTGAAAAAATTAAGAATCTGAAATGAAGTTGGGCTGAGCACATCGCTAGAAGAGATAATAATAGATGTATAGTTGAAATCTTAAACTGGATCCTAAATGACTAAAAACCTACAAACAGACTACATGTGAGACAGATGGATGAAATAAGGAAGTTTACTAGTGGGATATGGAGAATAAAGATTGAAATTGGAGAAACTGGATTACACTTGGAGAGTTATATTCGGGTTGATCGATAGTGGTTTAAATGATATATATTATTGGTTTACGTTATTAGAGCAATAAAACATGAACTCTATACTTAAATTGATATATTTATATAAAACTTAGTAAACACAAATATACATTGAATATCATCTGATTACCCACCCCAATCTATATTATACACTAGATTAAATACTGTGCGCGCACGTGCCCTACTTCCTGGTGCATTTGAATGACACAATTCTATAATGTTAATTGACATTCAAACGCAAGCGTGGTCAAACATCTTAATCAAAAAATACCAAGGGATACTCTTATTTTGCTACTGTTAATTCATTATTAGCCATTAATCCTTATTACATCAGTATTTAGTGTTTAAAATGATGAAATTGTTTTTTATATGGAAGTTAACCGAATTCATATAAAGTATTTTTTCCGGAGGGCAATTTTAGATAGTCATTCTTAAAATATAAATGAAAATATCCATTTGTTGATATTAATCACCTTATAATCTGTTGTTAATCAATGTTAGCAAAACTACTCACAATTATTGCTATTTTTTTTTTTTTTTTGCCCAAACTAATTTCAAACAGCTTGACATTTCATTTGAAGAATTACTTGCAAATTATTAAGTTGCATATAATAACTGTAAAATTTATTTTAAAGACTACTGTTGCCTGGTCATCAGAGTTATTATTACAACGAAGATGTAGTTTTAACAGTGAATTAAAATCTTAGATAAAAAAAAAAAAAACAATACAAATTCATTCTCTTAGGAAGTATTAACGTGCATATTTAAATATTAACCGCAATAAACGTTACTTGCGTGAAATGTTTGCGTATAAAATTTTAAAAGAATCTTACCTACAAATGTTTTTTCTCCAGAAAAATAGCGTTACCTCTAAATAATCCCCAAATCCTCTCCTGCCCGCCATCTATTGGGATTGTCATGAAATTGTGTTAAACAAAACAGGAGTGGTGGGTACTAAGAGAGCAAGTTGCATTGTTTGAAGAAAGCAAAAAAACATTATATTTTAATCGTCCAATAAAGGAACTGCTTCGCCTTAGTTTGGAGTGTTTAAATATTACTAACATTTTCAGTAACTATAAATCTCTTTACATATTAATGTAGACTACAGAAATATCCCACGACTTATTGATTTTAAGCTTTTTAAAAAGCGAAGCATTCTAAGTGAATGAAATTATTAAAAGTTCTTCCCCCCCCCCCCCTTGATTTTAGATTTAATTTTCATCAGACATATTTTTATTTGCATCTCCCCACTCTACCGCTTTTTGGTAATATATTAAATTGATGTTTACAAATTTCGATTAATTTAACTGTTTTCAAATAAACATCAGTTATTTTCTAATTTTATTGTCTTTAAATTCTTATACAATTTTGATATCCTTGTTCATATGCCCTCCTCAATCATGATGATCTGAATTTTGTTCACAATTATACAATCATATAATATGTTTCCAATCTTACTTACCTTTTCTGAGGATTTATTTTCATGTGTTAATGTATACTGGCCACACATTTCTAATATTACTTTGATAATGTAAATTTATCTTCATTATTTTCTTAAAAAGTGATTTTATTACATCCAATAAATTAATATATAACAAATTAAGGCAATATATTTGAAAATTCAAAATAGCATTTATTATGACATTTAATAAACTAAAAACATTATGTATTTTATCGTCTCTCACTGCCTGCGGTTCAACATACTTACTTACATGTAGCATTACATAGGAACTAAAATTTAATTGATAACTATGTGACATGTTTCACTTAGCTCATAGTGTAACTCACGAATGAAACTGTTTAAGGTTACATTATAAATCTAAAATTTTTTTTGGCAGATATTTTAAGTTTTTATTAAACTGCTTTTACTACTATTTATTCTCGGGTCTGTTGAACAAAAAAAGTTTGTTTAAAACTTCCCTACATTCAATAGCCATTCGAAATCTCAGCAGTGAAAATGCAGTTCTCTCTTGAATCAAAAAATATGAGCTCAGAATCTTGCTTCATAAGTTACCAGAGAGGATAAAATTTTATTGTAAATAATTGAAAACGAAACAAAAAATCACATCAATTAGTCTTATTAAGAAATATTGTAGTAGGAAAAATACCATAGATATTTGCTATCACTATTAGTCGAATATTCATTCACTAATATATTTTCTAATATTTTTATAGTTGGATTTACAATTAGAATAATTAAATTCTGGGGTAGCCCATAATCACCAAATACAATGATTTTCTTAACATTACCAAATCAGTTAACATGAAAATTATTGTCAAATAAATAGTTGCTACATATCTCTTCCAATGACTTAACTTTTCAATGACAAATAACTTCATCCATACTAAAAAAAAAAAAAATTTTTTTTTATTCTTAAAAATTTTATATAAGTTTTGAACTTGATCTTATAAACAACTATTTGTTGTTAGTTCATGTCTGCTATTGCCATTCAGATTAGACAATTCCAAAGAGCATATGATGCTAATATATTATTAAGAATAAAATTATTTTAATTTGAAATCATTTATTACAATAAAATGTTATAGTTCAAGAAAAAATTTAGTAGCAATTTTTTATTTTTATTTTTGGTCTTCAAAACACAGTCTGGAAACATCAAGAAATGTACTTAGAACATTGATAAAATATTTCTTAGACTTTTTATGTCAAAGATCTCATATAATAGATCCAATTATTCCTGAAATTTTTTCAAGCATTTCCTATTAGTTAATTTATTTGTGACTTCTTTGCTAATTATCAACATAGGGTATATAATTTTTTTCTAGGTTTGTGACAAATATTAAAGAGCAAAATTATGTATGAAGTAATGTTTTTATTACAATATATCAGGGATTAAATATGTGTGGAATATATGAATAGAACTATATTTCTCTTAAATAATATCTTGCATTGACCCATAAAGAATATTGTTGCATATCAAGAAACATTTATAAGTAAAGCAAGATATTAACAGTCACTAGTCTCCATACCATAGGGCCACCCATTGCAAGCCATAGTAATCAACGGATGTAAAAAGTTTGTCCATAAAATTCTTATCTCGTGCCTACTCACTATTAGTTTCTAGCTTGTTGATTACTGAGAGCACTGCACCTAGATCTTAGGATCTAATTCAATCCTCTAGCAGCCATCTTTTACCCTCTTGGTTAACTAAAAAGCTACAAGTCCAAAATGAAAACACAATAATGTTTTAGATCCAAACTCATTCCCTTGTATAGTTATATAGACCTGAAACCAGTTCAGTATCTATACATTTTGGTGTCTTTAATAACCATAGCTTACCATCATCTTATGGACAGGATAGGTATTAAACCATTGAACATCACAACATTATCATTTCCTATGCTTACACAATTTGACAAAATAGTAACAGACTCTCCATAAAATACTGTCATCCTTAGTAATAAAGGGATGCAAGAGGATTTGTGCATCAAATCCTTATTTATTGCCTTCTCATCCAATATCTTCAGACTAGTTTGAAGCTTGTGGTTTTCATCAGTGATTGCAGTTTTTAAAGAACCAAACACACAAATGTATGAATACTGAACTGGATTCAAATCTATACAACTATACATGTAAGCTTGGATTGAAATCATTGTTTTCATTTTGGACTCGTAGGTTTATTGTGAACTAAAAAGGCAAAAATTGCTAGTGAGCAGGTTGCAATACATCTTAAGGTTTAGACTAGATATAGAGCTCTCAGACCCAAGCTTCCCCACTGATGAAAGCCATAAACTAGAAACTAGCCTTAAAAATATTTATGAGTAGGCATTATATAGGGATCTTGTGCACAAACCTTCTTGAATCCATTGATTGTAATGATTTGCACTATGTGGTGCTATTGTATGGAATTTGCTACTGATATAAGTTTGTGTAAGCATGGTATATGGTGGTCATGTGATGATTACAGGTTAAAACAAGATATGTTGTTCAATTGTAAATGCTATAAGCATGTGTTTTTTTTTCCAATGGGGATATTTATTACAGAAATATTACTGCATTGACATAATACAAATAATATGACATTTTAGTGGTAATGCATTTTTGCTAGTTTTGATTTTTTTTTTCATAATTTATTACAAAGAAATATATATTTCATATAAGAAAAATCTGATGTTTCAATTCTTAGAAATTATGTTAGCTTCTAGGGTGTATCTTAACGGGAGTAAGAGAAATCGTGCATGTGTGGGTTTTTTTATATTTGTTATACAAGTTGTGTTTCTTTTGTAATGGAGTTTAGATAAATTTATTATTAAGATAGTTGTTAAAAAGTTCATAATTTATAAGTATCCTGAATATGTTATGGCATATTTTTCATAACTGAATATAAATATTTATAATTACAAAAGTATATACATTTACATATTTTATTACAATATATATAAAAATCCAATAGCCTAACATTAAATGGAATAAATCTACAAAGAAGTATTTCTACCATGTATTGATAAAACAATCCAGCATAACTGAGTCTGTTATTAATAATTAATTGATAATGCATCAATTCTTTTTACTCTGGTGATTTCTAAGCAACTATAAATAAATGACATAGCTGTATTGGATTACTGATCAATATGTCATTAGAATAATTATTTAAATATGTGAAATATTCAATACTATTTAACAAAATCAAACTATATATCAGCATCAAACCACCAAAACATCACATGACCATAATTTCCTACGATTATATAAGCAGTTTAAACTTGTAAACTTTCACCATACAGAAATACACTCTAGATGGGAATTTCAAACCACAAACTTTATGGCGCTTCTTGATTCTTATGGCCCCCACTGGGTGGCATTACTATATAAAGAGAGTTTACTATTTCTTAAACTGCTTATTTAAGTATAGGAAATGGTAGGAGAATTAGCTATACAATGGCAAAATTCTAAGAATATTCTTAGAATATTTTTGATTTATGTATTACATGTTTAAGTTTGTGACATAAGGCACACCAACTTTTTATGGCCAATGGACTAAGAAATTTATGATCCATTTTTTTTAAAAATTAATATAAACATAGTTGTAAATAAATGTATGCTAATTTCAAATTTGGACAGTCAAAATATAAGTAATATTCTCTAATATAAACATATATTTCACTGAAAACATTTGTTTATAAATCTGCTCTTGAGCATTCAATTATCATACACTAACTGAGCACAGAGCACTTTTTTTATTTCTAAAACAATAATTAAAATAATTTGCTACTATTTTATATTTTTTCTCTATATGTAACCTTTTCAAAGTTTAATACTAGACAATTATTCCTTTTCTAATTAGTCATATTATTTATCTCCAAAATTATACAATCAGTCACCAAATTTCTTTCACACACTATATTAAAACAGGCAAAACTCTCCATACAGTAGTGCAAGCATAAGAAATGGTGATTGTGTGATGTTTACCGGTTTCATAAAAATATAAAACATTACTATTAATAAATCATGTACAAATATTTAATTTCTTTATATTGTAATTATTAAAGAATCCATTTCAATTTAAAGGTTTATCTTATTTACAATTTGAATATTATTTTCATCAAACAAAATTTATTTATCATTTATATAATTTTTATTCGGGTAGAAATTATTATGCTTAATTAGCATCTTACATTAGATAACTGATTTAAATCTTAAAATTGTTTACAAGTTATTTTTTAATTCTTTTTCATAATCTCTTAAAAATAATACTCCAATAAATCCTATATATAGATCCATAATTCTAACGAAATTCTGAATCAGCTTTTAAATGTCGCTTATGTTGAAAACTTATAAATTTATTATCAGGTAACATATTTAAAATTTTTAGTTATCTTTTAAAAATTATTCTTATGAATAGTTTAATGATTAATTAAGGTCAAACTCTTGATTATTTACATCAAGGTTTATGATGATGGTATGTTATTTATAATTTTAGGTTGGACAATCCCTGTCATCACGTTTAAATTAAATGTTTTTAGAAAAATGCAAACTTTATTTATACTCTGATGAGTATAAAATGTTAGGTGATAAGATTAGTTCAACCTAAAATAAGTACATTGGAAATGCAAGATTATAAAACAAATTTTAAATGGTAGAAAATAATCAGATCAGTTCAATTTAAAAAAAAAAACCAGTTTATAAATGATGTGGAAAAACTGTTATAATAATAAAAAAGATGGTTATAATTCAATAGAATTTATAAAAGTTATTAAGAGCATAATTTACGAGTCATAAATTTCAAATATTTTATTTACCATTATGATTTCAATAACGGGGGAAAAAACTCTTTAATAAAGAGTGAGTTTTAGAACTTTTTGTATGCCTAATAAGATTTAATGAAAGATGTAATCAGAAAGTTCAGACAATGTATTGGAAAAACACCTTGATTTAAGAGGAATAAATGCATAAATTTTATTCTCAAATACTGTTGACATATTTAGAAAAAAATAATAATGTTTGATTTTATTCTTAAAAATGCAATTCAAAAATGGTATTGATTATTAATGTTAGATATTTTGAATGAAATGGATATAAAGTACAATTTAAAAAATATAAAAGTAGTATATAAATCAAAAGATTAAGCTATAACTATGTTATATTATTTGTGTAATAGGTACAAAGAGTATGATACATAATAATTATACATACTGTAAAGAAAATTAACAATAAAAATAAACATTACAGTGATAATAAAAACCAATAAATAAATTGAAGGGAATAACACTGTTAAGTTCAATCAGGGTTAAAGAGTTTATAGTTTCTTTGTAAGTTTTATTGGGATGTCTGGTAGAGCTTCCATGTCTCTTGATATATGAACAATATTGCAAGAGTTTTGTCTCTTTGCGTCATGCTATGATTGAATAATGAGTCTTCATTCGGCTTGGGCAGGTGATATTGTGTTTTATCCCTTACTAGCCATATGGCATACATGATAAATATTACTAGTCTGATTGTGGGAATATCCCTTCCGCGTATGCATTCTTTGATATTTAGTATTTTGTAATAGTCAATTCTTGAGTTATCAAATATTATTCTTTTAATACTACCTAGACCCATGCAGGTTTTAATTATGTGGTCAAATGTTTCCTCTTCCCTGCCACAGTCAGTGAAAATTGATTGAACTTTAGAGACAAATTTCTTATATCAGAGGAACCAGTTGACTGGCATGGCATCGAGATTTATTTTAAGTAGGTAATTCAAGTATTTGGGTTCTAAGACCCAATACTTGAATAGTATAATTAGTTTGTGGTTGGTTATTCCTAATATTGACACATGCTTCACGATCTCAAAGAAATGGAATAATTAGTCTTTGAACTTTGCATAATTTGCATATAATTACTTCATTCAGAGCTATGAAGATGAGAGCACATCTCTTGAAAGCACTTACAGAATAATATATTTTATTTAGTTTTTAAGTAAAAAGTAGTATATTTTACAAATATATTTTCACATGCAAAGTTTTCGATTTAGGTTTGAATTACAACGTTTGATGTAAAAGTTAAATATTTTAAAACTCCTTAATTATATTTACATCTGACATCAATGAAATTTTTTATTTAACCTATGCACATCTATAAAAAATTGCACACATATGTATAATATTAAATTAAATGTCATGAATTAATGTAGATGTCAATAAAAGAATAATTTTTATACACTAATTAAAGAAACATATCCAAGAAGGATAGTACTAGGTAATGATAATTAAAATTGATATCTAAAAATTAAACCATTCACTCTAATAATCAACCATAGATTTTGAGTTTTCTTAAAGATACAGTGAGATAAATAAAAAAAATGTTACTGTTGGCTACTTTAATGACTTTGGGGATATTAATTTTTATTGATAATTAACAAGCAATATCATTACAGGACATGGAACTTATCTTAAAGCATTAAAGATATCTACTTATTAATTTGATGAATATGTATATTGTAACAGGAGTGATAGTTTAAATGATTTCAAACCATAAAGATTGGAGTGTTGTTTAAATGGTTCTATCAGGTAATCTAGAATTTTGTCATCCAAAATATATAATTTTATTTCTTTCTACTTTTATTTAGTTGTACTGTATACTCATACATATATTGTTAGATAATAGATATGTGGAAGCATATATACTATGGAAAGAATATTCCAGATGAGTTTCTATTTAATGAACATGCCAGTTAAAGACTCAGCTTGTGAACTGACCTCTACAAGTACGCCTTTACCCCACTTAGCGATGGCAATTGGTCCTCCAAAACTCATTGTTAAGCAAGAATATTGTATACAGATTACGTAATTATAATGGGGGTCTATGGGAAAAAAATTGGTTGGTTCCTAAAGCTAAAAAATTACACTAACTTGGGAATAAAAAACATATTAAAAAATTATTTATTGAATGCATTGTATAAAAATATGTAAAACCAAAACCCTTAATGCAATATGCTTGTATAAACTATGCTGTATTATGCAGATATTCACTTGAAATATGTACATACTGTACTATATATGTATGTACAGTATATATGAATATGTAAAAAGAAAAAAACTTAGCTTAATTTTTTGAGTTATCAGTTGCACATTCTAAGAGCTATTGCTGTCTTCTAAATCTTTTTTTGATCTTGGTTTTTTTGGAGGAGATGCATCAGATGTTGATGGCTGAGAATCCCTGGAGAAAAAGTTTAGAATGGATAGTTGACATGCTTCTTGAATTTTCTTTTCATACAACATGTTATAAGGTCTCATTATTTGACTGAAGGCACTTATTTAAAATTTTGTATTACAGTACATATTACTGTATACTGTATTTATGTTTATTACTTATTTAAAATTATTGAAATTAAAAAACAATGTTTAATTAGAAATTATTTAATTGAAAATAAAGACTTATTACTGTACATGTACATCAGTCAACTTTAGAAAAAAAATTCAACTTATTTTAAAAGAAAAAAAAATCCAATTGTACTAATTTTCTAAAAACATATGCTAGGTTTATTTTTCTTTTATTTTATATTTGCTATAAGTCGATTGTTGGAATCTTAATAAATACAGTATTTTTAGTAATCTAATAGTGCCCCTCCCCCCTCCCGTTCGTGTAGAAAGAAACTCATTAACATTTATTTTAAATACACAATGTTTTTCTTTTTAAACTTTTCTAATTCATTGCGTTTTAAAATGTTTTTCTTTTGATTTGAAATAACTTGAGTGTAAACAACATGTTTATTAACAAAGTTAGAAAATCAATAACTATTTTTACATAATTATCCAGGTGTTCTAAAAATAATATATCGTAAATAAAAAACATACCCACGCAGTTTAATATTCATATTTAGTGTTTTCCTGAAAGTTTGTGATATTTATATATTGGAGTATTTCATCATCTAATATATGTGTTGAATGTCTTTAGAAAAATTAAACTTTATTTAAATAATCCAAGTACTGTACATTATATTTAAATAAAGTTTTAATTTTTCTAAAGACATTCAACACTTATATGTATACAGTATTATAAACAAATTAAAAATCCTTTTTCTTTTCAAAAACTTTCTTATCTCAATACTGAACATATATATATACTATATACAGTATTTATATAATACAAAACTCCAACTGTTTATCTTCATAAAGTCATCATTTTCAGGGATATCTCTCTCCCACTGCTATATTTTATTACACTTTTTTTTATATTATTTAATTACAAATCAACGTTGAAACATTTGAGTTTTGTATTATATAAATATATATATACTGTATATGTTCAGTATTGAGATAAAAAAATGAAGTTTTTGAATAAGAAAAAGGATTTTTAATTTGTTGATATTATTGTAGAACATATATACGTATTTTAAAAGAAAAAGTGGATGAACATTTGCTATGTTATTTATTATATATGATGTGTACAGTACTATAGTGCTATGTATTAATATTGCATTATAATAATATCTGCAAGTAATAGAAAGTTAAATACTTTAAAGATACAGCATTATAATATAATATCAGCAAGTAATAGAAAGTTAAATACTTTAAAGGTACGTGTCTAAAGATAAGAAAAGAAATAAGCATTTCCAGTTTTATCCCCCCCCCCTCTCCTCTACATGGGAAACTCACGAACCTCAGAGAAATAGCAGTTTGGAATGCGGACCCGAAGCAAGACAAGGCTATCCCAGACTCCTGTGCATGAATGAGAAGAGCGGTATTTAAGGCCCAGTGAGAACAAGAAAATTGTCATGAGATAGCAGAGTACCAGAAGACGGCATGCCGGCTGAAATCAAAACTCGTGATCCAGTGAACTCTGCCACTGAAGGTGCCAAAGCGGAACTAGGGACTTATAGAGGCGATCCGTGCTTTATTATTATTTGTCATAAGCCGCAAGGCCAGATTATGTAAGCATATTATTAATATATTAAACTTGTAGTAATCATAGAGGCAGTACTGTAATTCGTATATTAAATTATTAGTAAGAATATATATGTAACCTAAATACACTAATGTCAGTTGTTGTAAATATGTTAATATCGTTTTGTTGTAAATAAATATTTATTATTATTAATTATCAGTAGTTGAAATTATTTAGTTCGTGTGATTATAAGTAGTGGGGGAGAATATTACAATGGCACAGTCGACAGGATACGTTCCAGTAGAAAAATCTGGTGCAATTTAGAAACAGTAATGGATTCGAATTGAATTGTATAACGTAAAGAAAGCTACAAGGAAATTGAGAATCGAAGTCTGGGTGAATATTGAATTAGTAGTCGAAAAAATTGTTTTAGTAAGCGTATTAATTTTTTTTAGTAAACGTATTAACATTAATTTGTTTTAGTAAGCCTATTAATAGAAATTTGTCCCAGTAATCGTGTTTAATAGTTATCTCGTAGTGAAATATTTTTTTTTTTTAAAAAAAAAAATATCTCGTAGTGAAATTTTTTTTTTTTTTTAAAAAAAAAAAGCAAAATAGAAAATGATGACATCAGTACCTCAGGTAACAATTAACGAGTTCAATGTTAATAACCCTTTTGATTGGCCAATTTACCTTAAGAGAATCGAGAAACTGTTTTTGATTAATGGCATGACAAGTGACCCCATTAAAGTTGCCACATTATTGTGTTATGCTGGGCAACAAGTAATCGAAATAGCAAATAGACTCTGTGATCACGAAGAGCCAGAGAATTTGTCATACAATGTAGTTACGGGGAAATTAAATAATTTTTTCAGTCCCCAGCCTTCGAAGCATGTCGCAAGACTACACTTCAGAACCGAAGGCAAAACAAGGGAGAGCGTATACGAGATTATGATCAAGCTCTAAGATAACTTGCTAAAAGTTGCAGTTATGGCGATACCTTAGAGGATAATCTGCTTGAGCAATTACTTTGGGGCATGTCAGATGATAGGCTTAGGCAGCAGTTACTGGCCTCAAGAGAGTTAATGTATGACGAAGCACCCAAAATGGGAGTAGCCCATGAAATAGTACTCAACCAATCTGAAGAATTTAGAAATTTTACCCACAAAAATGATGGTAATGCGTATATTCAGAAAACTGAAAATAAGTCCCAACCTATTAAGAGCAAAACATATGAGATAGTGTGTTATTGCTGTGGAAAAAAAGGCCACATGGCTCGTAAGTGTAAATATAATAAGGAGCATTGTAGGACCTGTGGTAAAGTTGGGCATTTGCAGAAAGTATGTCGAAATAAAGGAGAAAAGGATCATGGCAGCTCACCAACTTGTAAAGTCGAAAATAAAAAAAAGTGTGATATTTACAATACAGATTGGTACGGAAATCAGTTTATGCTGACAGTTAATTTATTAAAGACACCAGTGAAAATGGAAATTGACAGTGGAGCAGGCGTGTCAATGATGACACTTGAAGACTGGGAGAAAGTAGTGCAGAATCGAAAAAACCCTCCTTTATTAATGAAGACAAGTTTAAGAGCAAAAGATGCTAGTGGAAATAGTATGAAAATATTAGGGAAGGTGATGGCTCAGATTGAATTAAATAGTAAGGTTCGAACACTATCGTTATATATAGTACAAGGCGGTCTAAATCCTATTATAGGTAGGGAATGGTTCGATGCTTTGGGAATAGAGATATGTGTGATAAATAAAGTTGCTATTGAGCAAGAAATGAGAAATAAATATTGTGAATTATTTAAAAGTGATGAGGGAAAAATTATTACGACACCTATAAACATAGAGCTACAAGGTGGTGCGACCCCCGTTATCTGCAGACCCAGAAAAGTTCCTTTTGCGCTGCAAACTAAGGTGGAACAAGAGTTGATAAATCTGATTAGTAAAGGTATATTAACGCCAGTCAAGAAAACGGAATGGGCCACTCCAATCGTGGTTATATCTAAGCCAAATGGGCAGATACATATTTTAATTGTTTTATGAAAAAAATATTGTATGTGTATACAATTACAGCAAAGTCATTACTTGTATACATATTACAATAATATATGTTTGCTTTTGGGTAAAATGAATTTAATATAGCTATCTCTGATGTCATCAGTGATGCAAAATTCAAGATGGCTGCCAAAAAAGTTTTTATTTTTCCTGATCGTTATAGCAAATAATCGATTGTACATCGAAGTAATGGGTTTGATGATGATCGCTATTGCAAAATATCGCTAAATAGACAGTTGCTAAGTGGAGTAAAGGTGTATAATGAATTCTTACATATAATTTAAATGACATAACAGGGCACAGTGCAGATTATCAAAAGACATAAAAATACATATAGCCTTAACATGCACTTGAAGATAAATACTCAAATTATCATCTATCAGATCTGCAATTCAAAATATTGCTAGCTTTGCTTTTTTTCTTTTCCTTCTTCCTGAAAACAGAACAATTTATAATGCAGGTTGACTCCATCTTTGGAATCCAATTCATCCATTATAATACCCCCTCTTAGATGATGGAAACAATTTATTAAATCATCTGTTAATGTTTTCCCAAAGTATGCATATGTAGGTATTAGAATTATAAATGCTGTACCATTAATCTCTTTGCTGTTTTACTCATGAATAATGAAGCTTAGTTATAAAAGAATGTTTAGCAAATAAAATTACAATGAAAACTAAATTTTTCAGAATAATGCACAAGCAATTACTATACATATGCTTATTATTTAATTAGCATGCAAGATAACTTTTATGATGATGTCACAAGTTGAAGAAACATCAGATGTTCTAGAAAAAAAGAGAATAGAAATATCCATGAAAAATTCAGAATAAGACATCCCCATATAGTTATACACAAACAGCTACAGGCAAGACCAGAGTCAAATAGTTCAGGACCCAATTGAATATTTGTAGTGGTCCATTCAAAATATAGCATTAACATTTATAAATAAACATGCACTTTTCAATATAAAAAAATAGTAATTGAATAGTACAAATTAAACTATATATTATGTATATTGAAGCAATATAAAACAAAGTTTAAAACCATTTTCTAGCATTTGTCTTGGAGGTTAGATACCATGCTTTTTCATTTTCAATGATAGGACCATTAAACTGTCTAGCCTATCTTGAGTAATAATTGTTCATAAGTATTTGTTACTAGTTTTAATCTTGAAAGTGTTTTTCACTTGAAGCAACAAATACTAGTACAATTAAATATATCTGAAATATAATAAAGAGATTAGGAAAATCTGCAGCTCTATCATGTTCTGCTAGAAATTAAAACATTTTAGAAAGCTTTCTGTAATACTCCAATGAAGTAATACTTTTTAAAATTTCCATTTCATTGACTTATAAATTACCATCTAATTTTATTTTGTTTACAAAATTAAGAGTTAACTTTCTTGTGTGTATTTGTCCAACCCATTTCTAACTATGTGGCATGCTTTTTTATTTCATCCTTTTCCAATTATTGAAATTTTCCCCAAATTGCAAATAAATTATATGACTTTTCAATTGTTCAAATCAAGTTTGTAATAATTATTTTGTTTTATTCAGAATGACATTAAAAAACTTAATTTGAATAGTTCTACAGGATGCCTTTATAACTAAAATAGAGGTTTTTTTCTCCATCTTTTTTTTTTTAATTTTGAAATTATCTTCAAATATTCCACAAGTGTTTTGCCTCAATTAATGCTTGCTTGAGGCCAATACCCCTGTATTTGGTCTAATGACATAACAGTATTTTAAATGAAAAAGTACTTCAGAAATATTCTCAGAATCACTTTGTAGTTCCCTGCTAACAAAATTTATCTGGAAAAGTAAATCATATCAAAAATAGAGAAATTTAATAAATTCATGAGTATGCAAGTGATTCCATATTACTTTTAATTGAGGATCTTATGTTTCTGGTATTTCAAGATGTATAACATAAACTTTATCTATTTGATATCTCACTGCCTTAAGTCTTTCATGTGGTATTTCCACCTTATATTGCAAAAAAAGATCATTAACTTTTTTTTACAAAGAATTGACAATCTGGTTGTGGATAAAAATAATAAAACAAAGGGTTTGAAATTGACCAAAGAAAGTTAAGCATCAGGGCAAGTTTTACCTGTATATGCCAAAACAATATTATAATTATGACAAGCACAGGATGTAATAATTGCATTTGGAATTTTTCACTCCAAAAATTTTGTTCTATTCATCTTTATCTTGGAATTTTTTTTTTTTCATTTTATTACTTTCTTGCCTTCATTTTTTGGGTTTCTTAATTTACTACTTCCCACTGTTATCCAGCATTTGGATTGCATTATTTAACTTGCACTAACTCTATCACTTGTATATCAGCTTTCATTTTTCTCTAATAGTCATTCATTTGATGAAGTCTTATGAACATTAACTTCATGGTCATCTGATCAGTTTTTAAATGCTCATGTTCATCTAGTCTATTATTTAATTTTTCAGCTTCGAAGATTGTCAGTTCAACATGTATTATTTTAAAAAGGAGCAATTCACTCTTTTCTGTTCAATATTCACTTTGATTTTAACCCATATCTCTCAACATTAAAATGTCTTTTTATCCCATTTAAATATCACAAATATTTCTCAAAATTTATTTCATTTGTTGCTCTTATGTACCCAGTGTTTGCTGATTACACATCTGAAATACACACACACATATATATTTCAAGTAATTAAATTACTTTTGTAATATTTCAATTCAACATTAGCTAGACTTCCATGACAATATGAAGGATGAATGAAGAAAATTTATTTGTTAATATATACTATCAGTTCACCACCACCATTCATTTCAATGCATAATAAAATTGATTTAAGCATGAACTTTAGGAAATTTATGATAATAAAGATAAATATTTAATTTTTATTATACATTACCAATAACATACATATAGTTATAAAATGTAAACATTAAATATGCCATAGTGATATCATTGTATTCTCTTTTAACTATTACCAGTTCACTGCTGGATGAAAGTCTCAAAGTTTGATCCAGATTTTCTGATAGGTCTTCTACCCATATAATATCATGAAATATCTTTATGTCTCTGAATCATCTCACAAATTGAATTTTCAAGTTCCAATCTCTTGGTATTGTGTAGCCCAGATTTTTTCAGGGAGTGCTAATTCATTTTAGATCTCTTATTCTAATATACTTTCTTGAGTAATCACAGTAGTTCAGGGGTCCCCAATCCTATGCCCGTGGGCACCATGGTGCCCGTAGACCATTTTATGTGTGCCCACCATTATCCAAACATGATAAAAAATTATTTATCTGATACAAATAAATGTAATTTTTAAAATTTGTTATAAATTATTGTATTATATTGTAATCAAATTGTAGGGCATACTATACTTTTACAACGTAAAAATATAAACGTTAATTATATGTTAAAATTTTATTTTTGAAATAAATATTTTTTTGTACAATATGTGTATTATTAACAACATCCAACTATAAATTTACATTGAAAAAATAAATGGTGCCTACCACCTGGCCGGTATTATAGAATGTGCTCTTAAGTGCAAAAAGGTTGGGGACCCCTGCAGTAGTTTATATTGTTGCTTTATCTAATTCTCAGATTCATAAATAACAATTTGTAGAACACATCGTTCAAAAATCTTTCCTCTAGCAGACTTACTCGTACTAAAAGTACTCCTTTCAAGTTTAATTTATTATTAATTCCATGCATTGTTTCCATCTGTATTAATAATCTGATAGGTATTTGTTGTTACCTTCCCATTCATGATAATTAATTTATATTTTCTTCTGACAAAATCCATAAACATTATCTTAGTCTTTTTAGCATTTATTTTTAGTCCTACTTTTTAAGCTTCATCTAATAACTTGCATGATTTTCTGAAGCTCTTGGCCATTACTCACAAAATAATCACAATTTGCAAATTCTGGATGATTTAAATAATCATTATTTTTCTCTAACTCCTTTATCTTCTCATGTTAATCCATTTAATATTTCTTCTAAAATTGGTATAAAGTTTTGGTGTTATGGAATCACCATGTTGAACTCTCTTTTCAATGTTCATGTTCGTGCCACAACATAATCTAATTTCTACTGTTGCATATTTTGATAAATATTCTGCATAATATGATTTTATCCTACATCTATATCTTCCTGCTTCAGTTTAATTCCCATGGAAATGCCTCTAGAAATAAGTGGTTTTATAATTTACAGAAATTCATATTCACTGATTATTTGTATATTTATCAATATGTAGAGATTATCCAGTGATAAAACCACTTTTAAATCCAAATTGTTTTGGTTTATAAAAATTCAAATTTTATTGTAGATGACCTTAGTAAAGATGTATAAAACATAAAAAAAAACTAATAAGACACTTACTTTAATAACTTCTTTATCATCTTTCATAAATATCAATATTATTACTGCACTAATCCAATCTGGTACTTTTTTATGATTTAAATGTTTGATATATAACTATAACGATCCGGAGAAAGGAGACTTAATGTAAACTGCACTACACAGGTGCCAGCTAGGCATTTGAACCTAAAAAAATTTATATAGTAGGCAGATACGTAAGTTTAAAAAAAAAATTATATATTGGTTGATTCCGGTCGTTAGCCCATTGTCACTAGCTCAGTGGAATAGCAGAGAATTATATTTTATAAATTCTTGTCTAAGAATATTTTTTTAAAAAAAGAATAAAATAAGCCACTGCCAGTAATTATACACACAAACATTTATTAACGCACATATAAATTTTGAATCATTTTAACATTACTTTTACTTTATAATTTTAACTTGATTTTACATTTTAATTTTTATAAGTTTACATTTTAAATTTTATAAGTTCGCACAGATGGATTTATAAAATGTGTTTTTAATGTTGAGTATAGATCGGTTACATAGATTACACAGTCAAAAACATTTCAAAATAAACGATCAAAATATAAAGTCATTGATGGAAATGCAGAGGGGAATTTATAAGAAACCCAATGGCATTCATCATAAGATGCCACAAGACACCAATAACTTAAAAGACATCTGACATAAATACATCTTAGATACTCACCGTAAGGTATCAGTATTTACCGAATGTCTATACATTTTGATCAAATATGAAAACCAAAAACATAATTAACCGGTAACGAACCCATGCAAGCATCTATACCCAACTTAAATTTAATGCATTTTTATTTAGAGTGTTGAGTATGAATAGATTACACAGATTTGCATTTGAAAAGAAAATATTCTATCCTTATTTAACCTTAGGCCAAAAGTTCGCAGTCAAACCGGCGTCAATCCATCTGATACATTGATGTATTCAATGTAGCATGAAAATACAACAGCACAATATACTATACTGTCAGGAATGGACATCTGAACAGTATGGTTAGAGAAGACATTGACTCTTGTCCAATACAGAAATATTACATCTGTACGGCAAGAAGAACAATAAAATAAAAACTCCATAAGAAGAGACCGTGGCCCTTTTTGCCGACTTACAATCCCATTCTTAGGCAACAAGGTTTTGTGTGGCGTATACAGTGATTCTGCCCATAGCGAACCTCATACTACATCTACTAATTACACCAATATATCCAATCCATTGACCTAATTCAACTACGAAACAAATAACCTAAGATTACCCTCCCCTAATATAACTTTACAAATCCATATAGCCATTCACGCCCGACTTAAGTTTAACATTTATATAATTTAATTTATCGCAAAACAAAAATCATAAATAAAACTTAAAGAACAAAAAAAAATGGAAATGATTTTAAAAAGGAAATACATCAAATAAAAAGAATTAATAACGAATTTAGTTTGGTCAGATAGGATTCTATTTCTATAAATTAAATACTGGGAAAGTTTACATTTTAAAGTTCTTAGTGTTTTCAAATTTATATTGTTCATTAGATTTTATAAAGTTCTTACGGTTTTAACAAGTCTGTAGTTTCTAATTTCTTGCAGTTGCTTGCCATTTGGAGCCAGCGTTAATTCCCTTGATGTCCTATGGTCCTCAATCTAGGAAAACGATGTCATTTCTCTTTCATTTTTTTAACGAGATTGAAGGGATTGAAGAGTGCATCTTTTCAATCCCTTCTCCTTCACTCCACACTAAAACATATCTGTCATCTCTCAATAATAACTAACTCAATCATTTCCAAACTTTTCCTTTTATATTAATTTTAAGGATTCAATTGACAGTACGTCATTGATGTGATGGTCCTTTCACTGAGGTCCGATTCCATTGTTTTTCTCTCATGTCTGAGCATTGCTTCTACATTTAAATGCCCAAGGCTAGTTTACATTGACTAATTAAAATAATCATTTCCATTTTTCAATAACATTAATTAATTTGTTTTCAAACTTAAAGATATATTTTTATCTCTAAATCTTTTTTAAGTTTTTGCTTTTACAATACCTTTTCTATTTTTAATAAAGTTTTATTTTAATAATTTTTTTCATCTGTGCGATTTTATATAGATACGAGTTTAGTATAGAATTTTAATTTTCAATTTTTAATTCTTAAAAAAAGAAGTTTTATTTGCGAACTTTTATTTTTTTCATGTTTACTAATAAAAAAACAATGTAACAACGTCTGTGCCCATTACAATAACATTGCCAACAATTTTTCTATTTCTTTGCTTGTTTTTTTTCTAAATTATCAATAATAGTTCCATAATTTCCTGGAACTTTTCTCTTTATAGATTTAATTACATACTTCTCCTTTAAAATTTAAAACATTTGGCAATTAAAAAGACATAATAACTGTAAAGAAAATTTTATTTTTTTACTATTTACTACTATGTAATTCTTTATACAACTCTTCCATACATTTCATATTCCTTTTTTTAAGTTATCTTGTTGCTGGTCTTAATAACATACATTATCTTCTCATTGATTTTAGTCAAATCTGCATCAACTTCAAAGTCCATTAATATTTTAAAATAACTTGCAAGTTTTCATTTAAATTCACTGGACTGTTTCTGAAGGTTAGGAATATCAAATACAAATATTTTCTTAATAGGTTTTATCTCAAGTTTTTAATTAACATATATCTTCTCATTATTTAATGATCACTTCCTATGTTGAATTTTAAAACTTATTTTTTTTAGCCAAAATACAATACAATTCTATTGTACTTTCATTTGGATGCTTGCAAACTTATTTCTGTTTAGCTTTTTTCTAAAAGAAAAAAATCAGAAAATTTTTCTGGAAAATCTATCACCATAATCAAATTTACCACAATAGTATTATCTTTCAATCATTTATCAGTTGTAAACATTAATGCCTTTAATGACAATTTGGTTTTAATCAAAAGTGATTTTTACATCCACACAAAAATCCACTGATCAACACACTAAAAAGTTGGGATATACACTTGAATTGTCTGCATTTGATATCTTCTACCAAATTGAATAACTTCTCTCATCACTTTTACTGAAATATTCTCAATCTCTATAATCTTCCATTTTTGTCTAAAATGAATCCCACCCCATTAGTGCTTCCTTTGTGTCCCTGTAGTAAAATCCAGCAATAATCCAATTAATATCAGACAGTTCTTCCAATTTGTGCAATTTAACATCACTTGGGAGTGATGTGCAGTTATGAGCACCTATACAAAATATTACATCTGCGATTGAAGCTTCTTAGTACTCTGCTTTTGACATGCAACTACTGTCCTTGATGAATATAAATTTGTAATAATAACCATGATTTAAATTTGTCTTTCATGTTTGAAAATATTTACTAAGAAAAAAATCTTCACATAAGCATTCATGAGTTGCTATTATGTTTTGGGTTTGCAGATTATGAAAAGACATTTGATTTTGTAAGGACTTCTTCAGTGATTAAAGTATTGGAAGAATATTTATCAAAATGCAACAGCCACAACAAATTTACAGTTATACAAACAAGACAAATATTGGTTTGTTCAACAGACTGATTCCATATCTCCAAAAGATTTTACAGCAGTTTTAAAAGAAATATTTTGTGCATTAACATGGAAGGTAAAGATTTAACAATAAATGGAGATTATGTAAGTCATCACAAATTTGCAGATGATGACAAATGCATATCCACCTTCTGGAAATGATTTGTTTTGTATCTTTTATTAGGATAAATTTTTTTCTTATAGATGCCTTTGAGATTTGTCAACTTTTGGGGTACAAGACAAAAATGAAGAATACTTTTGGAGATTCCGAAACTATGGATTATCTCGGGTAAGAAGTATTATATATGATTTGAAAGACAATTTTTTGAGGAATAAAAAGAAATTATCAACGACAATGCAATTTAAACTTAGTTAATGATAAATTAGAAATTATGAACAAACAATAAAGTAATAATTATGTCGGATGTTGAAAAAATAGACCATTATTTCAATATATATATATATATAAAACAAACTACATGCAAACTTCTTTATAAATCTTGATTTATTATATGAACATTATAAAGATCACATGATCACCATCTCTTATACTAGCATATCCATTGATTACTCTGGTTGGCACAGGATGGCACTACTGTATGGAGAGTTTTGCCTTGTTTAACATTATAAAGTACAAAAAATTACTCCAACATTTGGGCCATATTTTTTTATAGTCTTTATCAAGGAACAACTAAAAAATATGTGAATAAAACAATAAATATAAATACAAATATTCCACAATAATCCAATACATATAACAAACTTACCTTAAAACTCTTCTAATAAATAATCTTAAATTTCCATTACATTCGTTTCTTAAATACCTTTCTTAAAAATAATCTCCTATAATTATTTAATATATAGGGTATATGAGCACAGACTTTCACACCACTCCCCACACTATCTCATAACATTGATACACTTGAACACATATATGTTGAAAAGATAAATAATCACCAATACATGTATTTCATGCTAAACCAGCAATCCTCAGTTGGTCCAGATTACCATCTCTACACATATATGCTATAAGTGCTCAGATATATATTAAGATAGCCAATACTCATACTTTAATGGACATGCTTCAATCTACTCCACACTCCAACTCTTCAACCATCCATCCAATTGAAAGGCCACCCTGAGGCCGAGGTTCTTATCACACCCATGTTGACCTAAGGTCAATATGACCCATAATCCATTTAATACATATACAAGGGATGGGCAGACATCTCTACTATGAGATAGTGTGGACAGTGGTGGGTCATGTGAAAGTCTGTGCTCATATACCCTAAATATTACATATATAGACACAGGCATATAATAAGCCTGTGTTTCAGTTATTATAATTATTTAATTAAATCAACCTTTTTTTCACTTAACAAGCTATTCATTACAAGTTTCATTTCATTAATATAAATTCCTTCTGATCAAAGCTTGTGATGGAGTTTGATCATCATAATCACCATACAATACCTTCTCCTTTGATGTTAAGAAATGTGTGCTAACCATTATTTCCACAGTCCTCACCTTCAATACAAAATTATTCCATTTTTTATGATTCCCCTAATTCATTCACCTAGGAATATCTTGAGTCATCCTCATTTGAAGCAAATTCCAGAAACTTATTGTAGAAAATTTATCAGTTTGTATCCCAATCTATCACTCAACCATTACTTAACAAAAATAATAACTATCCCAATGGTACGCAATTTGTCAGGACTCAAATGATCATTATTGCAGTAAAGCCTTATGTGCCTCCACATCCTCATAAAACAGATTCAATTCCCGCTCATAGATAATTTGAACCATACAGGTTCATTTAGCATCAAACAAGGTTAATGATCACTAACCCTACACCAAGTCAACCTTCTCTGTGATGGATGCATACTGAGGATTTAATCAAAAATGAAACCTCGTATTACATTATGTGGGTAATTAAGCTTACTCATTATAATGGGTATAAATTTTTCAAAAGTAGCATAGAACATCCAGATGATAAAATGTCGACCAACTCTAAGCTCTTCATTTATTTCCTATTTTAAAAAAATCCACAGCTGCTACTTAAATTTCCAGCTTATATTTAGTAATGATTAACAGCAATTTAATTTATCACCATATGTTTTAATTGGTGATAATTTACAATATGTTTATAAATAGCTAGATGCATCATTTACTGTTTTTTACAAAATATCCCAAGATTTATGTGTTTATGACACACAATCACTTGATTCAACTGGATCTTCTCACGGTTTTATTATTAGTTGAGCCAAAATAAAATATTTATTATTTTTATTAACTTTTTGATTGAAACATAAAAAAAAATATTTTCTTTCTTAAATTATTTTAAATAAATAGGTCACCTCAAATTTATTTGTTGTCTCATTTTCTAAACAATATAATTTTATTTATATTAAAACAGTTTCACATTCTGGGTCCATAATGAGAATTAATCTTCCTTATTCACACATATATCAAACCTTCCCTCCAGGTATTTTTTTATTAATAGAAATGTCATCATTTGGGATGACAAGAAATTTTCTTTATCCATTGCATGGCCACTATTCCCATTCTTCCATTTAAATGAATATTTAATGTGTTTTTTCTTGTAACTTTACTGTGTGACATTTTTGACTATCATTCTCAATTCCATCATTTCTAAAACTATTGTTTTATGAATTCCCCTTACCTTTTCATATTTTATCTCCTGTATTTATTTATATCTTTGTAAGTCACATTTGTCTACTTTTAATAATTTAACACTTTTTAATTTTATAAATGGTTCTTCTGTATTGTGAACCTTATTTTTCTGTGGTAACTTACCCACATTTTACAATTTAATACTTTGTTACACATTTATAAGCATTTTCTTATTCCATTGTACCTTTTCAACATTCAGATGATCTACCTCTAAGCTTGACTGCTTTTCAATACTTAGGACTTCTACATTTATTTTTTGTTGCTTTCTAACAACTTTCTCAGCTTTTATGTCTAAGCCTTGTCAATTTTCTTCCATATTTTTCAATTTTGTCTAAACTTTCTTGCTTTTTTTTGACATTTTCCACTTTAATATTTAAGCTTTGTTACTTTCCATTGACATCTTCAGACTTTATTCATATAGTTTGAAATGTTTTCCTGTTCTGTTCAAACTCATTGAAATGTCTATTCATGCTTTAAATCATTGTATCTATCTTTTGTTCCATATTTTGTAGTATCTCCTTCATATCAATTATATCTTATTTAATATTGTGCTGCACATTTTTAATCAATGCACACATTTTCATATTAAATGTGCTTGGTATTTAATTTGCTGCCTGTTTCTCTGTCTAATCTAGTTCTTGACATTTTACCTCGGTGACATTGGCTGTACAGACTCTTGTATCGCTACTTGCTCTACCTTGGTATTATCATAATTTTGAAAACAACTTTCATCTTCCTCCATTATTTTTGACTGAGTTCTTGTTATCATTTGATATATCCAAAATGTAACTATTTTCTCTTAGCTCTATTATCCGTTTATAACCTGATTCGTCTTTATTTAATAATGAAGTTCTAAAATTTACTTCCTATCTTTTGAATTTATTAACTATTATGGCCCACTTTTATTTCTCCAATATCCTTTATTACTATTTTACATCTTGTATTATTAAACTAATACACCAGACCCTCCATTCTGTCTCACTATGCCACTATATCACCAATCATTTTCAAATATTAGATGTTGAACATGATTCAAATTTGAATAATACTAACAGGAAAATAGTTGATACTTTTAAAAACTGCAACAATGATAGTTGATAGAAAAAAGTAGCAATTGACCAATAAATTTTTTACCAAGACTACAGAATTTATTAAGAAAAAAAGGAATGTGAAGATATATAAAAATGATGCATTAAGGATTGAATATCTCAAATTTTGTAAAATGGTACGGAAAAGAGTTGAAAATGATATAAAAAAAATATAATTGTGAACTAGCAAGAAAAACTGTAGAAGAGAATAAATGTCTGAAGAGTGTAAAACATTTTGATAATGATAGGAAACTTATATCATCTGCAATAAGAAAAAAAGATGAAAGTATTATTAAAAAGAGAGATAACATCAAGAAATGGGTAGAAGAGTTCAATCAAGAATTATAAAGTAATAAAGATCATGTATCTCCCACATCTCTTATATCTTCTGAATTGCTAGGATTTTAAAAGAAGAAGTGAGACATGCAATTAAATTTATGAAGGGAAAAAGCTTCAGGTAATGATGGAATTATATCCCCTATATTAAAAGCAGGTGAAGAAATATGAAATATAATATTGTATGGAGAGTTTAGCCTCTATATACCAAATGTCTAAATAATAAAGATGTACCAGATGATTGGAAGAATGCGTATTAATGTTTAAAAAAGGAGATAAAGAAGAAATTACAGACCTATCAGTTTTATACAAAATTTTTACCATGATAATTACAACTCGTCAAGAGAGAACATTGGATTTCAACCAACCTAAAGAATAAGTTAAATTTAAAAGTGGTTTTAGTACAGATATCATATATAAGTGTTGAGAGAAGTTATAGAAAGACCAATGAATATGAATTGCCATTATGCTTTGGATTTGTAGATTATGAAATGGGCATTTGATTCTATAAATATTTCTTCAGTGATTAAAGCATTGGATCATCGAGGTATAGATTCAAGGTATTGTCATATTCTGAAAAATATTTATAAAAATACATCAGCAACAATGAGATTACATAATGACAATAGGAAGGTTAATATTGAGAATGGTGTACAATAGGGTAACTCCATATCTCCAAAACTTTTTACAGCAGTGCTGCAAGAAGTATTTTGTGGATTAAAATGGGAAGCTAAAGGAGTAAAAGTAAATGGAAATTATTTAAGTCATTTAGATTTTTTTTTTCCATGTGTCATAGCATTGGCCGGGACGCGAACCCACAACCGTCTGCAACCAACTACTTGCTTGCATGGCAGCTGCGATACCTCCCGGCTAACAACGCAAGTCATTTAGATTTTGCATATAAAGTAGTTGTTTTTGCAAATAATGCTTCAGAGCTTCAAGAAATGTTGCAAGAGTTATCAGATGAAAGTTAGAAAATAGGATTAAAGATAAACATTAAAAAGACAAGCAATGTTCAATGAATTTTTTCAAAAGATAAAAATAAAGATAGATTATGAGGAGTTAGAAACTTACAAATTTTAATAAAGAGTAAAATTTATTTTATATCAGTAATGATCTTATTTTCCATATCTTAACAAATAAGTTTACTTAGTTTCATTTTTAGTATAGTGTTTTATTGAACTGTTTAATTTACTCATTTGCTGTAAATGAATAATCCATCTGAAATATTATACTGTTTATGTAATATAAGTTTACATAAAAAATAATATAAGTAAAAAAAAAATTATTATTCCAATTGGGATAATCCATTTTTTATGTCCTTTGTTGTAATCCTTTTTGGTCCATTTTTATTATAAGTTTATTAATACTAAATAAAGATAAATGGACCTTCATAGGTATTACATAATTTAATCCTTCTTGTATAATGATTTGTGGTATCATTTTTACCATTATAATCATATACGTTTTGTTTTGATGGTAAATAAAATTATAAAAATGTAACTTTAAATACCTATCCAAATTATTTACCATCATGTCTACCTCATCACATTCATTCCTGATGTCTTTAACATATGAAGTACTTATCTGTGTGTTAAATATCTGATCATTAATATTGGCTTGCCAGATAACAGTTGAAGTTTGATCTTCCATCACAAATAATGTCCGACATGAAAAAATAGATTCTTCATATGAGTCAACTATTTGATCTGACTCTTAAAGAAAAATCTGTAAGGTTAACTTCTGTATTTTTCTTATCTATGACAATTAAGGTCTGTGATATATGATCTTTAAAATCTATTTTTACACTATCTATTTTTTTTATAGTTCATTTACTATATCTTTTTTTCAACTTTTGTTGATCAGCTTTCATATCCATTTTAATATTTTCCATCTTTGTATCTATATTTGTAAACATGTTATTCATCATTTTATTCATATTTTCAAACATATTATCCATCATTTTATTTATATTTGTACTCAAATATTCCATTATTTGTTGCATCATTAACATAATTTGGTTTAATGATGGATTATTATCATTTACTTTCTTTTCTCTAGGCTGATCTAGAGTCTTCATAGTTTCTGGTATGTGGACATTTAATACTGAAGTCCCCCCAGATATACCTATATCTACTTCCTCAGATATAGTATTTATAGTAATATCTGCTATATCTTGATTAAGTACTTCACTCTGCATATCTAAATTATTATTTTTAATATAAAATAATTTAGATTGACTTCTTGTAATCATAAATTTATATTTAGCTTAATTATAACTTTTATTTACTTTATTAAATAAGAGATTAATATATCATAGGATTTTATACTATGTCTTTTTCTTTAATGTAATCTTAACTTTTCCTACTTTTTGTATGTTATAACTTTAATGCCTACTTTTAAAATTATATTTTTAAGCAACTGACTCCTCTATTTAAATTTTAATTATTAAATTTCAAAGTCTTTATTCAATTTTTGATTCATCATTTTACGATTTTACATTATTATTCTAATATCCTTTGATAATTGAGATTTATCATTACTATAATCCATAAAATTTATAAAAAAATTTTTTTTATAAACATAGTTAATGGTAAATTAAGGTTTTATGCCCCAAAGTTTTGTATCATATGTAATGGTATTGAATCTATGATTCAATCCTCCACAATTGCTATGGAATCTATGATTCATGCCCAATGATTGGCTGCACCATATGTAATGGTATGGTTTCCCTAAGGAATGTCAAGGCAGTCTTATCTCTCTATAATCAGATTGTGGGCCTTCAAATAGGATGCTGTGAATAAAATGATCTAATTTAATCCAAAATTGAACCTACTTCAATTTTAATAACTTAATATTAGATATCTAATATAGATACAATTTATAATAAATCACCCCCCTTCACCTTTATTAATTTTCCTATTATGCTCAGAGTTTAAACTCAGGGAGAAGTTGTGGTTAATTCTCTTTAGGGGTTTCCATAAATGCTAAAGCAATGATTATATTTTTTATAATCTCAATATATTTTAATTCAGTGATTAGGATATTAAATAATATAATATATGTACATGGGTATATGGGTTTGAATATAATTTGATTTCGTAAAATGAATAAATAAATTAGAAACTTCTTTAATTTAAAATAAACATTAACAAATATTTATTTTAAAAAATAAAGATTCAACTTATCTAATATAACAAAAATAAATATAAAGGTTTATTTCATGTTTCTACTATTTTAAAAGTTTAAATATAAAATAACTTTCTATATTTACTTAGTAGATATGTATTTTATAACATGAAAAGATTTTAATAATATATAATATAATAAATGAATGTTTATAATTTATGAAAACAAATTATAAAATATATTAAAATAACTAATATGAATATAATAAACATACAAATAAATAATAGTATTACATTATCCCATGTATATGATTGAATTATATCTTCTTGAGACTATTCCTACATAAAGTCATCGTTAATGAATATAAATTCTTCGTACAGAATATTAATCATTCACACAATTAAGGACAAATAAACATTAGTAATTTAATTTAATTAGTAATAACAATGTTCTGCAAGTGTCAAATCAATAAATATAATATGAGAATAATAAACTCTTAGCTTCATATTAATTTTACTTGAACCTTAATTTAAAAACCTTGTGTCAAGTCACTTTGATTTGAAGACCTAGACTTTAATAAATATAATAAAAAACAGATATTTAAGTTCGTGATCTTCTGTTCATCTTCATTTAGTCTCTTATAAGTGAGTTATTCCAAATGTAAAAGCATATTAATAACGAAGGAAATAAAATTAAATGTTTTAATTTGAAAGTTCATGAAGACGATGTAAAATAATGAAAAGTTCATATTACTGTCCTATTCATTTATATGTTGAAGAAGCAATGTTCATTCAGGATAAAGTTCTTTATTCCTCAGATAGCAATTATTGTAAAGATATCCAGGCATTCGGTTATTCCTAACCATTCTTCTTATATAATGTTGCCATCTTCTGTAAACGATTTTATTAGCAATTGGAGTTTCAAAAAAATTATGGAGATGAAATTCATATAATTTCTAGACATTTAAGCAGGATAAGCAGTTACATTTATCTTCGGTCGAACAATAGCATTATATATTCTATGACAACTGGAATTTACTGACCAAGCATTTCTTTATAGATTTAATCTTCTAAAACAAATATTAGTTTTAATCTATAAATGATTTCTGGAAAAGTTTATATACTTCAGAATTCCAATTTAGAACTATCTTTTTAAGCTTTCAGATAATAAAAAATATAATTTCATTTTAATTACAAATTATATTAATTCGTTGATTAGTCATGCACCATATTGAATTTTAAAAAAGAACTGACCTGAGACACAATTTTCACATTAACTTCAGTTTTAATTATGTTAGAGCAAAAAAATTTACACTAATAAAAATTTAAAAAACTAGGAAAGCAATAAGTCTGAGACAAATAGTGATAACCATTTAAAAAATAAGAGAAAAAAGAAATTTCAACATCCGACATAATTATTACTTTATTGTTTGTTCATAATTTCTAATTTATCATTAACTAAGTTTAAATTACATCTTCATTGATAATTTCTTTGTATTTATCACAAAATTATCTTTCAAACCATATATAATACTTCTTACCCAAGATAATCCATAGCTTTGGAATCTCCAAAAGTATTCTTCATTTTTGTCTTGTACCCCAAAAGTTGACAAATCTCAAAGGCATCTATAAGAAAAAGATTCATCCTAATAAAAGATACAAAACAGATCATTTCCAGAAGGTGGATATGCATTTGTTATCATAGCAATTAGTTTGTCTATCTAAAACTAGAAATTGTAGGCTATTGACTATATCACTGATAAAATGAGTTTCATCTCATTTTATATTTTTTGTGTACATCAGTGATATAATTTAGCTCATTTTCTAGCTGTAGACTTGAAAATAATGTGATGCAAGATGTGGCAAAACTACTGACTCCACAGCATGAGTATCAAGGCATAGGCAAGAATCAGACTTTTATTCTTTGCCTGCATGCAATTCCATGTGGTATATGCATAACCATTGTGGCTACCACTATACACATACCATTTGAAATCTCTCTTTATTGGTTTTAAGTGTTTATATTTTCACATAGTACTATGCCCAGTAAATTTTGTGAATGCTTTACCAACTGCAACCTTTCTGTACATTAGATTATCAGTTTTTAAAATTTACATTGCACTGCTCTATATATGTAAATCATTACTTGTTATACAAACACAATGCAAAAACAAACACAACACGCTAATACAAATATAAACATATATCTTTTGAGAATCATTATGTCTATACCCAAAATTACACTACAAAAACAACTTTTGTTATATTTGAATTTATATACTGTACAATAAAGTGCATAAATGATTTAATATTATATAATTTATATAGTGCACCCACTCCAATATAAACACAAACAAATTAATATATCATTTACCAAATAATTTAAAAAAAATTTAAATATTAAAAATTCAAATTAATAACTTAATAATATTCTGCAGAACAACTTTTGTTATATTTGAATTTGTATACTGTATATTTACAATTAGGCCCCTGGTATGTGAAGAGTGCCTGCATTTCAAATATTTGTATAATAAAGAGCATAAATGATTCAATATTATATAATTTACATAGTACACACACACCAATACAAACGAATTAATATACTATTTATCAAATAATTTTTAAAAATTTAAAGTTTTAAAAATTAAAATTAATAACTTACAATATTCCGTGATAACATTTATGTTATAATGAAGGTCTTCATATCCAAATTATCAGCATATTTTCAATCCATTATATTAGAGTTATATGGCTGATAAAGATTTTCTGCCTTTATTGCCTCGTGTATTTTAGTAAATTGATCAGAAAATAAAAAAAATAAATTCATCTAGTTTTAAAAATAATTGTAAAAAATTCAAATTTTATCCGTTATCAATGTAAGATATATCATTCGAAAGCTGATAGGAAGGAGCATCAAATGCTGGGATTTCTGTTGATGTCATGCTCATAGTTTTTGCATAATTTAAAAAAGAAAACAAAATTTCAACCAATCAGCTGAAGCAAACGGTTGATCTTCTCCAATCATTCAAGCAGTTAATTAATAGAGAATAACTTATTTATTCTTCGATTTGGCTAATATTAAAGTTTGTTTCTTAATAAAACTTTTCTTTAATAAATAAACTGTTCAATTTGTTAATCTATCTTTTTATGTATTCTATATTTGAACACACTATATTGTACCATCTATATGAATAAAATATAAATGTATGCTACCCACAAATATATCCTTTTGTTTTTAAATTACATTTTATTATTCAACTAACACTTGAATTAACATCTACAGTTCTAGTTGACCAAAGCTTGTGACGGAGTGTAATCATCACCATCACAGTATATTCATGTAACCTACAGATATCCCAAGACTTTTTTTATGATTTTAAGCTATTTAAAAAGTGAAACATTTTAAATAAATGAAGTTATTTAAAGTTCATCTTCTTTGTGATATACAATTCTTATATATTTAGTATTTTTATTCATCCATGATAATCTTAGTCATATTCTCTTGTTGATCCATTTACCATATGAAACCTTTTCAAATGTGTGAATTTCCTATGCCATATGTAACAAGCAGTGAATTAAATAAATAAATTAAATTCTAAACTAATAAATAGTCAAACTATAGCTATTAGAACAAAAAAAAATGCAAGGATTGCCAAATCTATATAAATCAGGTTAGCAAAGTTATGATCCAGCTATTAATCTAAATTAATTACTAAATTGATTTTGGTTACAAAAATAAATAATGTAAATCTATAAAAATTGATCCATAAAAGATGTTCGTGTAGTATCCAACCAAATCAGAGAGGAAAATGTATTATAGTTGCTTCACCAAAGTCATTTTGCTAAGTTTGAAGAAAATCTTTCACTCAAATGTAGTCTGGCAAAAATATGCTCTCTTGTTTCAATGTTTAAAATAGCATCATTTTGTTCAAAAATAGTATGCTAGGTTCCATGTAATAATCCAGTATAAATTTCGGCAGCTGGAAATTGTTCCTCTACTCTATTTATTCATTATAATGATGTTCCTTGCAGCTTGATGAGTGGTTACAACATTGATATACTACAAAAATGGTTTTGACAGAATGAAATCATTCAAAAGACTTTTTTCCAACTGCAGTGACTCTTCATAAACTGAAGGAAGATAAATTGCAGCTCTCAAGGTAATGAAACAGCAATCATTAAAACTTCTTGATGAGCAAAATGATCATTTTCATGATTTTCCCAATCACTTTCAACAATTGCTTTGTAATCACACAACCGACAAATAAATTGTTGACTAATAATTAAAGATTTATCTGTTGTATATTTTGAGTTATTAAAAAAAAGCCTTTTATTTTCTTCATTTGCATGTGTATTTTCATGAATTTTAAAACAACTTTGAGAAAAAGTTTTAAATGTGCAGAAACTGCAAAACAACTGTCCTAATGTGTGTGCTCTTTTATGAGTTTTAAACTGATTTAAATCACAACTACTGAATTTACACAATGTGCAATGAAAAGAATTTTCCTCAATATGTTTTCTTTCATGTCTTCTCAAAGTACTTTTACAATATGTTTTAAATTCACATAGAGTGCAATGAAAAAGTATTTGTTTTACATGCATTCTTTCATGCCTTGTTAAATAACTTCTATTAGAGGTATTGAATTCACACACCATACACTGCAAAGCTTTTGTATGTACTTTTTCATGGTTTTTTAAGTGCTGTTTTAGTGATGCCTTAAATTCACATGAACTACATTGAAAAGGCATCTCTTTTGTATGTGCTCCTTCATGCATTTTTATATTCTTCTTAGAAGCAGATTTAAACTCACAAAATGTACATTGAAAAGAATTTGCTCCTGCATGTTTGCTTTCATGTCCTCTTAAACGGTATTTATTTGCTGTTTTAAATTCACATGAATGACACTGAAAGGGTTTTTCTCCTGAATGTCTTCTTTCATGATCAATTAGCCGAAATTTGCTTGCAGTCTTGAATTCACATGAACAACATAGAAAAGGTTTCTCCCCTGTATGTGTTCTTTCATGCATTTTCATTTCTCCTTTGGTAACAGTTTTGAAGTCACAAAAATTGCATTGAAAAGGTTTTTCTCTAGTATGTTTTTTTCCATGTTCTCTTAAACAATATTTACTTGCTGTCTTAAATTTACATGAAATACAATGAAATGTTTTTTCTCCTGTATGTATTTCTTCATGTCTGTTTAATCTAAATTTACTTGCAGTCTTAAATTCACATAAACTGCATTGAAAAGGTTTCTCTCCTGTATGTATTCTTGCATGCATTTTTAAATTACTCTTGTTAGCACTTTTGAAATTACACAATGTGCAGTGGAAAAGATTTTCTCCTGTGTGTTTTCTTTCATGTTCTCTTAATCGAATTTTCCTTGCAGCTTTAAATTCACATAAACTACATTGAAACGGTTTCTCCCCTGTATGTGTTCCCCTTTAGTGACAGTCTTAAAATCACAAAACATACATTTAAACGGTTTTTCTCCTGTATGTCTTCTTTCATGTACTCTTAACTGAGAATTACTTGCAGTCTTAAATTTACATGTAATACATTGAAAATGTTTCCTTCTTCTATACATCCTTTCATGCATTTTTATATCTTGAAATCACATTTATTGAAACATTTTTTCTCCTGTCTTCATTACTCTTAACTGAATTTTCTTTGCTGTCATCAATTCACAAAAACTACACTGACAAGATTTCTCCTTTGTTCTTTCATTCATTTTTATAACTTTTAGTAAATCTTTATATCACACAATGTTCATTGAAAAGTATTTTTGTTTGTTTTCCTTCATGACTTTTCACTTATTTTTTGTGGCAGTCTTGCAATCAAAAAATACATTAAATAGGATTTTCTTTCATGTTTTTTTGTTAACCATTCTTTATACTTTGAATTCACATAAACTACAATAAAGAAGCTTTTCTGTAGTATGTGTATTTTCATGTAGAATAAATTTACTTTTAAAATTGGTTTTGAATTCACATAAGCAATGAAGATATTTGTCTGTAATATGCTTTATTCAAGTTGTGTTTAATACTTTCTGTATGTAGTGTTGCATTCATACCGAGAGCAATAATGTTTTATTCCTGTACATCTTCATATATTCTTATTTTTTTGTCCTTCCTTGAAGCTTTGTACTCCTAAACTGCAGTGAGATCATTTTACATTTTTAAAATGATATTCATGTTGTGTTTAATACTTCCTTATGTAGTGTTGCATTCATATAGAGAGCAATAATAAGGTTTTGTTCGTGTACGTCTTCATATATTCTTATTTTGTCCTTCCTTGCAGTTTTGCATTCATAAACTGCAGGGAAATCATTTTACATTTTAAAAATAGTATTTATCAATCTAAAATTCACACAAATTGCAGTAAAAAAGCTTTTCAATAGGTTCTTTAATGCCTTCTTTCATTTATTTTTCATTGTCTTTTGTATGCTGTCTTGAATATACACAAACCTCCAGCCAAATGGTTTATCTCCAGTACGTATTCTTAAAGAATTTTTATAAAATGTAAAAGAATGCTTTCACTTGTAATACATTTTCTCATATTGTTTACAGTTTTGCCATAAGATTTATATTAATAGTCCATAAGAGTATGTTAATCTTTTGGTTTATACTTGTGTTCTATAAGGCTACTTTTTTCGATTCTGTTACTTCTCATGGAAATACACTTTTAAGTCTTTTATATATTTTGACACACCTTTTACTGTTATAAATTACTAGTCAAATGGGTTGTCTTTTTTTTTCATAAAGAAATTATTTTTTCTGTGTGATACCCCAAATATTGATAAAATGACTAAACATTTTTTTTAGGATTATATAATTTTAAATATTTCATTGATCAAATGTTTTTAATCTGGAAAGTTAGTTTTACTTTTTTATAAGGCACTTTTTGAACTTTAAGGAATGTATATTTAAATATTCAGTAAGAAATTGTCTCATATAAAATATAAAGATATTATCTAAAAGTGGCAAAAGAATAATGATCAGAAATTGCCTTTTATTGTTTTGTGTTATTTCATTACCACTGAATTAAAACTATTTAGATTTTTTTTGAATAGTAGCTATTTGTAAATAAATACAAGTTCCCCTTGCAATTGCTATGTCTTACAACACTGCACATGTCATATGACTAGTATGGGAAATCTGTTTGGAAAAAAAATCCATGGAATATATATACTTTCGAACTATTGTTATCTTACTTTATAGAAATACTATAAACAAAGATCATATTCTGCAAACTCATGCAAGTCAATAATTTCATCCAAATAATTGTTCTGGTTCTTAATTTCATAAATTATATGATAAAAATAAGTAAATGTCTTACTTATAAGTATTAGTCCTTAGAAAAATATAATGAGTTCTGAATGTAATTCAAATCAATTTCATAATATTTGGAAGGTAATGCTCTTCACCAAATATTTTTCAAATAGAAAAGCAATGAAAAGAATATTTTCCCAATGTCTTGGACCTACACAAAACAGAAAAGAAACATTAATATTAATCACTTAGGCTTAGATGTATATTGTGTCATGAATTGAGAAAGTAACTACTTAACTATGGAAGCATATAAAATGAATTACAATTTTCATTAGAAAAAAATCTTTTTATCAGATGACACATTTAATATTTTTATTGAACCAAATAAATCAAACTTCCAATTACTAACACCAGATGATCTAAATTGCTGAATTTTTTAAGATCATGGCAAAAAAATATTGTTTGCAGAAAGCTTACTTTTGGTTAACGGCAAAAATTATTATTTACAATGATTTTACTCTTGGTTTATATCAAATCTGGAAAAAGCTGCTAACAATCACATACATAGTCTTAGACATTGCAAAAACAGAAAATCAGTCAAACATTAATAAAAAATTAATTCAATATTAAACCATTGCTATCACAATGTACTTTCTTTAAACAAAATAAAGTCTGTACTAATATCTATAAAAATATAAATGTGCATTTCTCAATTTAGATTCCACATTACCTCATTAATTAATTTCATGATCAAAATAAGAGAAATAAATTATTTATATTTGGAATAATGCAAGCAACAGTAAAAAAAATCCAAATTCCATTTCAGCTTTTGTTCTAAGAACATACCTTTCAACCTTGATAAAAATAAACATATAAATATATTATAGTTATGTGCAGCCAGCTACAAACATCAAATATAATCATTCAAAAACAAATTCATTTTAAATGCGGAATAGAAAAAAAAGTTATGGCTTCAAGAAGTATATAGGATTAATCAATGAACTAAATTTGACTTGGTTGGAAAAACAAGAAATAAAAAATCTCAAGGATTATTGTAATCAGAATGCAAAAAGTGTTATTTTTTTCATGTAACTACTTTTTGCCAGCAAAAGATGAATTGACTGATGTAAAAAGATCCTCCTCTTCATTCTTTTTTTTATATTTATGGATCTGAAACTTGAAACCTTAACAAAACAGCAATATAAACTTCAAATGATTCTATCAACTATGATAATAGTAATAAGAGATTGACAATATAATGGAGCTGGATGGATATATTACAAGAAATGATAAGAGAATGAGAGTTGATTTCAATAAATTGTAAAAGGCCTAAAAAAAGATTATATGTGGGATGAAATAAAAAACTAAGTTTGCAGGCCAGATATAAAAGAAACTATACATCACATCAAAAAAACTAGACTAAACTTAGAAAGACTTTCATTTTACAGTGAATCAATGTTTGAAGATTATGATGATAAACAATTAACAGAAATCTTATAGTATCATCAGTATTATTTAGAACATGAATCGATACTTCATGTTTTTAATCACTGAAAAATAGACAGCTTGCTTTGATATAAGGAAATGTAAAATTAATGAAGCATTTTTCATAATGTACACTCAATGATGAACAAAATATCTAAGAGTTCAGTAAAGTGCATTTAGAAATATCCCTACTTAAACATAAATATTTTATTTCCATTTTTGGCTTTTGCGAATATTGTGGTTGCTTTTGACGAAACTGCTCTGCATCAAAAAAACACTATGGTTGTATTTATTATTCTTGATATTCTCTCCAAGTAAAGGTACTATATTAACTATTGCCACATAATGAAAAAATCAAAACAATTTTCAGAAAAGTGTTTCATAGGAATACCCGTTTAAAATGCCTTTGAAAATAATCACTTAATTCTGCAAGAATTTGTTTAGATTTTTTAATTAGGTGGAGATTAGAATGGTTGTAAAGAGTGCTTTTAAAATTTAGCAATACTTCAATTCACTTCAAATTAAAAATTGCAATGGTTTATTTCAGTATTTAGATATCTACTTATGTGCACAAAGGGTTGGTTCTTCAGAAAAATATTACATAAATCTATTCAGTGCATTTTTAACTTTAACATAAATTGGTTTGGATTAATGGTTTTAAATAAGAAGTTTATTAATTGGCAAGACAGTCTCTTCCTTTTTAGCCAGATAAAAACTTATTAGCTCAATTTAAATAATGGAAGTAAAATTGCAGTACTTCGACTTATTTCAAATTTACATTGATGAGAGCAATTGATTATTTGTATATCATTTTATTAAGAACTACAACAATGATACCTGCTACATGAATCAATAATTGACTAGCAATATTTTTTTCTGAAATAAGGGAATGTATCAACAACAGAAGGAATATGAAAATTCATAAAAATTATCCTTTAAAAAGAACTAAATATCTAAAGTTTCACACAATATCAAAAATCGCTAATAGTATCGTGAAATTGTGAATTAACAAGGATTGCCATAAAAGAGAAAAAGTTTCAAAAGAATAAAACCACTTTCTGGAATAATGTTTGCAATAGGAAACATAAAATTGTTACCAAAAAAAGACAGATAATATCATGAAAGGCGTGGAAGAGTTCAGTGGAGAATTATATAGCAGTAAAAAATGAAAAAACAAAGTATCCCCTACAATTACATCTTCTGAATTGCCCAGTATTTTAGGTAAAGAAGTGATCTATGAAAAAGGGGAAAGCTCTTGATAACAATAGAATTATAATCAATACCTTAAACAAGTAAAGAAATAAAATTATTGATAAAGTTATATATACAAATCAAAATGATAAAGATCTATAAAATGATTGGATTAATGTAGTACAAATTTTGATTTTTACAAAAGATGATAAAATATATTAAAAATTATAGAGGCAAAACATTCCATACAGTAGTACCACTCAGTGCAAGTCAGAGTAAACAATGGATGCAGGAAGGTTTGTGCATAAAATCCCTATTTAGTACCTACTCATCCAATATCCCCAAACTAGTTTATAGCTTATGGCTTTCATCAATGAGCTTTGGATCTGAGAGCACTACACCTAGATCTTAGGATCTAATGCGACTATTCAGCACCTTATTAGCTAACTATAAAGTTTTGCCTTTGTGTAAACAGCTTTTGTAAGCATAAAGAATGGTGGCTCAAGTAATGTTTAGCAGTTTATATTAAAAAATTAGAGACCTATCAATCTTTTATGTAAACAATGTAAATTTTTTATCAACATAACTATAACTCAATTATAGCAAATTTTAACCAACAAAAAGACAAGTGGAATTTTAAAAGGCTTTTCTGTGGATGAAATCCAAGTATTGAGAATGATTATATAAAAAAACCAATGAATACGAGTTGCAATTATGCTTTGGATTTGCAGATTATTAAAAGGCATTTGATTTTAAAATCATTTTTTTAATGATTAAAGCATTAAAAAAATATTTATCAAAATGCAACAGTCATTACAAATTTACAGTTATATTAAGAAGACTAAGGTCGAGAAGAATGCTTGACAAGCCTTTTCCATATCTCCAAAACATTTGTTTTTGTTAATAATGCTACAAAGTTTTTTAAAGTTGTTAGTTATCAGATGAAAGTAAAAAAATTGGACTAAAAATAAATGCTAAAAAAACGATACTAATATTTAATGGATTTTATAAAAAATAATAATAAAGATTAATAATTATGAATTACAAGAATTAACAAGTAAAAATAACATGGTTAAATTATTAATACATAATGATCAAAATTAATCATAGAATTAAACTTAGATGGTGTGTTTTTAGAAAAATAATATTAAAAAAAATATGCTTATGTATTTGAGAAGGAAAAAAAGTGTTTTACTAATTTTAGTTAAGGATCAGAGACTTTAACACTTTCAGAGAAGAGCAATACACACAAACTTCAGACCTCTCATGGAACATGGAATGATGTGTTAGGAAAATAAGAGATCAAAAAATTTATAGGTGAAAGAAGAAACAGGTATCACTGAAAGAATTAAGATTATGAAATGAAGCTGAGCTACAGGATGATATGTGACATAGATGGGTAGAAATCTGAGAAACTGGATTAGTAGCCATTAATTCTTATTATCTCACTATTTTGTGTTTAAAATAATGGAATTATTTTTATATAAAACCGAATCTATATGAACTATTTTTCTTCTGGATGGCAATTTTAGATTCCTTCTTAAAATGTAAATAAAAAGAATTATTAAGAACAAAAATTTTATCTAAATGATACTAATCACTTTATGATCTGTGGTATGCTATGGCTTTTTATTCAGTGTTAACAAAAACTACACAAAAATATTGCTATTTTTTCTACATTTATTCTTTTATTTCTTCACCCAACATCATTTCTTTCAAATGTTTAAAATGCTGCCATAGATATTATTATATGACTACTAAGTTAGTATAATAGCTTGACATTTTAGTACTATTTTTATTTAGTAAGTTGCATATAATTAGCATCATATAATTCAAAAATATATTTCATAGACTACAGCTGTCTAATCATCTGAGTTATTATTATGATATAATTTAATAGTAAAATTGAAATGTTTATACAGCTAAAAAATTCAATTTATTCAATTTTTCCATTCTTTTATGTAGCATTAACGTACGTATTGAAATACTAAACATAAAAACAATGTTATAAGCATAAAAAATATATAAAATTTTAAGAGTAATCACTTCCATAATTTTTCTCAGAAAAATGATGGTATCCCTAAAAAATCTAAAATATTTTCCTGACTGCCATTTAATGTCAAATTTTGAAGGAAATGAAATTAATGTGATTATTTTACTTTATAATATGTGATTAAACAAAACAGTACAGTGGTATGCACTAATATAAGAACTTGCATAATATTTTTGTAGTCTAATTTTCAGTGCATGATTCTCAAACAAGTTAGGGACTTGTTTCTATCCACTTTTAACATCTTGTGAGAGGTGTAATTATAAATACATGACAAAAGACATGTAAAAGACATTTTATCCACACTTTGAATGAGAGTAGAATAATAAAAATTACATTATAGTGATATATCATTAAATGGATAATTACAATTGATATTAATAAAAATTATTAATATATTTCCATCAAGTAGTTGTGTTAAAGTGGCAGAAAGTTTGAGTTAACAATTAAAGCAATTCTATATCTATATGTATACAAAACAATGATAAAGATAGTTGTAAAAGAATGTGATCTAAACCAACTGATGAGTGCTGGTTCGATATAAAATGCTGCATTGTGAGGATTATATGTCTATTTCATATGTCTTTGGTCATGTTTATAATTAAACCCCTCCACAAGATGTCAAAATTGGATAAAAATGAGTCCCTTTTTGTGTGAGAGCGATATACCAAAAACTACAACTACAGAAATATTATTCAATAAATTGATAATCTCAAGTCTAATGAATGATACATAAAATTAAGGAACTACCATAGATTGAAGAAAGCAAAAAAAATATTAATCTTAATTGTCCAATAAATGAATTGCTTGGCCTTAGTTTTAAGTGTTTGAATATTAGTTAACATTTTCATTAATTGCGTATAAACTTCTTTATATATTAATGTCATCTACAGTTTACCTCAAGATTATTTACAATTTTAAACTATTTAAAAAGTGAAGCATTCTAAATCAATAAATTCATTCAAAGTTCATCTTTTATTTTCTCTGATTTTAGATAGTTTTCATGTCTTTTTATATTTTTATTTGCATCTCACAAATTCTATCACTTTTTTGAAAATATATTAAATATTGTTTAAAATTTTCAATTAATTTAACAGTTCTCAAATAAACACTTATCAGTTATTTCCTAACTGGGTTACTTGTCTTGAAAATCCTATACAATTTTGATTTTTTTGTTCATACCCCCTAACGAATCATATATTAACATGTTTCCTGTGTTTTCATTTCCATCAAAGGCAATTATCTTTATCTTTTCTGGGGGTTTATTTACATGTGATAATGATACTGACAATAAATGTCTAATATTATTTTGACAATGTAAATTTATTTTAATTACTTTCAAAAAATGTTTTGCATTTAAACAATAAATTAACACATAACAAATAAAAACAATTTACTTCAAAATTCAATACTTATGTAGTTTGCCTGCCAGAAAGCTTGACCATCCATTTTATTTTAAATTTTCCATTTCTAGGGACTTCTAACACATGGTATAAATAATATGGCTGACTCTAAGTTATTGTATTCAATATTAAATTAAAATGATAAAAAACCATATCCAAAGGGTTGTAATTAAAAACATTTTAAATAGAAATGCAGTAAAGAAAATAAAAATAAAACATGATTAAGGAGAGAGACAACATTTTTTTGTAATTTTGAAAATAGTCCACTGAAACATACAAAAATCCAAAGGATTGTAATTAAAAATCTTTTAATATAAATTCATTACACCACCTGTAAATTGATCTCAGTGCACTCACAAATGATGTTTTGAAGCCATTTAACCATGTTCCTTTCCAAACAGATAGATGCTTAGAACATGTTTGCACATAACACTGTCATTGTGTCTCTGCACAGAAAGTGTAATATCATGGCTACTACCACATACTTTTCAGGTGGGCAATATCCTGTAATTTTGAAAATATTCCACTGCATCTTTCTCTGTCAATGAAATAGTCCAAATTTTATTCATATTTCCAAAAATGATATGGCAAAAAAGAAATGTTAAAGAAATCAGTACGTGTTAACGAATGTCAACAAAAAAAAAAAAAATGTTAATTTTAACCACATGATATTTGTTCCACTTTATGTCAACATTTGGACATTATGTTGTGAATGAAATTTATTAAAAAATGGATTCAAATTTTTTAAAAGTAATATTCAATTTAGAATAAATTTGTTAATATTTTTAAAGTTAACAGCTATAACATGTTCAAGAAAATAATTTCGAAGAAAAAATGTAAACATACACTTAGATTCTGAAAATTGTTTACATTTTTTTTCTTGAATAAGTATAACTTGTTTACTTTAAAAAATATTAACAAATGTATTCTAAATTTAATGTTTTAAAAAAATTGAATACATTTTTTAATAAATTCTATTCACAATATAACATCCAAATATTAACTCACAAGGTGAACAGATAACACATGGTTAAAATTACTTTTTTGTTGACATTCGTTAACATGTGATTTTTTAACATTTCTTTTTTGACTTATCATTTTTGGAAATATAACTAAAATTTGGAATCTTTAATGGACAGAACAAAATCCAGTGAAATATTTTCAAAATTACAGGATATTGCCTGCTTGAAAAATATGTGACAATAACTATGATATTACACTTTATGTATAAATGGAGGTGTCATGTGTGAATATATTCTAAATGCCTATTTGGAAAGAAACGTGGTTAGAAGCCTCCAAAACACCATTTGTGAGTGCACTGAGATTAGTTTATAGCTAGTGTAGTGAATTTACATTAAAAAATTTTTAATTACAACTCTTTGAATTTTTGTGTTTCAGTGGAATATTTTCAAAATTATGAAAAGTAATATCTGGCTACATCTCTATTATAGTTTGTTTAATCATGTTTTATTTTCTTTACTGCATTTATATTAAAAAAGTTTTTAATTACAACCCTTTGGAGTTTTTTTATCATTTTAATAAATGAAAAAATGTTAATATTAAATACGATAACTTAAAGAGTCAGCCATATTGTTTATACCATGTATTAGAAGCCCCAGAAAATGGATAATTTACAATAAAATGGGGGGCAAGCTTTCTAGTAGGCAAACTATATAAATATCCAAAATTTAAAACAGCAATTAACCTTTGACATTTAATAGATTAAAAACCTTGATGTATTTTTTTTTGCCTACCTTTCAACATATACTCGCATGTAATATTACATACAAATTAGATCTTAATTGAATACTAATCCATATTTCACTTAGGCCAAAGTGGAACTCCAAGTGAAACAATGTCTAATATTACATTATAAATCTTAATTTTTTTTTTTGGCAGATATTTTAAGTTTCCATTATACTGCTTGTACCACTATTCATGGATCTAGCGAATATAACAGTGTTTGTTTGAAAATTGCTTTACAATTCAATAGCAAATTGAAATCTTAGCAGTGATAATGTAATTCCGGCATCAATCAAAAAATATGAACTTTAAATCTTGCTTCATAATTAACCAGAGAGGACTAAATTTAATTGTAAACAATTGAAAAAGAAACAAAAATCAATAATGTAAAATCAAAAATTGTGTTAAACAACTATCAATTAGTCTTATCAAGAAATGTTGTAGTTTGAAAAATAATAGATATTTGCTATCAGTGTTAATCAAAGATTCATTCACTAACATATTTTCTAATATTTTTATAGTTTGATTTACAATTAGAACCATGAAAAAATTCTGGGATATATCGTCATTGATAGATCATTGATTATCATTTGAGTCATACTAGTATGTTCATATCTCTAAATTTAAGCAGGTCCATCTCACCAAATACAATGATTTTCTCCATAACATTACCAAATTGATCAGCTAACAAGAAAATTATTGTCAAGTAAATAGTGACTGCATATTTCCACCAATGCTTAACTTTTATGAATTGACAATAACTTCACCTATTGTAAAAAAAAAATATTTTTTTGTTCTTAAAATTTTATGTAAGTTTTAATCTTCATCTGATAAACTATTTGCTTGTTAGAGCATATGATACCAATATACTATTGATAGCAGGATTACTTATTTCAATTTTGTTTTTCCGATGGCGTTTAATAAAATTGAAAGTTACAAATATGATCAAAAATTTACTAGCAATTATTTGCTTTTGGCCTTCAAAATATAATATGGAATATCAAGAAATGTATTTACAACATTGATGAAACATTTCTTATTCTGTGACTTTCTAAGTTAAAGATTTATCTTATGATATAAATGATAATTATTCTTGAAATTTTTTCAAGCATTTATTAGTAAATTCATTTGAGACTTTTTTGGTTATTATCAACATGGAGTGTATTTATTTATTGAAGTATATTTATTTATTCCTAGGTTTGAACAAAAAGTGAGAACCAAATTTATGTACAAAGTAATGTTTTAATACAAAATATCAGATTAAAGTAAATGGTTGGAATATATGAATACTAGAACTATATTTCTTTTATTCACCTACAAAACACATGGTTGAGTATCAAGAAGCACGAATCAATAAAGCAAGATATTAAAGTAGTAGCAAACTTTCCATACCTTAGTGTCACCCAATGCAAGCCATACTAATCAATGGATGCAAGAATGTTTACGCATAAAATCTGTATCGACTTTCTGCTCATCCAATATTTCCAAGGTCATGGTTTTCATAAGTGAGGAGCCATGGATCTGAAACCACTGCACCTAGATCTTAGAGAATCTAATGCCATTCTCTAGCAGCCATCTTTTACCTGAGTCCAAAATGCAGTCATAAAAATGTTTTCAATCCAAGCTCATTTGCTTGTGGTCATATAATCCAAAACCCATTTCAGTATCTCTACATTTTGGTATGTTTGGTTCTTTAATAACTATAATCACCTTCATCTTATTGGCAGGAATGTTATTAAACCACTGAACATCACATATCTACTATTTCTATGCTTAGAAAATCTGTTTAAACAGTAGCGAATCTTTCATATACTAAAGCCAGCCTTAATAATCAATGGAAGCAAGGTTTGTGCATCAAATCCCTATCTATTGCCTACTCATCCAATATTAGGTTTTGGTTTTCATCAGTGACTACAGTTTTAAAGAACTGAAGACAGCAAAATGTATAGATACTGAACTAGCGTCACATCTGTATGATTACACAAGTGAATGAGCTTGGATTGAAAAATATTAGTTTTCATTTTGGGTTCACAGCTAAACGTAGAGAGCTCTCTGATCCAAGGCTTTACACTGATAAAAGCTACTAGCTAGAAACCAGTCTCTGGATATTAGATAAATAAACACTAGATAATGATTTTATATACAAACCATGAATCAAGTGCTATGGCTTGCAGTGGGCGACACTACTGTATGGAAAGTCTGCTACTGTTTTAAAAGTTGAGGAAGCATAAGGAATGGTGATCATGTTGTTGATTGAATTGTAAGTACTATGCCATTTTTATCAATCGTATGAATGGAAATATTCAATAAAGAAATAGTAATATAACTGCAGTGATATAATGTAGATGACACTTTGGTGGCAATGAATTTTTGATAGTTTTTTTGTCATAATTTATTTTAAATCAATATATATTTCATAAACAAAATCCTCATGTTTCCAACTCTTAAGAATTGTTTTCTAGAACATATGTTAATGGATGAGAAATTTCAGCATTTGTGGGTTTTTTTAATAATTCTTGTACAAATTTGTATGGTAAATTAATGTGGTAAGGTTCTATTACTGTTGCAATAGAGTTTAGAGGTAAATTTATCTTTAGATAGTTAACAAGTTCATAATTTAAAAGTCTCTTGGATATGTTATGGCATATTTTTTTCTAATTATGAATATAAATATTTATAATTAAAAAAAATATGGACAATTGAAATCTTAAACTGGATTCCAAGAGATTGTAAAAGACCCAGAAAGAGACCACATGTAAGATGGATGGATGAAATAAGAAAGTGTTCCGGGGTGATGTGGAGGAGAGAAGCTAAAGATCAGAGAAGATGGACTGAACTTGGAGAGACCTTCATTCTGAAGTGGATTGATAATGATGATGAATTATAAAAATATATTCATTTACACATTTAAAATTTTTCATTGCTATATAAAATTCCAACTGCATAACAAAAAGTGGAATAAATTTACAAAAAAATATTCTTCCAATGTATTGATAAAACAAACCACCACAATTGTGTCTCTTATTAATAATTAATTGGTAAAGCAACAATTCTTATTTTGGTGATTTCTAAAAAACTATATATAACATGGTTGCAGATCAATACATGAGTGGGATAATTCTTTAACTATGTGGAATATTTAATCGTAGTACTTTAACAAAATTAAGCTATATATCATAATCAAACCACCAAAACATCACATGATCATCAATTCCTGTTTCCACAAGCTATTTAAACAGTAGCAAACTTTCCTCATACACAAGTGTACAATAGATAGGGATTTTAATCCACAAGTTTTACTTATTGATTACTATGGCCTACTCTGGATGGTATTATTGTATGAACGTTGCTACTACTGAAAATGACATATAGGTATAAAAATGGTGGCCATGTGAGGGTGTCTTGATACCAATTCTGACCAAAAATGATGATGATTATGCTTACTAAAAGTAAAGTCATTCAAAGTTTATAGATACTGAACTGATATCAGATTTGTATGAATAAACAAGTGGATCAGCATTTGTTGAAAATATTCTTGTGGTTTCATTTAGACTCGTAACATTATAGCTAACTGAAATAGTTAAAGGTAGATGCCGGAGTGTTGTATTAGACTCAAAAATTTAGGGCCAGCGCTCTCAGATTCAAAGCTTCTCACTGATGAAAGCCAAAAGCTACAAACTAGTCTGAGGATATTGGATGAAGAGAAACAAGACAGGGATTTTGACACACATTTACTGTTTTCCATTGAATATCATTGCTTGCACTGGGTGGCAATATGATATTAACACTTTGTTTTTGTCTATATATTAGAATCTGGTAAGTTAAATATTCAGTGGTATACTCTTCACCAAATATCATTTTTCATATATAAAAAGAATGTTTTCCCCATATCTTGAATCTACATGAGATAGAAATGTTAATATTAATCATATAGGATTAGCAAGGAAGAACAAATTGTGAATTGCAATTTTCATTATAACATTTTTAAATAAACAACCCCACCTAAACCTTTTTTATTAAATGACACATTTAATATTTTTCTTGAACTAAAACAAATCAAACTTCCAATCATTAATATCAGATTACCTAAAGTCCTGGTCCTGTTTGTGATCATGTCAATATAACTAATAAGCACAGAAAATCAATCCAACATCAACTTATGAAACAATAACAAAAAGATTAATCGATTATTAAAACATTGTTACTGGAATTTAAACTTTTTAAACAAAATGGAGACTGTATATTAATACTGAAGTAAGTGTGCATTACTCAATTTGGATTCCATATTATATCATTAATTCTGTGATCAATATAAAATAAATAAATTACTTACATTTGGAATTTAAAAAGGAACAGCAAAAAATCTAAATTACATTCCGCTACAATTTTGTAATTATTTCTTTCTAACAGCATAACTATCACACTTGATAAAATAATTGTAGTGTTTTGTAAAATGGCAGACATGTTTGTGCACTCCAGAAAAAACTAGAATTTATTCGTAAGGCTGTTTTTAGATCGCGCTCTGATAGCTGAGGAATTTAATTAGTGCATTGACGTAATGGCGATCGATAATTCCTAGAAATATTTGCTAATTACAAATGTTTCTAGATAAGAGACGTTACCTTATTGGTCAGTGCATTGATTGATCGTTGCAGTTGTCAGAGAGTGATAAGAAGACTGGGTAATATCTAGCAGTGTAACATAGACAGCAGTAGAGACAAGTCAAGCAGTACTGAGTAAGCAGTATTTAAGTAGAGATATCTTGCGTCAGTGCTGGTGGTTAATGATCAGCGCCCAGTGGAAATGTAGTTCATGGGTGTAGCTGAAAGAGACCGCAGCGGAGATCTTGAGAACATTCATTGGAGAGCTTCGTTGCAGACCAATTCATCGGAGAGCTTCGTTGCAGACCAATTCGTTTGGAGAGCTTCGTGGCAGACCAATTCGTTGGAAAGCATTCATTGCAGACCAATTCAGCGGAGAGATTGCAGACCAATTCGTTGGAGAGCTTCGTTGCAGACCATATTCATTGCAGACCAATTCATTGGAGAGCTTCACTGCAGACCAATTCGTTGGAGAGCACTCGTTGAAAAAGAACAGCGTGGGAATTGTATAACGTTATTGGCTGACCGCACAGTATGACTTGCAGATATAACATTGGCACAGTTGTAAGTGCGGATTTAACAATAACTATAACAATTTAAATAAACAGACAAAACTCTCCATACAGCAGTGCCACTCAGTGCAAACTAGAATAATCAATAGATGCCAGAAGGTTTGTGCATAAAATACCTATTTAGTGCCTACTCATCCAATATCTCCAGACTAGTTTCTGGCTTGTGGCCTTCGTCAGTGAGGAGCCTTGGATCTGAGGTGCAGTGCTCTCAGATCCAAGGCTCCTCAGCGATTTAAAAAATTGAAAGAATATTTATCAAAATGCAATAGCTATGATAAATTTACATTTAAATTAAATCTAACATTGAGAAAGGTTTGCAATAGGTGGATTTCATATCTGCAAAACTTTTTATAACAGTTTTAAAACATATATGCTGTACTTTAAAATGGGAAGCTAAGAGATTAAAAGTAAATGAAAATTATTTAATTCATTACAATTTTAGTAATCCAATATATATATATTATTCCCAGTAAAAATATTTGCTGATTTTGTCAAATTTCCGTAAAAGAAGTTTAGTTTTACTGAAATGTAATGTTAATTTATTAGGATTCATCAATTTAGAGAAATTTTTTGCCTTGCAAGATTTGAAAGCTAATGGGGTCGGTCATTTTAAGAAATATAGTGAAATAAGATGATGTAAAGGTTTTATTTTTGCAAATAATGCTTGAGTTTCAGGAAAAGGTGCAAGAGTTATCAGATGAAAGTATATAAGTTGGACTAAAAATAAAAGACTAAAGTAATGTTCAATGGATTTTCTCAAAAGAAGAAAAATTGATAATTATGATTTAGAAGATTCTTAGTAACTATAAATACTTTCCCCAAATTATTAACAGAGATGGATAAATAATGGATAAACTTGTAGAATTAAAATTGGATGGAGAACTTGTGGGAGAAATAATACTAAAAAAATACATACTTATGTGTTTGAAAAAAAAAGTTTTAAGAATTGTGTTTACCAGTTCTTATTTCAACACTTAAGAGAAGAGCAATATACAGTCTACATATAACTCAATGAAGTACGGAGTGATGTATGCTAATAATAACAAAAAAGAGATTGAAAACAAAAATAGATGGGTGAGAAAACAAATAGGTATTGCTGACATTACTGAAAGAAATAAGACTCTGAAGCAGATCTGAATTGGGCACAGTGCTAGAAGAGTTGATAATAGATGGATAGTTGGAAACTTACATGGGATCCCAAAACAGAAAATAATCTAGAATGAGACAGGTGAAAAAGTAAGGCTAGATATTAGAAAAACTGACTAAACGTGGAATGATCTTCATTCTGCAATGGATTGATAAAGGTTGAAAAATATATATCATTTTTGGATTAAGTAACTAGAATAGTAACATATGAATTTTATGCTTAAATTGATATATACAAAATTTAGGAAACACAATTATATATTAAATATTATATATGATTTCCTGATTAGCTGCCTCAAGCCATATAATATAGCAACCTAGATATTATACACATGTCCATAGACTGTCACCTACTCATGGGTGCATGGGGATGGCACAAATCATGAATATATTAATTAACATCCAAATGCAAGCATGGTGGTTGAAAAGATTACTAAATACCAATTTGGGTAGTCAAAAGCCAGCAAAAAATACTCCTATTTACACACTGTTTTAAATCAATATTAGTCATTAATCCTTATTATATCAGTCAGTATTTTGTATTTAAAATAATGAAATTATTTTTACATAAACCTGAATCCATATAAGAAAACATTTTCCAGAGGCAATTTTAAATAGTCTTTCTTTTTAAATATTGAAAATAATAATTATGTAATGCAGAGAATCTCTAATATATAGCCCAACTTTGATGTTCAAAAGCAATCACTCCAGTTTCTGGACATTTTCAAATATATATATATATGTTTATAAGATTCCGTGTAGTTGTGGTAAGTTTTATGTAAGTCAGAGTAAGTTTAATCTTAATGAAAGGATTAAGGTTCATATAAGTAGAGTTAAATATAGGTATCTTAACTCAGCTTTATATATTCATGAATTGAATACAGGTCATAGAATATTGTTTAAAAATGCATTAGTTATTTCTTATGAAAAGAATGAATTAAAAAGAATAAAAGAGACTTTGATGATAAAACTTCTTGAATCCGAGGCTATCAATCTTATGAAGACATCTTTTGATATTAAGGGAAGGTGGAATTATGGAAAGGTTTGCTTGTTTGTATATATATTATTGTTCCTTTAGTTTGATTTTTACTTGAGGTCTATTTGTAATAGATGAAACCATGATTGTGTAAGGATATTGGTAAAATTTTGGATTTTATCTAATATTGTATTGTTTTATGGTTTTGCATTTTATGTATGGACTTGTATAAAATTTTTATTTTAGCATATGCAAACATTTAATTAATTATTAAGTAAAATAAAAACATTTATTTTGTCATGTTCTCTTTCTCCAATCTTCATAATAGTTCTACTTCATTCTAGATGCAATATTCTAACAAATTATCTATATTGCGTTGTCAATCTAAATATTCAATCTATAATGCAGAGAGTATTTTGTTTGTTTTTATAGTGATTTTTGTAGACACTAAAGACAAACATATAACTAGCAAAAATAAAACTGAAATTTACTTCATCTTATTATTATTTTACATATCAATTTTTTTGTTTGGGATGGCTCCACTGAATAAAAAAAATTGAAACAAAAATGCATATTTTTTACATAGAAATATTAACTCTTTAAGCCTGATGTGTTTCTGTTAATAAAGAACACCTAATTAATATTTAACAAAATATTTTGATTACAACAAAATTGGGGATGAAAGAAATATTAAAATAGAAAACTTGAGATAAAGCATCATCAAAGAAATGTCATTTAAAAAAAAAATACACAGAAATCAGAAAATTCTGTGAAAGCAAGTTATTTTTTTTAAAAAAAATCTAAAAATTGGAAACCATTTTCTTAAGAGGAATTTATAAAAAAAAAAAACTTCATTTAGCTTTTGTAGAATTAATCTATCCAGAAGAGAAAAATAAATTTGAGAATACAGATGTGCACCACAGATAGGTACAAGGGAAATTGGAAAATGTCATTAAAAGTGGAAGTCATTAATAATAATGATGTCATTCTATTTTTAATTCGTAAAAAAAAATTAGTGCCATCGTTTAAAACGGTAAAGTTAAATATGGCCTGCCAATTTAAAAGATTACAAACTCTTATGATTAAAGGTAAATTAATTAATTTTTTGATCAAATATAAGCCAATTTTTAAGTCGCAAATTTTAAATGGCCCACAAATGATATAAATATCCAAACGGTCTTGGAAGAAAAAACATTTCCAAACCTCGTTTAAGAAAAAAATTTCACTTAAAATGACGCTTTCAATTTAGGATATGTGGTATGCTACAGATTTTTATTCAATGTTAGCCTAACTATACACAAATATTTCTATTTTTTGTTAAACTGTCATTTTGTGTTTAATTTTTTTACCCAAACTAATTTCCTTTCAAAAGTTGAAAATGCCGCCATAGATGAAAGCTTGATATTTTTAGTTATAAGTTGAGATCTAAAATGTATTTCAAAAGATTACATCAGTCTAGTCAGTTTAATAGTAAAATTTAAATGTTTATTCAGATAAAGAAAAACAATTAATTCAATTATTCACTCTCTTATGCAGTATTTCCGTATATATTTAATTATTAAGCATAAATACAAAACTTAAAAGAATCTTACTCACAAACGTACTTTTTATTTATATGAAAAATGGCGGTACTTGCATAATTGTTGAGATTCTTGACTCAGTTTAAGGAGAAGCTACAGTACATCACATCACATCAACGCTTTCTGCACCGCCACCTACTGGATAATAACATTTTTAATGAAATGTGATTATTTTACTTTATGATGTGTGATTAAATAAATAAGATTCATGGATAAAGAAAGCAAAAAATATTTATCATAATTGCCGTATAAACTAAACTTTTGTTTAGAGTATTTGAATATTATTTAACATTTTCAGCAACTGTCCATATCTTTATATATTAATGTGATATAAGGATAGATTTAAGCTATTTAACGTACGAAACATTCTAAAATAATGATTAAAAGTTCGTCTTCTTTTATTTTCTCTGATTTTAGATTTTGTGTTCATTTATCTTTTTATATTTTTATTTGCATCTAATCCCTATTGTAGTGTTTTAGTGTCTAGAAATAAAAAACCAGCCAAAAATTTGTTAGGATTCTAAGAAGCGACTTAGCGCTATTTATTAATATTTGTTTACTAGCTACAGTCAAAACATTAATACCCCAGACAATGATAATCTAGTACCGCAGTCATTCCTTGAATGACGTCATGATAGCAAATCGTCGCGGATAGTAAGACATCACACTCCTTCACCTTTAATATGGAACATCATAATCCTTGAAATGCACTGGTGGATGGCGTTGACACGGGGGTATTTTCTGTAAGCCTTTGGAGTTTGAATTGGAGATGTAGGACGCCAAGGTGTTGAGCTTGGATTGTTTGTGTTTTCCTGTGTCACGCTGGATAGAAAATTTTGGGCAAGTGGGGTTTCCTCAGCAGGAGATGAGATGGTTGGAAGAGTGTCCACTGTTCTCAAGCGCAACTAATCAATGTGCTTATGTTGTAATCCCAGATCAGTTCGGACTTCATATGGCTGGTTTTTTTATTTCTAGACCTAAAACCAGTTTTGGCATCGAGGATGGGATACGCGAGATATTGAATATTTTTTTTTGCATAAATGTGTTTTACTATTCAATAGTGTTCTTTACAATATTATTATTAATCGTACGAAGGACGCCGTACATATATATTTGATTTACAATGGCAACTATTGGTTCTTTAGCACCTTTCAATGTTGACTCACCGCAAATGTGGGATACATACGCGTCACAGGTGAATTTCTTTTGTGAAGCTAATAATATTATTCCTGACGAAAAGAAACGTGCAACACTCCTCGCTGTCTTCGGACTAAGAACATTAAGCATTCTTCGTTCTCTTATATCACCTGTGTTACCTCATGACAAGTCATATCAAGAATTAGTAAATATTTTAAAACAGTATTTTAATCCACAACCTTCCATTATTTACCAACGTTTCCAATTTCACTGTCGTTGGCAACGAGGAGAAAATGTGCTGCATTTTTAGCCGATCTTCGACGTTTGGGATGAGCTGCGATTTTGGTCTTTCACTACCAGAGCGTCTTCGATATCAATTTGTCTGCGGGCTTCGTGATGAAACTATACAGCTCAAACTATTAACAGAGTAGGGTTTAACCTTAGAGATAGTTTATACAGCGTAGCCTAACTGCTGTATCTGCATTGGTGCAGGTGCATGAAATCGTGCCACAAACACTTCCATGTCAACTGTCGATCTTATTCAGCGAAACAGATCAATCTTACCTTGCAAAAATGTTTCTAGGTTTTCATCGCCTTCTCAAACATCCCCTGCACATAAAAGGAACGCTGGTGCATCTCAATCGGGATTTCAACCCTGTTATGGTTGTGGCAGTCAACACAATCGAGTGGAAGGCCATTGCTGCCAGAAAATAGATCATTTACAGCATATATGCCAAGCAAAACAACACAATTCCTGGATCTGCAAATCAATGCATGGCAGTAATGGAGACAGACTATGACATTGTAGATTATATCCATGAGATACACCATGATGCCCCAACACCTAAATCCTCCGCACACCTGTACATTAATGGCAAGGAATGTATAATGGAAATTGACACTAGATCAGAATATTTTATTTTATCATTTGATACACTATCTGAATTGTGCAATGGAAAAATACCTGAAGTACATCCAGTAACAATTACATTACGGGATTTCCAGCACCACCTGATATCATTCAAGGGATATTGGGTTGTACATGTTCAGTATGGTGTACATTCATGCCATCTATGTTTATTGATAACAGAGAGTCCTTGTACAAACTTGTTAGGATTCTAAGAAGCTAATTAGCACTATTTATTAACATTTGTTTACTAGTTACAGTCAAAACATACCATAGACAATGATAATCTAGTGCTGGTCATTCCTTGAATGAGTCATGATAGCAAATCATCGCAGATAGTAAGACAGCACACCTATATCTTTCTTATATATTATTAAATTGTTTTTTTAAAATGTTGATTAATTTAACTTCTCAAATAAACATCATTTACTTCCTATTTATTACTTGTCTTTAAAATTCATTATAATTTTGATTTCCTTGTTCATATTTCCTCTCACTGGCCATAACAGAGACAATTTCGTTGACATTTATGAATCATGTATTTACATATTTGCCTGAAGGTTTGTGATGATGGCATATTATTAGATGTGATGTGTTGGACTATTTCCATTATCTATGAGTGAATGTTGAATGTATAGAAAATTTTAAACTTTCCAAATAGGAACAACTTGTTAGTTATAACACCCAAATAGACTACACAGGTTAGAAAATAGACAACTCTTCTTCAGGTGTTGCTGGCCTATATGCACAGTGGTAATATTCACAGAGAAGTTGAACTAGCATCTTTAGATTCTTGAATATCAAATTTAAGGCAGATGCTCTAACCAACTGAGCTACTCTGTCAAAGGCAACATATAGTAGAAATTTGATATATTTATAGTTGAGGTTTGTTTCAAATCCAGAGTCGTTTAATTTTTTTTTTCTTCAACATTCACTCATAGATGGTGGAAATAGTCCAACATATCACATCTAATGTATTTACATGTTCTTTATTATACTTTTTCCCCTTCAAAAACTGTCTATCTTCTCTGGTTTTTTTTTTTCATGAATTGATGGTTACGGGCCATACAATTCTAATATAATTTTGATTATATAAATTCATCTTAATTACTTTTTATAAAAAATGGTTTTACTATACACAAATTAATACATAACAAATGAAAGCAATATATTTCAAAATTCAAAACAGCACATAACGTGATATTTAATAGACTTAAAACATTGATGAATTTTTTCATCTGTCTTTTAAACATAAGTTTTTCTATTACTACATAGCAATTAGATTTTAACTGATAACTGTGGAATAATGAATCCACATTTGTTTAGGCCCTAGTAGAACTAATGAATAAAACATTTACTGAGGTGACATTACAAATCTTAAATTTTTCATTAGGTATCTCAAGTTTCTATCATAAAGCTTATATTTTTATTCATCGATCAGTTATTTATTTAAATATTGCCTTACATCTGAATAACAATTGAAATGTTAATACTGATAATGTACTTATTTCACCAATTAAAAATATGGGTTTAAAATCTTGCTTCATATGTTACCAGAAAGGATTAAATCTTTTAAGTGAATGAAAGAGATACAAAAATCACTCGTTTGAAAACAGAAATCGTATTAAAAGTCATGAATTAATCTTATTAAGAATTGATATCAATACTTATGCGCTTATAACACTCGTTAAGGAAGTTATGCAGTTTTGAAAAATATCATTAAAAAAATTTGCTCTCACTGTGAGTAGAAGATTCCTCCACTAACATTTTTTAATACTTTTATAATTGGAGTCTTAGTTGAAATCATTGACTCAATTCTGGAACATATCATTACTAGTAGATCAGAGACTGTCATTTGAATCATATTGAAATATTAATCTCATCTCTAAATCTGGGTAGGTCACTTACTTTCACAGCAAACATGATAATTTTCCTAACTTGACCAAAGTGAGTAGCTAAGAGAAAACTTATTGTCAACTAAATAGTAATTACATATTTCTATTGGTAACTTAACATTTATAAATTGAGAAACAACTTTCTCTATTGTAAAAAAAATGGTTTTTTTTTTATTCTTAAAATATGATGTAAGTTTTGATGGTGATCCCCATAAACAACTATTTGTATGTCTGTTATTACTCTATAAGTTTTACACCACCATGGAACATGCAATGCTAAAATAGAAATGTGAATCAAATTACTTATTTTAATTTTGGCTTTTGATGGCATTTAATAATATTAAAAGTTAAGATTAGTCAGAAATTCACTGTCAATTAGTTTATTATTTAATTCTTTTGATGTCCGCAACCCAGACTCGAATATCAGAAATGTATTCAGAACATTGCTGAAATATTTCTTAATTTTTTACCTTCAATGTCAAAGATTTATCTCCTGATATAATTGTTCAAGGTAGACCTGAAATTTTTCCAAACATTTTTCATTAGTAAATGTGTTTGAGATTTCTCTGGTAAATACATTATTGACATGGTGTATATTTAACTTTTTCTAGGTTGGGGACAAATATTGAAGACAAAACTATATAAAGTAATTTGTACTAAAATATTTCTGATATTAAATATATGCAGGAAACATATGTTATATTTTTCTTATATTTTATCTTGTACCCATAAACACAACACGTTTGAGAATCAAGATGCACTAATACATAAATCTAGATATGTTGTTGAATTGTAAGGGTTATATGCATTTTTTTATCATATGAATGGAGATGTTTAGTAAGGAATTAGAAATGTAACAACATTGAGATAATACGGGAAATATAAAATTTTAGTTGTATTATTGTCAGCTTTAATTTTTCCCCATAATTTACTATAAATAAATATATATTTCATCAAAGAAACATCTAATGTATTCAAATCTTAGCAATTGAATTATCTCTGGAACATATGCTAATGAAAGAAAAAGAAATTTGCCCGTGTGAAAGTTCTTTTTATATTTGTTGTATAATTTTCTATGATGCATTAATATGGGAAAGCTCAATTTCTTTTGTAATGGAGTTTATAGATAAAATTATCTTTAGATAATTGTTAAAATGTTTATAATTTAACAATATCCTGGCTATGTAATGCCATATTTTTCATAATTATGAATGTACATATTTATAATTACAAAAATACAAGCACAATTTTTTTATTTTATATATATAAATTCATTGAAAGCAAAGCAGTCAATCCTTAATCCAGATCAATAACAATCTCAATCTGTATTAATATTAGTCTGGATTAATGGTTGATTACTTTTAATGAATTTACATTTATTGACCTATCTAGTCATGAACCTTATATATGTATACATATTGTACTCTGCCAATAGGATGATGATTCCTAGAAACAATGACAAGTTTAGACAAAACTGTTATTTGAATTTCTCGATATCATTATTTATTTGAAGCCACCAGACATAACTATGCGCTAAAGCTTTTGCACGCACTATGCCCAGGTGACCTTGGTGAAGTAAACTTAATACCTTATCTCTACCTACTGGAAGTATAACAACTCTGTCCCCCATTACTATACATCCCCTACATATAGATAAGTTTTCTCTGTTAAACCAAAAACCCATCGCTAAATTATTTGGTTTACATTTAGGCCAACCTTTCTTAATCCAGGTTGTCAACAAACGATATTCTTTATCTTCGTTAGTCCACCACTTAACAGTTTCACTATTTACAACCTCGGAGTTCATGTTATCAATATAATTCACCTCAAATTCACTCTCTATTGGCTCCTTGTCATCTGGTAACCTCAATAAAGCATCCGCATGGGAAATTTCCTTTCCCTTCTTGTATTTCAATATAAAATCATATGAACTCAATATATTATGCCATCTTAACATACGCAGATTTAAATGTTCTGAAGTTGCCCGGTCATTTCCGAAAATACCCAGCAATGGCTTATGGTCAGTTATTATCTCGAATTTTCAGCCAAAAATAAATTGGTGAAATTTCTTCACTGCAAATATAATTGCTAGCACCTCTTGATCTATCTGGCTGTAATTTCTTTTTGCCTTCGACAAGTTCTGGATGCATATGCCACAGGGCACTCACATCTCTCTATTGGATGAGCTAGGACAGCATCTACTCCCCATTCTGATGCATCTGCAGTAATTCTAACATCTTGATCGTTAAAATGCACTAACAATTTATCCGATATTAATAGATCTATTGTTTTTTCAAAAACTTTTTTGTGTGTTTCAGTCCAGTTCCATGTTTGCCCTTTACGTAATAATTCATATAACGGAGTTGCTACCATTGCCTTATTTTTCAGGAAAGGTTCGAAAAAAATTTATGAGACCTAGAAACGCTCACAACTGTTTTATATTTTTAGGTCTTACTGCGTTTTTTACTGCCCGAACTTTGTCATTCAGAGGGCGCTTTCCTTTATCTGAAATCGTATGACCTAGAAAATTTAATTCTTTTGCTTCCCATACACATTTTTCTAATTTTAGTTTTACACTTGCCCTATTCAACCTATCACATATTTTTAAAACTCTACTTTTCAAATTTCCACTAGATGTCGCCATTATTAATATATCATCATAATATGGCGTCACCCCTTCAATTCCTTGCAATATCATATTTAACTTTGCCTGAAAAATATTCGGTGCTGTAGTAATTCCAAACAGCAAACGATTGCATTTATATAACCCAAAAGGTGTGGTTAATGTTAATATTTTTGCTGTGTTCTCTGTAACTTTAACCTGATGGTACACAGAGTTTAGGTCTAATTTAGCAAAATATTTTGCCTTTGACAAATTTTCTAGTATTTCGCATACATTAGGTACCAGGTATGCACCTTTATTCAAATATTTGTTAACTGTAACATGGTAATCGCTGCACAATCTAACTTCCCTATCTAGTTTTGTTATTACCACAATCGGTGTGACCCATTCTGCCTCCTCTACTGGGTTTAATACACCGCTTGCTACTAAATGTTTTAACTTGTCTTCTACCTTTTGCCTTTGTGCAAAAGGGATTTTACGTGTCTTGCACATTACTGTTCTTACATTATCCGCTAAATGTATTTCTACTGGGTTTGTTTTAATTAAGCCCAGATCTTGCGTAAATAAGTCTGGGTATAATTTTACCATTTCTTTTTCTGTCGAAATCATTTTTACAATGGAAAATTGTATTCCCAAGTGTCTAAACCATTCTCTCCCTATTAACAGGCTTATTTTTTTCTCAACTATATAGATTGGCAGTGTAAATTCTTTCTCTTGAAACACTATTCGAGCATCTACTTTTCCCATTGTTTTAATAGGATTCCCATTATCATCTTTTTCTTTGATGTCCACATTCTGTATTTTTACTTTTGTGTTGGCTTTTGATATTTCTTTCCAATCGTTCATACATAGCAGCGATATACCCGACCCACTATCAACTTCCATATTTAGCTCACTATTACATATTTGTACTTTTACCATAAATTGGTCTTGCATAGGCATTATTATATTTTTTTTAATATTAGTTTCTTTATATCTATATCCTTTTTCTTGTATATATCTTTTTTACAAGGCTTTTTGCATATTGCTGCTAAATGACCTTTCGCCCCACAATTGTAGCAGCTTTCTTTTTTCCACTTGCACTTCTTTGATATATGCCCTGCTTTTCCACAGCAGAAACATTTTATTAATATTTTTTCTTCAGTCCTTTCCTGGTAATTTTTTTTAAATTTTATATATTGCCATTTTACTGGGCTCTTCAGCTTTGTTTCTAAAAGAGCAAGCTTGCTCTATTATTGCCTCATAAGCCGTTCCCTTTTTAATAGCTTGTTCATACGACAAATCAGCTTCAGTTAATAATGTTTGATGTAGACTTTTGTCCGCCATTCCCCATAATAACTGGTCTAGTAAAGCCTGTTCCACAAAATCTATAGTCGCAATCTTTAGCTAACTGTCTTAAAGCTATATTATAATCTTTTATTTTTTCTTCTTTGGCCTGCCTACGATTTCTAAGAGCTAATCTGGCAATGTGTTTAGAGGGCCTCGGACTAAAATAGTCCATTAATTTTTTAATTAATTCTTCAAAATGTACTCTGTCCGTTACTGGCCCGTCACCTAATTTATTCACCATTTCAAAAACTTTTCATCCAGCTAAACACAATAGAGCTGCCACTTTTTTGTCATTTTCTGTTATGCTGTTTAGCTTAAAAAAAATTTCTAACTGTGTGACGTATAAAGGCCATTCGTGCTGGTTTTCTATCCCAAACTCCGTAATATTGCTTTGCCCCAACAACACTTTACAACTTTAGTATTCTCGGCTGAATTTGCGAAAATTCTCTCTATATATCTTTTCACTCTGCACATAGTTCATATGCGGCTGATGACTGCACCAACTTTATAATGTATTCACCCCATGAGAGAAATGACAGGGACAAACAGCGTACAATAAATTACTAAAAATGATTTAAATTAGTTTCACAAATAAACAACCAGCACGAGAATTATTAATTACTAAGTTTTATTTAGTTAATTGTATTAAACGTTTACATCAGTTTAACGTAACCCTATATAGAGCCCTGAAGGCATACAAAATAATAAAAGATCGGAAGGATCTGTTATATTTACCCCTAGTCGGATTTTTGAAACTTCCGATCTGATAATCTAGGTTTTTCTCCCTCATAAGTTCTGATCAGCAAAATATAATTATTAGCTCTGATCTCAATCAGGCAAAACAGCAAAAAGACCCATGCTCCTCTTCTACACGGTTTATATAGTCCTGCCTGATTTTTTATCAGTTCCTTTTAATCTCTGCTTCTTATCTTTTCCAATTGTCTAAATATTTTATTTACACAAAGTTTGACTTTCTAAATATTTTTATTTATACAAGTTTAAGTTTAACATATATATATATACACTTCTGGAGTAATATTTACAAAGTTATATTTATTTCACCGTTAAACACAACAATTTTATCTAGGTACAATTTGATACTCGTAATTATTTCTAAATTATCTTTACGTGATATTATCAATTATGAGATCTACTTATCCTGTTATCAAGATTACATAACCTTTAACATTAAACAAATACCAAAATATTTGCTCAATGGCATTAGAATACTAAGACACTTGTCCTTATTAAATATGTAAATATTCCCATGACTAACAATAATACTTAAATATAATAAAACATCTATAATTATTAAATTTAAGTTAATCTAATTAATAAGTTATACTATCATTTTATTGTATATTGATCTTTTATTATTATTACTTTTATAGGATTATAATTAATAAGAATAACCATAATCATAATATTATACTGCGGAGATCTCAGGATTATTATTAATTTTTAAATAGCTATTTATTCCACCTATAAGATATCAAGAGGGATTTTACTTAACTCTATAGGTAGGGTATCAATTAAGAAAAGATTTATAATGTTAATCTATAATTAAAATTATATTACTATTTTATATTTATGTTCCCTAATACTTAATAAATATTGTTATCTAAATTGTAATTATAATTCACAACTCTAAATCGTAACTAATTCTAATTATGATTTTCTATAAATAAACAAACGTTAATAAATTTGCAATATATTTTATCAATGACTTCTGTCATCAAGGCAGTTTGCAATAATTTAAGATCCCATTTAAGAAATGTTTTCCCAAATAATTGTTATACAATATCTTGTAGTGAATTAATTTCTTCTCCAAATCTTAAACTGTATATTTTGGTTAATGTGTATATTACAATTCATATTTTCTGATGATGGTGAAGTGATGATGATTCTAACAAAAGAAATGCAACTCTAAATACTTTAATATTATTTACAAGATCTTTCAATAATTATTTTAAACTACTAAGTAACTTAATAAATAACAATATTAATGACATGATAAAACAATATAATACAGTAACATATATAAGCATTTGAACATTTCTATTGCCCTTAATTATAATATTTAAAATTAAAAACTGCCTTCTCATATAATAGGGTGTTGTTATATTTAATTTTATTTCTTATATAAGAAAGTCATGTGTATTTATTAAATAATCAGTCCCCCTTTTATGGATTTGATTTACACTCATTACCCCTTATAGATTATGCTTCAAAATATAAGAAGATTCAAAATATTGGTTATTGTTTTCTTTTTTAACTACAATGATTTTATTGCAATACTATGAAATATCACATATTTATCTATTTTATGATATTTATCATTGGAGCTTTCATTTACCTTTTACTAAGAAGATATTATTATGATAATCATGAAATTATTAATTAGTTTACGGATATCACACTCGATTTTCCTATGGTCTTATTATCAAACTATAAAAAAATGCAACAAATGAGACTTTTATACTGTACAGTCAAATAGGACAACTTATTTCCACCTGAACTAATTTCCATTTACAATTTATGATATTAAGCTAAATGTTCATATACCACTCTTTGGTGCATCCTAAAATAAAAATTCCTATCTTCATTTTATATAAACAACTTAGTTATTATCCTCCTATTTCCAATCCATATCTGTTTCATACCTTTTTTATAAATAATCACCTATAAAGAATTACAAACTACAATTAGTTATGACTCTATTGCAGTTATATTAAGTTATTAATGGTTAAACATAAAATCAAAATTTAAATATCACCATTTATCATTTTCAATATTATATTCGAACATAAATATATCCCCTCTTCCTATAATACATATATGTAACTGCTTTTATCTGTGTATTCCACTAGCTAATTGTTGATATCCATTTATTTTAATTATCGAACAATATTTAATAAAATAAAAACTTTAAACAATTAATTGCATAGGTAAACAAATCAAATTAATTATTAGTTTCCTTATCTATTGACTTATCCCCCCATATTGATAAGGATTATTTGAAAGTATAAAATTAAACTATGTATGTTTAAATATTGTTATAAGTTTTTTTTTCTCTTTAAAATACAAGTTCATCTTTAAAAAAAAACTTTAATTTTTAATAGTATTCCAAACACTTCAACCTAGTTATGCATCAACATTCCTTTCACTTTTATTCCTTTTGTTCTCATAAGACAATCATCAAAACTAAAATTCCACCGCCATCGGATTATTCACAATGTTTTGATTTCTTTTTTGCCTTCTTAACAATCAAAGGCTATTTTTAACTTGGATAATATATATTTTATTTCGATTCCTCTTGCATTTATTATACTTCTCTTTGTATTATTCCTTATGTACTCTTTATCAATGTTATCATTCAAGATAGAGCATTTTACAGCTCCTTAAAAGTAGAATGACATTATCTTCAATATACATTTTATATTATCCAATAAGCTAATGTTTATTCCATTAAATTATTCAACTCTTTATGATCCATTACATATTTATTCTTTATTAATTGTCTTCAGTGATTATTTAATTCCTTATACTTATCTTGTTTTTTTTTTCATTTACAGTTTTGATAAATAATTCTTTCATTTTCTGAGCAGACCGCTATGATTTATTTCAAGTATAAATATAATTTTCATTTAAAATTTTGCATTTGCCTTGTATTACATCCATTCTTCTAACTTTTAATCTTTCATTTACCATATATATAATTCATCATAAAATTTTGATATACATGAAAGTTATACTAAAGCTAACAATGATCTATTTATATCTTTTTATATCATTGAAATTTTCATTCAGATAAACTTTTATATGTTCTCTTGTAATATTAGGTCCACTTTTCCATATGCACATCTTTCCATTATTATTAGTTACTATTTTAGTTTTAATTATCTTTAAATATATATACTTAACTCTGTCAGAAATAATTTTCTTTTTATTCATCCATCGATTCCGACTTAATCTTGTCCAACTATTATGGCAGCTACGATGCATAAATATTTTTTCTTGTTTATTAATTAATTTATGTATTAAACTAATACCCATGGTGTTTTCCTCAAGTTCATTTTTTACTTTACAACACTTTGCCATAAATGTACTACTTTTGCCTTTCATTCTTCTAATATTTTTTACCATATAATGACTCCAAGATATTTTCAGAAAACTATTAAATTGTTGAGTTCACTAGTAAAGACTTGACTTTCGGTTACTCCTGCATTTTAACAAAAATGTTATAATATATATAATTTTAAATTCTTAAGTAGATCATAATTACTTTTTAAAAAAAAAAAACTAAAATAATTTAAACAAACTTTTAGAAACAAAACAAGTTACTTTTTCCTCTGCTCTGTAATCTTTTTTTTATATCCCCATTTTCCCTTAGATTTTTTCTTCTTAAAAACATCATCTGCTGCTGTTAATTTATTCCCTATTACACTTTCCCATTGGTCAATTCTTCTACTCACTAGTACATGTATTTAACTATTTTTAAAACAAATATTACCTCTTTAAAATATTTATTAGTAATAAAAAGCAATACCTTTCATGAACTTAATAACACTACAATTTAAATCATTTTAATTTTATTTTTATACCAACTAAATCTAAGATTATTTTTATGAACTTTTAATCACTAAAATTCATAAATATTAATTATTTATTTTTAAATATAAATTAAGATTTCACCAGAAATAGTCATTGCTTTATAATAGATGCACAAAGACATGATTATCTATCTATATAATGCATATTTTTATTAAAATATCAGATTTGAACTTTACTATAATTTTAAATATCAAATTATTACTTATTATAAAATATTAATTTATATTTTATTTTATCTTTTATATACTTATGAAAATAAATATTTTACACAGGATTTATAGCATTTATGTTACTTTAAATTAACAAAGCCCAAGTTCAAACCCTAAGATAACTAAAATGACTGATTTTTCATAGCTTACTAAGTAAATATTTTTAACTGTATAAAATTCAAAATTATATCTCTTAAAATTTATTCCCAATTTGTTTTATGATGGGGTCTACCAATAAAAAAGCACAATATATATATATATATATATATATATTGTGCTTTTTATATATATATATATTGTAGCCTTTGGGTTTGCCCAAAGTTCCATTAGATTTTAGACTTAGTTATGTATGACAGTGTTTGATAAAATTTTCCTCATGAGCTATATATTTTCTTTTAACAGAAGCTTTCTAGCCAATGCTAAGTTTGAATCAAAGTCTTATTTTTATGGATTATGTAATTTTACTTAGTACGCAAACTAAATATTTAATCATAAAAGTTTATAAACAAAAAATTATTTTATTTAGTATTGATTCATAAGGTAACTTAAAAAATCCAAAGACATAATTGAAAAGTTTATGAGTTGGCAATGTTTATGAATTATTTTAATGGTTTGGAAATTGGAAAGGGGGGGGGTGAAATTGTGAAACTACTTTGGGGGAATGAAAATAGACAATTGTAATTTTACAATAATAAGTTAAAATGCAATAATTAATAAAATCAAATTGTCATAGAAAAAGTCAAGAATTAATCAAAGTATTGAGCAATCGGTTTAACTAGAATTGTATGTGTGTGCTGATGCGTATGTGTAGATTTAATTATGAGTTTTAATTATAGGGTTAATTATTGACTAGTAATTATCGTATTATCTCATTGGAAAGCTCCTTTAAAGAAGAATTAATTTGTTTCGATAATTCATTCATAGTGGCCAATTTTCAGTCAAGATTCTGGGTTTGAAGTTAGGTTGTTATGCATTTTTTATTTAAAAAAAAAAGTTTTTCTTTCATTTTATTCTTTCAAAGGAATATCCATGAGCAGAAAAATACTAAAAAAAACCACATGATGTTTGTGAAGTGGGAATGTATAATTTTAAAAAAACATAGGTAATCAACCAATTAAAATATAGATAAATGGTTTAGGAGGTCAATCATTCAGGAGGAGAAGGAAAGGATTCCTAGTGTATAAAAGGTTAATCTGTCCTTTAGAAAGGGTTAGTCATCATCGGTTATCTGGAGAAACCTCGTCGGGTTCAGTAAGCAATTTTTCAATACAAAAATTGTAAGTTTGATATTAATTTTTCTGTTGTTTCCTGAATGAGAAACTTCATCACATTTTATAATATTGTTACAAAATGAGTTGTGAGTAAATTTCTATATTAGGCACATCCTTTCTTTTTCAAAAGTTGACCAACTTCATGATTTTTCTTTCATCCAAATGTACCCAATTTATCAGTGATTTGCAAGTAATGAAACTTAAACTGCAGGAGGAATTTTGCTCAGGAAAAATCAACAAAATGCTGTGTTTTATGAATAATTATTGCAAATTTAATTTTATTAAATTTAAAAGAGTTAACTATTTGTATTATCCAAAATTTTGAGAGAAAACTCTGATTTCTTAAAATAATGTGGAACTGAACGCGAAAATCCCATATGAAGTATAAAATCATTGTAAATGGAATGAGAAATACATTGGTAAATGGACTTCCTAATGATGAAGCTAAATTAATTCATTATACAGGTCAAAACCTAAAAGCTGGTTATCTTCAACTATAAAAATGCAATTAATGCCAAGAACCCAAATAGATTAAGGATTATAACAAAATGAAAATTTATTACATTCCATTATAAGAATTGATCATATATAAAGTTATTCCTTCAATAAAGGCATTGGAAAAATAATCTGCAATTAAAACGGACTTGGATTTTTGTCCTAAAACTCAAAACATAAATGATAAGTCTCAAGGAGTGCTTCAATGAAATAGACCAGAATTTCTCAAGGAATTATCTAATATATGTGTGCATATGGAACAAAATCAAATAAGATAACAAACCAAAATTTAAAGTAAGAATCTGCAGTAAGATGGGGAGATCAAAAGGATAATCTGGGAAGACTGTTTGAGTATAATTTTATTATATGTTATTAGTTTCTTATATTTAATCTAAAAGAAAAGAAAAATTTAATCTAAAAGAAATTTTTTTTTAATTATATATATATCAGTGCAAAGTTAATCTATGTTAAGGTTGTTTTCTTCTTTCTTTTCTTATTGAGTAGATAAGTTACTATCAAATAATTTTGTATGTGCCTTATTCCCAATAGTAATTTGTTGCTTTACATTTTTTTAATGGAGAGAGTGAGAGATATTGTTAAATGAAATGTTTTTAATTGGATCAGGTATTATTATCAAATACTTAGGCTTATTGATATGTTTTATAAAGATTGTGTGAATGTTGTGATAAAATGTCATCATTATGTGATAAGTTAATACGCATTTCTTATTATTATTGTAAAGTTAAAGTGAGTTAGATATAAGCTAATTAAGGCTTGAAAAAAATTGTTAGCTAATGTTTTAGTATACTATTTTATGAGAGGAGTGTATATGTGAAATTTTTTACTTGTACAAATTGGTGTTAGACTCTTGTACACATGGATGGACAAAGAATCCCCATCAAGCTAGTGTAGTCGTAGTTTAGCTCACTCACTAAAATATTGATTCAATTTTTATAAAGTATTTAAATGCAGTGGAGGAGTTTCCCACTTGGTTATTTTTTACTCCATAAGATGATTTCTTTATTGATGGTGAGAGGGTGTTAGGTAAACCCATGTCATGTCTTTGATTAGTGAGAAATCCTAGCATACCTCAACCTTAGTGAAAAGGTATTTTCTTTTATTTGGGTCACTGCCTACCCTCATATTAATGTTGACGTTTCTTCTGAGTGTATGAATTCAGATACAGTAAAGGATTAGTTTTAAATGTTGGTTACAGGGTCATAAAATTGTTTTGATATCAGGATGAGTGCAGATAGTATATGGGCGATTATTATACTGAATCATTGTTTTAATTAAATATTTTAATGAATTAATAAGAGCCAATAATAATAATGAAGTTAAACATTAAACTTAAGAGTTAAATAAGACCTGAGAATATAGTAAGCGGTGCATATATAAAATCATCTAGAAAGTATATTCACAGCCAGTTGAGAACTTCACTGGATTATGGTAAGAACATTGACATAGATTGTATTCATGTAAGATAATGATTAAGCTAAGTACCAATTTCTTAACACTTGGAAAGTAACTTGATTGCAAGAAAGTAAGCAATACTCAAAATATCCCCATTGTAAAGCACAAGGTGAAGAAATATTAGGTTAAAATAATTAATGGGAAATTATTAAATTTTATTATCGGGAGCATTATTTTTGGGAGTAATAGGGTAATTAGAAAATAAATCAGTAATTGAAAGCATTAAGAATTGGGAGAGAAATTTAATGCTCACTATATCTTAATTACAAAAAAAATGATGAAGGTAAATATTATTGTTATATATATATGGTTTTTAATATTATTACTCCATGGCAATTGTGATTCCCTAGTGAATAAGAATTAAATAAAATGTCAAGCATTGGTGGTCGAGAGGTCAGAACAGCTGGCTTATAAGCAGTTGTCCCAGGTTAGCGGGTTCACTTGCCAGCCGATGCTATGACACATGAAAAAAAAAGATTGTATTCTATAACATCACAAAATTAGCAGTTTATTTAGGGATTATTTTTTTTATCATACGGATTAAGAATCGGGGAAAGTCATTGGAATTATGTAAATATTATTTTATTGATTTATATTTGATAATAAAAATTGTTGTTTTTTAGAATAAAATTTTATGTAAGTCTCAGTGTTTTGTGGTTTACTACAATCTAGAAATTTCAAATCCAATCTTGCATCAATACACTGTTATTTATATTTAACAATTCAAAACAAAGATGTGAATGTGATGTATTATGGCTTCTCCTTAAACAAAGTCAAGAATATCTCAGCAATTATGCCCAGATAAACCTGTTAGCCACTTTCTTTTACATTCCCCACTCTAAATTTACCCATAATCTGCTCTATCCCATTTCCACAACATAATTTTTGTCAACTCTATAACCTTTATATCTAAATCCCCCTTATCTTTTCCCAAACCCAGCATAAAAACCAATAATTCACTTTCTGTATAATCACTCTTTTGATATTTATTTTTCCACAACTTCATTATATGTACCCTTTCTGTTTTCAAACATTTACATTCAATTAACAAATGCCTAATATTTTCAATTCCTTCCTTACATAATTTACAAAATAAATCACCCATATTTTTCCATTTACATGTATATTCTATTGTAGCTAAAGATCCCATTCGAGCCTTAAACAATAAACTACTTTCCTTACTATTATCATATATTAACTCACACCTAATAGTCTGTTTATTTCTATATATATTTAAACTCTTTTTACTCTCCATACTATTTCTCCATCTCTCTAACTCCCTAGTCTTTATTAATAAATTTATTCTTTTATCCCATTCCTTACTACTATAACACTCAATAATCCTCTTAACACAATCATCCCATCTTTTGTACAAATATACTGATATAAATTCTTTATCCAAATCTTTTGCATACCGCATTACCTTTCTCACCCATCTTGTTACCTGCCCTTTACTCATAACCCAATTAAATACTATTTTAGCTATTCTTTTATTATCCATAAACTGCAATCTACCAAACATTTTCATTTTACTTTTTGCATCTCTCATATGAAAACTTGACCATCCCATTTCTCCTTGAATTGCCTCCCTTGCTGTCCATACTTCTGCATCCAATGCATGTCTTCCTACTTCCCTTTGAGCTTTTTCTAAATAATCTAATATCTTTTTACTAACATATAATGCATCATTACCATATGTTAACCCTGCTACTGCAACTCCTTTCCATATAATTCTAGCTACATCATATTTATTATATGAAAATACTGTTAATTTCTTTATCAATCCCTTTCTTTTCTTTGCTTCATTTATCAATTTTTTCTCCCATTCATCCAAATAATTTTTCTGATTACTTAAAATAATTCCCAAATAACTATATCTATTCACCACACTTAACTTAATATCTCCCAATAAAAATTCTACATCTTCTCTTTCCTCAGTATTAACCATCATTATATTTGATTTTTCTTCACTAAATTTAATCCCCATCTCTTTACCCACCCTTGCACATGTCCTCAACATAACTTCCATATCTTCTCTTTTTTCTGCACACAAAAATATATCATCTGCAAAAAAAAGACCTGACAAAATATATACTCCCTTACTACCTATTAATGGTATCTCTATCCCTCTTCCTATTGCTCTTTCCATTTCACTCAAATACAACACAAACAAAATAGGTGACATAGGGCATCCTTGCCTTAGTCCCACACCATTTTTAACTTTAATTGATTCTATATTCTCTAATTGATATATATATAATAATTATTTTCATATAATTTCTTAATAATATCTATTAAAGCTTCATCCATTCCCAAATTTTCTAAACTTATCCATAATCTATTTCTATTTACTCTATCATATGCCTTCTCTATATCTATAAAACTCATATATAACTGTTTATCTGCATTCCTACTCATATCCAAAAGTTGTGTAACTACAAATAAACTATCTCCTATACGCCTATCTAATCTAAAACCTCCTTGCATTTCACCCACTACATTATTCCCTTCCATCCATTTTACAACTTTACTAGCCACCATATACGAGAAAACTTTATATAAAACTGATGTTACCGCTATCGGTCTATAATTATTCAACTTTCTATGATCCTTACCCTTTCCTTTAAATAATAACCTTACTCTTGTATTAATCCAACTATTTGGGAAAACTCTATTCTGTGCCATTTTATTAAAACAGGATAATAACTTTACTTTTGCCCTATATCCTAAATTCATTACCATCTCTGCTGCCCATCCATCTAAACCTCTTGCCTTCCCACTTTTCAATTTCTTCTCTACCTCATTTAGTTCATTTTCTGAAAAACTAATATTCCCATTACTATATTCTTTTATATTTTCTAATATTCTATCATTCACATCTAACATCTTTTCTATATTCTTTACATAACTATTTAAGATTCTCTCTAAATCTTCTCTAGAACTACACTCAGTTCCCTCATCATCTAATAATACTAACTCTCTCTATATAGTAGTGCCATCTTGTGCTAACAAGAGCAATCAATGGATGCCAGAAGGCTGGTGCATAAAATCCCTATCTAGTGCCTACTCATCCAATATCCCTAGACTAGTTTCTGGCTTGTGGCCTTCTTCATTGCTCTTGTTAGCACAAGATGGCACTACTATATGGAGAGTTTTTCTGTTTTGAATTGTTTAATAACAATTATGTGCTAGTATGAGATAGTGATCATGTGATGTTTAGTGGTTTAACACCAATCCTGCCTAATAGGATAAGGCTATGGTTGTTAAAGAGCCAAAGACACCAAAATGTATGGGTGCTGAATTGAGTTCAGACACATATGACTATATAAGCTATTGAGCTTGGATTGAAAATATTAAATGTGTTTTCAATTTCATTCTCATAGTTTTGTAGTTAAATAGAGTTAAAAGGTGGGTGCTGGAGGGTTGCATTAGATCCTAAGATCTAGGTGCAGTGCTCTCAGATCCAAGGCTCCTCACTGATGAAGGCCACAAGCCAGAAACTAGTCTGGGAATATTGGATGAGTAGGCACTAGATAGGGATTTTATGCACAAACCTTCTGGCATCCATTGATTGCTCTTGTTAGCACAAGATCGCACTACTATATGGAGTTTTTCTTTGTTTTGAATTGTTTAATAACAATTATGTGCTAGTATGAGATAGTGATCATGTGATGTTTAATGGTTTATATATATTTGGAGCTTTATTTTATTAAGTTACACCAGGTAAAATTTATTTAAATAATTAATTTTCTAAGCTTATGTAGCACTGCAAAGTTTAAATTACCAATATTCCAGAAATTATTTAGTATATTTAAAGTATAGATTATGAATTGTGGGATGGTTATTGGGTGATAGTGGATACAGTTGCAAAGTTTAAATTACCAATATTCCAGAAATTATTTAGTATATTTAAAGTATAGATTATGAATTGTGGGATGGTTATTGGGTGATAGTGGATGCAGTCAGTGGGCATAAAATGTTTATTGGGTGATAGTGGATGCAGTGGGTGGGCATAAGATCCTTTCCCAGTCTGTTGTATTCAAACACCTTCCTAGATAAACTTTTTAAGGATTTCCTTTAGTTGTTAAAGTATTTATAATATGTTATTTCCACAATTTAATGTAAGCTTAATTATTAGAGCTTTAGTGTAAGTGGACATTGGCTACGTTAATGTCAGCCAAGGTCAACTTTGGAGGTAATCATGGGAAGAGTGTTTATCACCAATAATCCATCGCAGATTGTTCGACTTCCAGACCTTATTGTTCTAAAACCCTGAGAAGAAATTATCATCAGAGATAAATGAGCTACTATGATGAAAAATTGAGAGTAAAAGAAATAGTAGTACAAAGAATTTATGAATGTGAGGATGATGGAGGAGTGGATTAGGAAGGTGGAAATGGGCATGGAACTAGTTATAATCTGAAGCAAAATTTTAATTGTGACTTTAATAGTAATGGATGGGGAGTGTGCTGAGAGTATAAATTGTAATGGGAGTGGAGCTTAAAGTTTCTTCTCTTTAATAAATACGAATTTTCAAGAGTATTAGTATTTTTTTTTATACTGCGTTCTCAGTGTTTTCTCCGTTTATTGATTATTTATTAACCCTTTCGTTAGATATTATTAGAAATTATTAAATAAATTATTGAAATAAGATTTAGTCGAAATATTTTCATTGAAGTTGCAATTTGGCACCCTGGTAAATATTCTTATTATTATTCTATCCCATCACCATAAATCTTGAGGGAGGTCATGTGAGAGATGAGTTGTTGGTGACGGTAATTGTCGGCTGTACTGGATAAAGGTTATTATATATATATATATAAATCCAACTTCATAACCTTAACTAAAATAAATATGCAAAGAAGTATTTTTCCTACATATTTATATAACAATCCAGTACAGTTATGTTTCATATTAATAATTAATTGATAATACACCAATCTGTTTTTTTCTGGTGATTGCTGGACAACTATAAACAAATGATGTAGTTGTACTGGATTGTTTATCAGTATGTGTGTAAAATGAAAATATATCAGAATGCAATAAATTTTAATAATGATAGATTGGAACAGTGATTATCAGTTGTTTATATAAAATAGTCTTCTAACAAAATTATGTGTGTCTTAAATAAAAAAGCTTAGAATTCAAATTGGTACTTAAGTCATGTAAGTGAGATAATGGTGTAAAGATATACATGATATGGAAGGTAATGTTATTTGAATAATATTGAGTCAATTTTAAAATGATTTATAGACAAAAATAATTCAAATGTTTTAAGCAATATGTAATACTGAAATACAAGTATAATGTATATACTTAACCTAGATGTAATTAAAGAAGATTTGAACTCAGACTTTCAAGCTTACCACAATCATCCACTCTATCTAAAATAAATCATCAACATGTGAAAAAAATAAATGATCTGCAATATGTATATTTCATGCTAAAACAGCGCTCTTGAGTTGGTTTGGATCATCTTCTATACATTTATATAATCAGTGTTCAGTTTATATTAAGATAGCAAATCTACACTTTAATGTACAGGCTATAATCCCCTCTACTCTCTGACATTTCAATCATCCATATCACTGAACATCTGATTGAATAATGTCATGTAAATATAACTTAAATGGGTGTGTATAAATATAGATATATTATTGCTCGATATGTTGCTTATGTTAATGTATTGAAGTTATCTATTTACTAAGTAGATGAATGTATATATTATAATAGAAATGATAATTTCAAGTCCCAAAAAATTGGAATGTTATTTAAATAATTATATCAAGTAGCCTATTTAGCAGTTTGTCATTCAAAGTATATATATAATATGTTAAAATGAAGATTTTCACGGGTTGTATATATAAAATACATATTTTTCAGGTTCATCCATGTTAAAAAATTTTAATATTAATATTCCAATGTTTCAACTTGGTCACACAAGTCATCTACTAGGTGATAAAAGGTAGAAAGATGGTTGTAGAGGTGCTACAATCACTGATTTAAATAAACATTAAAGTTCCAACGATAGCAAAAATGTTAAATTTAAGAATGTTTTTTAAAAAAATCCAAATAGGAGGAAGTTTGCAGGTATCATCTTGCTTATTGATACAATCTGGCCTTTTAAGTATCTCAATGGCTTTTCTAATTTTGCACTGGTAGAGATTATCACATCTGGATATGATTCTAGTACTAGAAAAATCAATTTTATGACCTGAATCTATAGTATGGAGTGAGAGTGCTGCTGATGATGAGTGTTGTTTAACTACATTAGCATGCTCATCTCTCCTAACACTGTTGTGATGATTACTCATACCTATGTAAGAATCTTTACAATTTTTACATGAGATTTGGTAAACACCATGAGATTCAAGAGGGATTGAATCCTTAGGCTTGGTTATTATATTGCTGATCTTTTGATGAGTAGAAAATGCTGTATCTATATTATAGCATTTTAATATATGTCCAATACTGTGTAGTTCCTTTTACATATGGAACACAAATCCTAATAGCTGATTTATCATCTTTTTGTTTCCTATCATCTGTAGTTCCTTTTACATATGGAACCCAAATCCTAATAGCTGATTTATCATCTTTTTTGTTTCCTATTTTGTCCATTTTGAGCTTGAAATAAGGCTTTTTTTTATAAATTTATAATTATAACTATTTGCTAATAAAACACTATTAATATGATTTATTTCTTCTTTCAGTTGTGAATTATCTGAAAGGTTAATTGCTCGATTTAAAAGAGTTTTGGCTACAGAAACTATCAGAGTTGGATGATGATGAGAATGGAAATGTATACATCTGTCCGTGTGTGTATTCTTTCTGTAAATCGAAAAAGATAACTATTTGGTGTTCTGGTGACTAGAACATCAAGAAAAGGGAGTTCCATTAGACTCTGTCTCCATTGTAAATTTAATATGAGGATGCATATTATTTAAATGTAAGAAAAAATCATCTAATTTATTTTTTCCATGTTGCCATATGACAAAAGTGTCATCTATGTATCTGAGCCACCAGGATGATATCCAGATGATGTGATAATCTCTATCAGTGCAAAATTAGAGAAGCCATTGAGATACTTAAAAGGCCAGATTGTATCAATAAGCGAGATGATACATGCAAACTTCCTCCTATTTGGAAAGATTTTTTTAAAAAACATTCTTAAATTTAACATTTTTGCTATTGGTGGAACTTTAATGTTTATTCAAATCAGTGATTGTAGCGCCTCTACAACTGTCTTTCTACCTTTTATCACCCAGTAGATGACTTGTGTGACCAAGTCGAAACGTTGGAATATTAATATTAAATTTTTTTAACATGGATGAACCCGCAAAATATGTATTTTATATATATGTTTTATATATGCAACCCATAAAAATCTTCGTATTAACATTATTAACTGTAGTGTTTTAGTGTCTAGAATAACAACCAGCCAAAAACTTGTTAGGATTCTAAGAACTACTTAGCATTATTTATTACCATTTGTTTACTAGTTACAATCAAAACATTAATATCATAATGATAATCTAGTTCCGCAGTCATTCCTTGAATGATGTCATGATAACAAATCATCATGGATCATAAGACATAAGACCTAACACTCCTTCCTCCTTAGTGTGTAACATAATCCTTGAAATGCACTGATGAACGACATTGATGTGGGGATGTTCTCTGTAAACCTTTGGAGTTTGAATTGGAGATGTAGGATGCAAAGGTGTTGAACTCAGGTTATTTGTGTTTTCCAATGTCACACTGGGTGGAGAATTTTGAGTAAGTGATGTTTCCTCAGCAGATGATGAGACAGTTGGAAGAGTGTCCACTGTTCTCGAATGCAACTGATCAATGTGCTTATGTTGTAATCCCAGATCAGTTCAGACTTCATATGACAGAGGGCCTGTATGCTGTTCTACCATGGCAGGAATCCATGGATAACTTCTTCCTGCTGCTCGTGTAAATACTGTGTCATCTGTTTGGAATTCACATAACCGATGATGTTTGGATGGTGCTGACCTTGAAGCTCTATCCGGATCAAGGAAATTTAGGCATGTATGAAGGTGTCAATGAAATAGCATCTTGGCTGGACTTAGATCTGTAGTTGTAGATGGAGTAATGTGCTAAGCCAAAAGGTATCAGGAAATATGTTGCTCCCAATTTCCATGAGAAATACACTTTAGGCTCTCCTTCACAGACTGGACAGCGCTCTCCACAATATCATTACTTGAAGGATGGTAGGATGCCATCCGTGCATGGCGAATTCTGTTATTGGCAAGAAAAGTAGAAAACTCTGAAGATACAAAGTGTGGTTCATTGTCTGAAACTATACACTCTGGTATTTCCATGGGTGGAAAATAATTCTTGTAGTACTGTGACTGTTGCAACTGAGGTTGTTTTAGGCATTCTGCACACTTCCATCCATATTGAATAGGTGTCAACAACAAAAAGCATGTGCCCATCAATTCGAACTGCAAAATCTATGTGCAGTCATGACCATGGTGTGGATGGTTGTTCCCAAGGGTGAATTGAAGCATGGAAGCAAGCATGTCTTATGACTTGACAATTTTTGCCTTTGCCCATAAGATTCTCAATATCCCCATCCACTGATGTCCACCATATGTATGACCTTGCTAATGCTTTGGTTCTCACGATGCCAGAATGACCCAAATGAAGTTTTTTAAGAACAATTCTCTGCAGAAAAAAAGGAATAATTACATGTGACCCCCAAAGCAAACAATTTTTGTGTGTTGATAGCTCATTGCATCTTATAAAAAAAGGTTGAAGTTTGGTGTCTGTGAGTCTGCTTGGCCAGGCAGTGAAAATATAGTTCTTTACTCTTGATAGCAATAAGTCTTTTCGTGCTGCATGTGCAACTTGTTCATCAGTTACAGGAGAATCTTCCAATTCCTCCAAGAAAAGGACACCATTCATGTTTGGATTGTCGCATTCGGTTGATGGAAGTGGAAATCTGCTCAACGCATCTGCATTTGCAACTTTTTTTCCTGGTTTATATTCCAGTTTGAAAGAATATGCATTGAGGATGTGTGTCCATCTTTACATTCAGGGCGATAAAATCACTGGTGTTGGTTTATCCGAGGTAAAAATGTCAAGCAGCGGATGATGATCAGTATAAATGTTAAATTTAATTCCGAATAGGAAATGGTGAAATGTTTGATGCCAAATACTATTGCCAAAGCTTCTTTATCAATTTGTGCATAGTTTCGTTTGGCCTTAAACAAAGTCCATGAAGCAAAAGCAACTGGAGCGGATGATCCATCAGGATTACTTAATACTGCACCTATTCCATAAGGTGAAGCATCACATGTAAGTAGAACGCTTTGGTGAGGGTCAAATGGAACCAGTACATTATTGGACATCAATGCCTCTTTAAGTTTAAGAAAGGCCCTTTCATGTTGTGGTGACCAAGTCCATGTGGCATTTGTCTGTAATAAACGATGTAAAGGTTCAGCTAAATGATGTAAAGGTTCAGCTATGGTTGCACGATATGGAAGGAAATTGTTATAAAAATTTATAAGACATAAGAATGTTGTCAGTTCTATTTTATTTCTAGGAGAGCAAGCATTTTGAATTGCAGTTGCTTTACTTGGTGATGGATGCAGGCCTTTACAGTCGATTGTATAACCCAAAAATTCCACAGAATCTACTCCAAATACACATTTTTCTTTATTAGTCCGCAATCCACTGTGTGCTAACCTTTTAAACACAGTACACAGATTAATTGTTGAAGACACACAAATTAATATGTCATCGAAATATGGAAAAACTCCAGAAATGTTTCCGAGTAAATTGTCTATAATGCATTGAAACATTCCGGGTGCAACACAGATTCCAAACTGTAAACATTTTATGCGGAAGGCTCCTCGATGAGTTATGATTGTCTGTATGTTTGCAGACATGTCCTCAACTGGAAGTTGTAGATAGGCCTTAGCTAAGTTAATTTTGCAAAGATAGAGCTAGGTGGAAGAGAAGTCAGAAGATGATATACCGCAGGTATAGGGTATGGGTGATTCTGAAGAGCTCTGTTAACTGTTACTTTGTAGTCACCACATAATCTCACCTCTCCTGTTGGTTTAAGAATCAGTACCACTGGTGTTGTCCATACAGGGTTTTCCACTGGTTCAATGATCCCATCGCGGAGCAGAGTATCTAAAGCAACATCCACCTTATGTTTCAGAGCAAGTGGTAGTGGTGGGCTCATAGTCTGATTGGGGGAAATTTATGATCAACTGGCAATGATACAGCTGGACCCTTGTAAGTTCCTATAGATATGCTGAAAACTTGTAGAAATTGGTTGATATCTTGAATAGATGGTTCGGTAATTAGATGGACTCCAGTTAGTGAAATACCTAGAGGTGTAAACCATTGACGTCCTAACAGGTTTGTACAAGGACTCTGTATCAATAAACATAGATGGCATGAATGTACATGATATTGAACATTTACAACACAATATCCCTTGAATGATATTGAGTGGTGCTGGAAATCCCTTAATGTAATTATTACTGGATGTAGTTCGGGTATTTTTCCATTGCACAATTCAGATAGTGTATCAAATGATAAAATAGAATATTATGATCCTGAGTCAATTTCCATTTTACATTCCTTGCCATTAATGTACACATGTGCAGAGGATTTAGGTGTTGAGGCATCACGGTGTACCTCATGGATATAATCTACATCATGATCCGTCTCCATTACTGCCATGCATTGGTTTGCAGATCCAGGAATAGTGCGTTGTTTTGCTCGGCATACACGCTATAGATGACCTATTTTCTGGAAGAAATGGCACTTAATTTTTTTGAAAGAGCAATCCATTCGATTGTGTTGACTGTCACAACCATAGCAAGGTGGAAATTCCGATTGAGATTCACCAGTGTTCCTTTTATGTGCAGGGGATGTTTGTGAAGGCAGTGAGAATCTAGAAACATTTTTGCGAGGTAAGGTTGATCTGTTTCGCTGAATAAGATCAATGGTCGACATGGGAGTGTTTGTGGCACGGATTTCACGCACCTGTACCAATGCAGACTCAGCAGCTAGGTTATGCTGTATAGCTATCTCTAATGTTAAAGTTTCTTCTGTCAATAGTTTGCAATGTATATTTTCATCATGAAAGCCCACAGACAAATTGATCTCGAAGACGCTCGGTTAGCGAAAGACCAAAATCGCAGCTCTCTGCTAAACGTCGAAGGTCGGCTAAAAATGCACTCACATTTTCTCCTTCTCATTGCCAACGATGGTGAAATTGAAAGTGTTGATAAATAACGGAAGGTTGTGGATTAAAATACTGTTTTAAAATATTTACTATTTCTTGATATGACTTGTCATGAGGCGATGCAGGTGATATAAGAGAAGAAGAATACTTAATGTTCGTAGTCCGCAGGCAGCGAGGAATGTTGCACGTTTCTTTTCGTCAAGAATAATATTATTTGCTTCACAAAAGAAATTCACCTGTGACGCGTATGTATCCCACAATTGCGATGAGTCAACATCGAAAGGCGCTAAAGAACCAATAGTTGCCATTATAAATCCAATAAAAAACAAAGTTTGAGTAAAAAAAAAAAAAGTTCGGCGTCCTACGCACACACTGTTGAATTAAATATATATATAAATTCAGTATCTCGAGTATCCCATCCTCGTCGCCAAAACTGGTGTAGTGTTTTAGTGACTAGAATAACAACCAGCCAAAAACTTGTTAGGATTCTAAGAACCACTTAGCGCTATTTATTAGCATTTGTTTACTAGTTACAGTCAACGCATTAATACCGCGACAATGATAATCTAGTTTCGCAGTCATTCTTCAATGACGTCATCATAACAAATCATCGGGGATCGCAAGACATAAGATTAACCTCTACAGGGAGGAAATATTTAAACAGCTTAGATTATTTGAAAGAACGTGGATTAAGAAATGTAAGTTACTTTGTAACTTATCTTTTCTATTAGCGTGCAAAAATCATAACATTGTACCCACTTGTAAAATTGTGTTTCATAAGAAAAATTACAATCTTAATAAAATTCTGGGGATGGGGACCATCATAGATAAAAGTCATGTATTTTCTCTTGTAGCATTTCCATAAAAAAAAAAAAGCTTGTAGAGCTAGTAGCAGGCTCTTTATATATTACATATTGGTAATACAAGCTTTATAGGTCATGTGATATATGACTGATTTTTACTAAAATTCTAAGGAAAACAAGCAATATTATTTTAAATTCTTTTATTAAAGAAACTCGGAAAAATCTAGACGGAATTGACAAAGTATAGCTGGATTTAAATTTATTCCTTAGTAATAAAATAATTCTTTACTGTGGACTAGTTTCGATCGTATTGCAAATTTTAGATCGATTAAAGATTTAAAATTTGTAACAGTAAAGCAAAAGAAAAAATTACAAATGCTAATTAGAACACAATCACCACTCATTACGTATCCAAATCAAAAAACCGTTTATAATTTATCTAAGAAAGCCCTCTCTACAGATGAAGTTTCGGTTTTAGAAAAAGATTTTAATTTTGCTTTAACGCCTTCCCGGATACCTTTTGAGAAAATTGTTTGTAATGTTGAATCAACTCTCGATAAAATAGATTCTTCATCGGCTGATTTGGCTAGAGCTGAGATTTGCAATATTTTTTAAAAAAACTAAGCTTCCTGAAAATAATATTTTAAAGAAAGATTCCAGCTGATAAAGGTAATCCCACTGTTGTTATGGATCATGACATATACCATAATAAAATTTTAGATTTGCTTGATTATAAAACTTATAAACCATCAAAAAGAAATCATACTACCTATTTGGAAAAAACAACAAAAACCATTATTAATAAATCGCCTACTGAAACAAAGATAAAAAATAAAATAATCCCTGTGAAAAATCATGTGTCTGTCCAAAATTTTATGGACCTCCAAAAATTCACAAACCAGATACCCCTCTTCCTCCAATAGTAAGCACAATAGGATCTACAACTCATATTTTAGCTAGATGCTTATCGGATTTCATTAAACCTACAATCCCATCTATTAAATCTTATATTATAAACTCTTTTCATTTTATTTCTGTTTTAAAAATTTTTTAAATTAATGCTAATGACATTCTGGTCAGTTTTGATGTCATGGTGTTTACAAACATTCCAACTGATGAAGCTTTAAATGTAACTTCACAATGTAGCAATTTATCAAACCATATTATTGCTTTGATTAAACATTCTCTTGAACACATATTTTATATATAATGGACAGTATTACAGACAAGTTTTTGGTACTCCTATGGGCTCACCTATCTCAGGAGTAATAGCTGATTTATTCATGGAAAATATAGAAACTCATGCTTTAGAATCATCCTCTTCAAAACCTCTCATTTCTCAGATATACAGATGACACTTTTGTCATATGGCAACATAAAAAAAAAAATTAGATGATTTTTCTTACATTTAAATAATATGCATCCTCATATTAAATTTACAATGGAGACAGAGTCTGATGGAAAACTCTCTTTTCTTGATGTTCTAGTCACCAGAACACCAAATAGTTTATCTTTTTCGATTTACAGAAAGAATACGCACACGTATAGATAAATTTACATTTCCATTCTCATCATCACCCAACTTAGATAGTTTCAGTAGCCAAAACTCTTTTAAATAGAGCAATTAACTTTCAGATAAGGCACATCTGAAAGAAGAGATAAATCATATTAGTAGTGTTTTATTAGTAAATAGTTATAATTATAAATTTATTAAAAAAGCCTTATTTCAAGCCCAAAATGGACAAAATAGGAAACAAAAAGATGATAAATGAGCTATTAGGATGTGTTCTATATGTAAAAGAAACTACAGACAGTATTAGACATATATTAAAACACTAATATAAATACAGCATTTTCTACTCATCAAAAGATCAGCAATATAATAACCAAGCCTAAGAATTCAATCCCTCTTGAATCTCATGGTGTTTAACAAATGTCATGTGAAAATTGTAAAGCTTTTTACATAGGTATGAGTAATTATCACATCAGTGTTAGGAGAGATGAGCATGCTAATACAGTTAAACAACACTCATCATCAGCAGCACTCTCACTCCATACTATAGATTCAGGTCATAAAATTGATTTTTCTAGTACCAGGATCATATCCAGATGTGATAATCTATACCAGTGCAAAATTAGAGAAGCCATTGAGATACTTAAAAGGCCAGATTGTATCAATAAGTGAGATGATACATGCAAACTTCCTCCTATTTGGAAAGATTTTTTTAAAAAACATTCTTAATTTAACATTTTTGCTATTGGTGGAACTTTAATGTTTTTTTTTCAAATCAGTGATTGTAGCGCCTCTACAATCATCTTTCTACCTTTTATCACCCAGTGGATGACTTGTGTGATAAACATTGGTATATCAATATTTAAAATATTTTAACAGGATGAACCCCGCAAAATGTTTTTTATATATGCAACCCGTGAAAATCTTCATATCAACATATATCTATATACACACACTTTTATTATTTAATTGTACTGTGCACTTGTAAGTATGTAGATATGTAATAGATTCTCAGAAGCATATGTACGATGGAAAGATTATTCTGGATGAGTTGCTATTTAATTAATATGCCAGTTAAAGAATCAGCTTACAAGCTCACTTCTCTATATAAAAGTCAAAATAAATACAGATAGCCCTAACTTTCACTTAAATTCACTTGAAAATAACTATTTAAATTATCACCTCAATATAGCTTATATATTGAAATCTGTAATTGAAAATTTTGTTAACTTGTTTTTTCCTCCCTGAAAACAGAAAAATTTATACAGATTGACAAGCATTATTTTTGAAAAAATGTCATAGTAGTAAAAAAACTAGGGTCCAATTTATCCATTATAAAAGTACACTGCAAAGCATACAAGATAACTTACAAGAGGCAACATGTTGAAGAAATGTACGATATTCCAGCAAAAAAGGGAATATAAGTATCAATCAAAACTTCAGAATAAAACTTTTCTATTTTATACACAATGTTTCAAAATGTTTTCTAATTTTTTTTACTTAGAGAAGACTAGCTTGTATGATAAAATACACCTGAAAGGCAATTTTAAGTTTTGTGTAATATCCTATAAAGCAATATTTTTTAAAATTTCTGTTTGATTGGCCATCTAAATCCATCTTTTTTTACAAAACCGGAAGTAGAGATTTTTTTCTGTAGTTTTAATAATCATCTTCCAATTTTTGAAAATTTTGCAAAAATGCAAAAAAATCCTTGATTTTTCAACTGTCTAAATCAAATTTGTAATGATCAATTTGCTTTTTTCAAAACTATATTAAAAAATTTTGATTGCTGTTTTTCATTCTCCATTTATATTTGTTGACAACTAGTTATTGATAATGTTGCTTCAGATGATGACCCTTCGGCCAGAATGATTTGCCATCTTAACAAATATAATGATATTTTGTATAACAATCAAGGAATACAGCACAAAATATATTCATTAAAGGTTTCTTTTGAAAACGTTATTGTTTACAAGTTGATTGATAATCATTTGAGATATTTATTAATAAGGAATTTTTCATATTTACATGAAGCTTATTTTAATACACTTCACTAATGTAGTTTTCTTCTTTTATTACATGCAATTTATTAATTGCTAGATAACTACATGGGAATTTATTTGAAGAAAATTTTTAGTATTTAAAGTTTATGACTTATTCTTAAATATTTTGCCAGTCATGCATTATAGCTAGCTACTTTTAAAGTTGAAGTAAATTAAAATGAGACAATGAGTTTGGCCATTTTGAGGTAGTTTTTAAGTTAATATAAAGAAATAAGCTAATATAAAGAATTATCGTATTACTTATATAATAATTTTTCCTCTTGCACTTTAACTCTAAATGTGCAGCTGAAAATCAGTACAGATTAGTGGCTTCTGCATTTGGAAAATATATAAATGATTAATTACAGAATATTTTTGTTCATAATGTTAGTGAAGATTATATCTGTAAATAACAAAAATGTTCCCTTATAAATTTTTATTTGTAGAAATAAGCAGACTAAAGTTTATTTGTGTAAATTATTTGTAGAAAAAAACTAAATCTTTAAGATCCAAACTGAAAAAATGTGTAATTGAATTAAAACATTTGTACTGTGATTAGAAATGTTCTTGATAAAATTATTAAACAATTGATTTTTAAAACAAACAGGGATATAGTATTTTTTTTGGATAACAAATGATTTGACTCCAATAATATACCAGTCTAGATAATTGAATATGCCAGAATAGATTGAGTGAATGTCAACAATATCCTCCTGGATGATCCATTTCTATAGGTGCCAAAATATACCCAAGAATCACTTACGTCTCCCAAATTTTTTAAAATTTTGATAGACCTTCAGGTTCAAAGTATAAATTAATAATTGTTTTGGTTGTATTTATGAATTAATATTTATATAATACAATCACTCAAATAGTGGACCTGTTTTATATGTGGGTTTTTGTTATTAGCCTTATAATAAATGTTATGTAAAAAGTTCTCCGTGGCCAGTCATGATTAATATATTTTTGTTATATGTATTCATCAGAACCTGCTCACTGTCTAAATCAACTTGGAAGTCTCACCAGTAGTAAGTAGCTACCTTCAAATATAGCAGCTCAAAATTCAAGAGTTGAGACTGAAAGAAATTTAATATAGTAATAGTGCAGTACTTCAACCAAAACTAAATGTTTCATAATATATTAGTATTGCCTCAACAGAAATTAAAAATCACATGGTCATTATTTCTTACACTTGCTCAGGTTGTTAAAACAGGCAAAACTCTCCATACAGTAGTGCCACTCAGTGCATGCCAGACTAATCAATGGATGCAAGGTTTGTGCAATGTTTTTGCATAAAATTCTTATGTAGTGCCTGCTCATCTATTATCCCTAGACTAGTTTCAAATTTGTGGCTTTCATCAGTGTCTAATAGGATAATGGTGACTATGGTTATTAAAGAACCAAAGACAGCAAAATGCATTGGTATTGAACTTCATTCAGACCTATATGATTACATAAGCCAATTGAAAATATTATTATTTTCACTTTTAGACTCATAGTTTTGTAGTTAAATAAAGATAAAAGGTGGTGGCTGAAGGGTTGCATTATGTCCTAATATCTAGGTGCAGTGCTCTCAGATCCAACACTTCTCACTGATGAAAGTCATAAGCTAGAAACTAGTCTTGAGATATTGGATGAGCATGCATTAGAGAGATTTTATGCATAAACCTTCTTGCATCCATTGATTACTCTGGCTTGCACTGAGAGGCACTACTGTATATCAAGTTTTTCCTGTTTCAAAAGTTTGAGCAAACATAAAAAATGTTTTTCAGGTGGTGTTTAGCATTTTAATAGCAATCCTGCCTAAGAGGATAGAGGTGGCTATGCTTATTAAAGAATAAGACATCAAAATGTATGGGTAGTGAACTGAGTTCAGATCTATGTGACTATATAAGCTATTGAGCTTGGATTGAAAATATGTTGTCAATTTTACATTCACATTTTAATAGTTAAGATAAAAGGTGGCTGATGCATGGTTGCATTAGATCCTAAGATCTAGGTGCAGTGCTCTCAGATCCAAGGCTCCTCACTGATGAAAGCCACAGAAAATAGTCTGGGAATATGGAAAGAGTAGACACTAGATAGAAATTTTATGCACAAGTCTTGCATTCATTGATTACTCGGGCTTGCACTGAATGGAGCTACTGTATGGAGTTTTGCTGGTTTTAGAAATTAAAAATGATACATCGGGATGATGCAGTAACATCAATCCAAATATTAGCAATTGCACATAATTAATTACCTTCAGACAAAATCAATAAGGATGATGCAGTGACATCAGTACAATATGGAAACATTCATATAAAGTAGGTGAATATTATTAACTTTAAAGAAAATCAATAGTTGCTCTGCAGAATAATTTCTTTAGCAAATTTGATATAAATAATTAACAGGGTGGTTGACATATACATATTAATTAATAATATAGTTAATGAGAAACTAAAAGCAGCAACTTTAATGTAAGTAGCAGGCAAAGAATTGGTACAAGTGGCTAACTATTATGTGAATCAAAATTCCCAGCAGATGTGCCATTTTATGATGTAATTAAAAATTAAATAAATATTTCAATTCAGTGAAATCTAGATATGTAGGCATCTGTGATTTAAAAATAGACACCTGGCTGGAAATAGAGCATTCAAAAAAATTAATGTAAGATTGCAATTACTCACTATGAAATGTTTTTGGTATTGGTTAAAAATGCTTCTTGCCCACTTATTGTGTGGAATGATTGATAAAAAATTAAGGCAACCATTGTTGAGCAGATAAATGTTATAAAAAATGGGATTAGCACACAATACTGTTGTTGAACAGGTATACAAATTTGGAAGTGATGCAAAGTTTGTAAACCACCATACAAATGTAAATAAAATGGATTTGTCAAAACTATAAAAAAGAAAAACCAAATAAAGCTGAGAGCTCTAAAATTTCTTATTGATACAGAAATGAAAATCATTTAAAAAAGTTTCAATTTTAACAATGACTGCTAATATGCATGTGCATTGTAGACCACTCTCCTTGAGTTTGTTGATAATATCTGTAAAAATAATATCAATCTGCCATTATCTGGCATTCTAGAAATGACAGTATAGAAGAAATTAAATGACAGTCAAATCATGCTTGATACATATGCTTTTGATCAGAAAATTAAAATGTGATCCCCATTTTAAAAATAGATTTGACAGCAAGTGACGGGCATAAAAATTTCAACAAAATTGTGAAACTAAATTTAAAAGTAAAATAGAAAGCGACCTCTGTCTATAACTAATAAAAACATTTTCTATATTAAAACAAAAAAAATTGTATATAGCAGTGGCAGATCCAAAGCTGTATTAAACCTCATTCAGTGAAATGTTTTAATGCATTAGCCAAGAAAAAAGTCTAGAGTATGTAATTTTTAATCATGGTAGACAGATGGGAAGCTGTGAATCAATGGAATGATGCATTACATATTTAAACCAATGAAGTAAATCAAACAGATGACCAATTAGTACTCATTTTTAAGTTGTAGAAAATGGACTTACAGCAAAAAAATATAATTTGCAGAATCTTGATAGGGAATAGATTGAGAGGACAGGTCTAATAAATTTTTGAATATGTATGAAGGTTAATTATATTAAAAAGTTAGCTAAAATATAGTTTTTGAAATTATCAACTTTTAAACTGGGATATTAATAAAATATAGTGAATTTAAAAATAACCAATGGTGCAACCTATACTGTAATAATGTAATGAGAATTTTGATATCTCTTCCACAAAATTTGCTAGAAAACGTATGTGTGAAGAATTATCTCAAAATAAAAATAATTAATTAAATCTCATCACATTATTGTGATCACAGCAAAATTATATTGTACTTCAATGACATATTGTCATATTCTTTATATTGTCCATTTATATACAAATATCATCAACCATTATCAATCCACTGCAGGATGCAGATCTCTCCAAGTTCAATCCATCTCTCCAATCTTTAGCCTTTTGACTCCACATCACTGCTGCACACTTTTTATTTCATCCATCCATCTCACATATGATCTCTTTCTGGGTCTTTTACAATCTATTGGAATCTGGTTTAAGATTTCAATTGTCCATCTACTATCATTTCTTCTAGCAATATGTCCAGCTCAACTCCACTTCAATCTTTTAATTTTTTCAATGAGGTCAGTAACACCTGTTTGTTCTCTTACCCATACATTGTATTTTCGATCTCTTCTTGTTACTCCCAACATGCATCTCTCCATACTTTTTTGAGTGATCTGAAGTCTCTGTATTGCTCTTCTATTAAGTGTCCAAGTCTCAGATCCATAAGTAAGAACTGGTAAAACATTTATTAAAAACCTTCCTTTTCAAATACATAGGCATATTTCCTTTTAGTATCAAGTTATTTCTACCAAAAGCACTCCAACCAAGTTTAATTCTGTGATTAATTTACTCCATTATGTTTCCATCTATATGAATAATCTGACCAAGGCATTTGTAATTGTAAACTTCTCAATTTCAACATAATCAATCTTTATTTTCACCTTTTGAGCAAATCGATTAAACATTACTTTAGTCTTTTCAACATTTATCGTTAGTCCTACTTTCATCTGATAACTCCTGCAACATTTCTTGCAGCTCTAAAGCATTATTTGCAAAAACAACTACATCATCTGCAAAATCTAAATGACTTAAATAATCTCCATTTACTTTCACTCCTTTAGTTTCCCATTTTAATCCACAAAATACTTCTTGCAGCACTGCTGTAAAACGTTTGGAGATATGGAGTCAGCTTGTCTTACACCCTTCTCAATGTTGACTTTCCCAGTATCATTATGTAATCTAATTGTTGCTGTTGCATTTTTATAAATATTCTTTAAAATATGACAATATCCTGGATCTATACCTTGATGATCCAATGCTTTAATCACTGAAGAAATGTTTATAGAATCAAATGCCTTTTCATAATCTACAAATCCAAAACATAATGACAACTCATATTCATTTGTCCTTTCTATAACTTCTCTCAATACCTGGATATGATCTACTGTACTAAAACCACTTTTAAATCCAGATTGTTCTCTTGGTTGGTGGAAATCCAATGTTCTCTGTAGACGCGCGGTCTGTGATTTCTAATATCTTCTTTATCACCTTTTTTAAATATTAATATTATTACTGTATTCTTCCAATCATCTGGTACATCTTTATCATTTAGACATTTGGTATATAACTTTGCTAAAATTGTTTCTATTTCTTCACCTGCTTCTTTTAATATATCAATTATAATTCCATCATTACCTGGAGCCTTTCCTTTCTTCATACATTTAATTGCATGTCTCACTTCTTCATTTAAAATTCTGGGCAATTTGGAAGATGTAATAGATATAGGAGGTACTTGTTCTTTATTACTATATAATTCTTGATAAAAGTCTTCTATCCATTTCATGATGTCATCTCTCTTTTTAATAATAATTCCATCTTTTTTTCTTATTGCAGATATAAATTTCCTACCAATACCAAAATGTTGTTTTACATTCTTGAGACTTTTATTTTCTTCTACAGCTTTTCTTGCTAGTTCACAGTTATACTTTCTTATATCATTTTCAACTTTTTTCTGCACCATTTTACAAAATTCGAGATATTCAATCCTTTTTAATGCATCATTTTTGTATATCTTCATATTCCTTCTTTTCTTCATAAATTCTCTAATCTCAATAGAAATTTTATTGGTCAATTGCTGCTTTTTTCTACCAGCTATCTTTGTTGCAGTTTTTAAAAGTATATCAGTTATTTTCATATTTCTTAAATCTAAATCATGTTCAAAATCAACTAATACTTGAAACCGATTTGTAAGTTCTAATTTAAATTCATTAAAATGTTTCTGAAGATTAGGAATATCAACTGTAAATATTGTTTTTCCTAATAATTTTTGTCTCTAGTTTTGCATTAACACTTATCTTAAATCTTACTAATCGATGATCACTTCCTGTGTTAAATTTATTAAGAACATTACAATCTTGAAATATGTATTTTCTGTTAGTCAAAATATAATCCAATTCTGCTGTACCTTCATTTGGATGCTTCCATGTCCATTTCCTTTTAACATTTTTCTCAAAAAATGAATTCATAATATAAAGTTTTTCTTTTTCTGCAAACTCCACAAGTCTATGTCTTCTCTCATTTCTATTACCATAACCAAAATTACCTATAGCACTTTCATCTTTCATTTGTTTACCAATTCTCACATTAAAGTCTCGCATAACAATTTTAAAATGTTGTTTACTCTGATCAAAAGCCTTTTGTACATCCATATAAAAATCTTCTACTACTTCATCACTATGAGAACTTGTTGGGCATAAACCTGAATTATCTGCATTTGGTATCTGCTATTAAGTTGTAAAACTAATCTTGCCACTCTATCTGATACACCATCAATCTCCACAATGTTGTTCTTCCACTTTTTATTTATAATGAATCCTACTCCACTTGTATTTCCAATATTTGTGCCTTTATAGTAGAGTATATGTCCACTTTTTAAATCAATTGTCTCTTCACCTTTTCTTCTAACTTCACAAAGTCCAATAATGCCCCATTTAATATAAGACAGTTCTTCTAATTCTTGCAATCTTCTTTCACTTGAAAGTGATTGCAGTTGTTAGTACCTAAATAAAGTCATCATCAAATCGCAACCTGGTCTGCAATCAGGGAATTCTTAGCACCCTCCACCTTCAGCCATCAACTGCTGCCTTGTTTGTTACTTGAAAGTGATTGCAGTTGTTAGTACCTAAATAAAGTCATCATCAAATCGCAGCCTGGGTCTGCAATCAGGGAATTCTTAGCACCCTCCACCTTCAGCCATCAACTGCTGCCTTGTTTGGTGACTTTACAGCCTTCTGGGAATAAGGGCCATGATTTATTTTGTCTGTCATAGTTGTTTATATGTATTGTAAAAATATTTATCATTTACACAAACATTCATTCTGCCTTATCCGGCAACTGAGAAGAAAGACCATGGTATTTCTTGATCTTAAACTCAGAGGTAAAATCCAATAAATTCACCATGTTGGCTAATGCGTGCTGGTGAGCAGCCCATCCATGTTCGTACACTATATGAATAATCACATAGTAATATTAGCTGCAATGACAAGAACGTATGGAGTGGACATTAGGAATTTGGCCTGCTCGGTTCCTTTAAGGCTCCATGAGGAATCAAAGGGTCTTCTTTTAGTTGTAAGCAATATTTAATGGCAAAGTGGTGAATCACTGAAGAGGCTGCTTTATACAGCTAATTTCCAGCATTCCACATAGCATGAAATCGAATTTCTAAACACAAAAATAATTTTATAAAATTTTATTTAATGAAAGATACATTGAGAAAATTATAAAATACATCATGTAAACTATTTCCATATAAAATCTGAATATCATGGCCACAAAATTTTTAATTAAATTGCAAATTTTTATTGTATTTAGAATAACAATTGTTATAGGTATAACTGATGAATCAGTTCGGAATTCTTCTTACAATGTAGATTGTAAATCTTTCTTTAAAATATTTTTTACCATAAAAAAAACTTTTCCCAAAAACTACTGAAAACAGCAACAATTAAATAAATACACAAAACTGTTACACTTGAAATTCTCAATTTATATTGATATATATATATAATTCTAAATAGAATGAGGAAATGCACCACTTTTTATAGGAGGCAATTTGCATACATTTGCATATAACTAGTAATCTGAAAAGACTATGAATATGGAGCAACAAGGGCTCTGAAAGTGCTAAGTCTGTAAATTAGAATACGGTATATATATATATATATATATATATATATATATATATATATATGTATAAAGCCTACAAATTATTACATAAACAGTTTCACCGCAATGCATCAGCATATTATTAATTATAAAATATTGTAGTTTTTATTTTTAAAGTAGTTATACCATACATATCTTGATTATCAAAATGTTTATAGGCATATAAGTTTATATCACCATTTTGCAATGTTTTAATAAATCTTCATTTCATACTTTTAATGTGTTTAGATTATGAATAAAATTAAAGCCTTTATTAAGGTGTTTCAACTGTACATCTCCATAATTAATATGGATATAGCTGCAGGTATGAAAAATATTGATTTTAAGATGTTTAGCATCATTTATTGATTTGATTCTTCATATTGAAATTAATTTTCTTTACATTTTATATTTCTGCAAAAACTGGATTTATATAATGTTGGCTTAATACATTCATTGCAGATATATTTTCAAAATTTTGATGGTCCTGAGATTCTTTATATTATTTGTAATATAGATGAGATTTTCTGTATTTGTATGTTGAATGTCAGATTCCATGTCATTTCGCTTAAAAGGTTTAATATATACAGCCAAATGAGAATATAATATACAAATATAAATGTTTGAAATTAAATTATATGCCTAAACTTTAAAATATATCTTATCTGAAAGAGCCTAGTACATTTCTTTATTATTTTTAAACAAATAGCTTCAATTTAACATTCCCATCTATTACTAGAAAGTGATTTTAAATTTAAATTTGTAATATGTATTTTTTCATATACCTCACTATTTTACAGATAACAAAATATATTTTAAAATAAAATTTCAGATGCATCATTAATTACTAAATTTAATGAATTTGCAGGATAGTTATGTGAATTGGAAATATTAATATTCATTAATTCTAAAAAAATTATAACAAATTCAAATAATCATTAATGAATATCAATTATTGACTGAAAGGTTTTATAATGTTCAAAATTGTCTGCAATATTTGTACCGTTGTTATGAACACATACCTAATAGCAACTGTTAACTGATGGATATGATTTATATGCAGGATAGTATCAAGAATTAGTCAATAATAATTTGAATATTTAATCTTCTAAAAAATTTTCCTTTATTGTTTGAGTAATATTATGAAGGACTTCATTTTGAATTTCATCAAATAAATGAGCAATAAACTTTTTTGCTGTTTGAATATGATGCAAATGTTTTGATATTTTTGAAATGAATTTTAAGGAAAACGATATGAATTTTAAAATGACTATATATCATTTTGAAAATTTTTTCATGAAAGCTGAACACTTTCTTGATAAATATTTAGATTCCCAATATTTCTTTATTTATGTTGTGTATTGAATCAGTTGTACTTTTTTTTATAACTTTACTTTATGTTCATGTTTTGGTACATGTGGAACTTGTTTCATATTTAATATAGGATGCAGGTGTTAATAATTATCAGACTTCTATTTATTACTATGTTGTATATTCCAATTGTGAAATAATTTGTAGTAACAAAAAAGAATCAATTTTGTATAAACCAAAATACTTTCAAAAATTTTGGCTCCATTTGGTAATCATAAAATGTTTCTAAAAATTTTGCAATCAGATTCATTTTTAGAAAATAAACCTTATTAACTATAAGACTAATACAATTTTCCACTAGAAAATCTCTATTTGTTATATCCTTCTTTTCCTCACAGCCTAATCTAATTCATTAACATTAAGTTTAATTTAAAATCAGATGGTTCAAATTTTTTACTCAGTATCACAACTTTCATCTACTCCTGGCAATGTTTTTAGACTTTTGCATCCATTTTCACAATTATGTTATTCATTAAATTTATATTGAAGTATTGAAAATAACAAAATGTTTGCCAAGATAAATGCTTCTTTAAAACTATCTGCTTTTTGTTCTTTTGTTGTTGATGTTCAAAATTTGATGTGATTTTTTATGTTCAACCTCTTCTCATTGTAATCATATTTTTTGCTTTGAACTCAAGATACATTTTTTGAATTTTTGCCAATATCTAAAAGTTAAGAATTTATATTAAATTTACATTTATTTAATGAAAAAAAATTAAATTTTCATGCTTACATTCTTTACATGCTAAGTTTTTAGAAGCCACTGCCATGCATTGGACATTGTTTTGTTCAATGATTGGTTATATTGGACAATTATTAAAACAGGCAAAACTCTCCATACAGTAGTGCCAACAAGAGTAATCAATGGATGCCAGAAGGCTTATGCACAAGCCTTCTGGCATCCATTGATTACTCTGGTTGTCACTACTGTATGGAGAGTTTTGACTGTTTTAATAACAGTTTATGTGCTAGCAGAAGAAATAGTGATCATGTGATGTTTAGTGGTTATATTGGACAACTATGACAAAAATTTGAACATTTAATTGGTTTCATAATATATAAATTTTTTAGCTGATTTCCCACTAGAGAGGACCACTTCAAAAATTTCAAATAATATTCTATATTTTTTCAAATAATTGAGTGATATTAAATGACAATGTGAATATTAAAAAAATTTTTAAAAATTAAATACTTAAATATTTTTTTTATTGTTTTTTTGGATTTGAACTACTGTGAGTGAGGTTTATATTCTGCCTCAGCTGAGCTGCAGGTCCAACATGAAAAAAATTTTGGGATATATTTGGGTATCAAAGTTATTTGGATTCTGTGGGCCAGTTTAACTAGGAAATGAATGGTTAAAATTGAAGGAATGTCAGTTTAGTAAAACATATAAACACATATTAGTATTTAAAAAATATGATTAAGAAATGTAGCAACTTATCTTATGATCATTGTCTAATGTTCTCAGACTACCATAAATATTGTGATATTTTAAAATAAGTTTATTTTTAAGTAAATTAGTAATTATGCATATTTTTTATGAAATAAATCTACCTTCCTTTTTAATGAAGTTCATGTTGAAAATATTGATTTTTAAATAAATTATTAAAATGTGTGGTGTTTTATAAATATTACTTATTTGATATTTTTTATTACTATAACTATTAATGATACAATAATCTCTTCTGAATAGTCTATTCTATTGGGAATTTTTTTTTGATATAACATATATAAAATATTTCTGACTTTTTTAAAAAGACTTAAGAAAAAAATCATTTCATATTTCAATAGTGAATGAATTAGCTCAAAACTGTAAACATTATACATATAAAATTTATTGTTATTTATATTAAATTGTAATAATGGAAATTTTTATTATCATGGCAACATGAGGTGCCTTTGTGCACATCACAACATTCCATGGTGGCCCTAATAATGTTTATGTTCATATTGTCAATTTTATAGTTTAGAACCCAGAATGCTGTCATGTTTGTTGGCTAATGGGTGGTAAATCAATAAAATTTAGTAATTCTAAATTATAACTGGACAGAATTTGTGGGAATAGAAATAAAATGAAAGATAAATTAAATATAAAAGTGTGCTAGCCAAGAAGTTTAACTCTTAACTTGTTAGGTAATGTTTTGCTTATCATATTCTTTTCAATTTTTCAATATATGATGTTGCTTTTAGAAGTATATAATACTGTAAAATTTTTACCAAATTATGCTAAAATTTGATTTTATTTTCCTTCTATAAAAAAAAACTATGAATAAAAATAACATGTACACAATTATGTGATATTTGTTGCTCGGTCAATCCATTTAATGCTATATATAAGAAATTTGCACAAATTTGTAATGGTCTACAAAAATTAATTGAAATAAGATCATAGCTAAAGATATACATTCATAACCAATTTTATCTAATGAGCATGCCAACAGGTCTTAACAAGCTTTTCAGAATATCTCTATTTTCAGACTGGGTTCTAGCTTCTGGCTTTCCTCAGTGAGGTGCTAGAATATTCAAGCATTAGATTTAAAATACCAGGTCAAGCCCAGCACTTTATCTAATGGTTAATTGTAATACAAGCTTAATAAATTACATCATGTGACATACAAATTGATTTCTTTGCAGTTATATTTTTTGTTCTTAAGGTTTTGGTGATTTTATATTACTAAAGCTATTGATATATGATGTGTCTAAACTTGGTTCAGTCCTGTATGTCTATTTAAATTAAGATAGCTGGATTGGAAAACATGGATGTAGAAAAAATTCAGATTTGTTATTTAATAGTTAACCATTAGATAGTGCTGAGCTTGACCTGGTATTTTAAATCTAATGCATAACTATCCCAGTACCTGACAGGAAAAGCCAGAAGCTAGAAACAGGTTAGACAGTAGGGATATTCTGAAAAACTTATAAAGAGCTATTGGCATTCTCATTAGATAACATTTGTAATACAAGTTTAATAAATTAAGTCATGTGACATATGACTTGATTTCTTTGCAATTAGCCCATTGTTCTACAAGCATATTAGTTTCTGATTCACTATTTAAAAGATAGTATGGATTCTATACCTATCCAATATATAATGAAAGTCCCAGAAAGAGGAAACAATATAATTGCAAGTTAGAATAAAAATTGTCAAAAATCACTAAAATACCACATGATTACCATATGCTATGCTAGCATAACCTGTTAAATTAGTAACAAACTGTACAGAAGTGCCACATAGTAATTAATGGATATGTTTCGACTTAGTAGCTACCCATTCATTATTTTTACTTTAGGGTTCAACTTGTGGTTTTCATTTTGAGTTAATAACCTCATAGTTTATCTAATAAGTGACAGGTGGCTGTTGGAGGTTTGCATAAAATTCTACAATCTAGATCCAGTGCTCTCAAATTCAAGATTCCATAATGATGAAACCCACAATCTTGAAAGCTGTATGGGAATATTGAATCAGTTAGCACTACAAAGCTTTTATGCATAAAACTTCTAGTATCCATAATATGGTTGCCATGGGTGGCAAAACTATATGGAGAGTTTTCAATTGTTTTAACAGTTGGTGAAACCATAAAAAATGATGATTGTGTTGTTTTATTGGTTTAATATCAATCTGTTTATATGAAGATAGTAACTATGGTAATAAAAAAAGATCCCAAAATGTGCAAAAATTGAACTAGGTTGAGATCTATAACTATCCAGGTCAATTGACATTAATTTAATTTTTTTTGGCTAATTGCTTTATAGTTAGCTACACAGGTAAAAAGTGATGCCTGGAAATTTGCATTAGATCCAAAGACCCTGTTGTAATGCTCTCAGATTAAAATCTTCATTGTTGAAAGTCACAAGCTAATAACTAACCTGAAGACAATGGACAACTAGGCACAACAAAAAATTTTTATGCATAAATCTTCTAACATACATTGATTATTATGGTGTGCACTGGGTGACATAATTGTAGAGTTGGGTAGTGTTAAAATGTTGTCTTGCTAATATAACATGTGCATGGTGAATATGAGCTCCACACTCAGCTCATTATGATCATTTCATGCTGATCACTAATTGAAAGTGATATCATATTAAATCACAACCTAATAGTTATATCAATGATTAGCAAGATATAAGCAAAACTACTGTGATGACTAATTGGTTATGTAATGTATTAATTGAATAATTACTTAACCAGAAAATAAAAGTAAAAACAAAACATAACATGCAATTAAAAGTATCCTGTTTACTTTATCAATCATCATCAACCATTATCATTCCACTGCAGGATGGTCTCTCCAAGTTCAATCCATCTCCTATCTTTAGCTTCTCTTCTCCACATCACCCCTGCACACTTTCTTATTTCATCCATCCATCTCACATGGGATCTCTTTCTGGGTCTTTTACAATCTCTTGGAATCCAGTTTAAAATTTCAATTGTCTATCTATTATCATCTTTTCTAGCAATATGTCCAGCCCAACTCCACTTCAGTCTTTTAATTTTTTTCAATGAGGTCAGTAACACCTGTTTGTTCTCTTACCCATATATTGCATTTTCGATCTCTTCTTGTTACTCCCAACATGCATCTCTCCATACTTCTTTGAGTGGTCTGAAGTCTCTGTATTGCTCTTCTATTAAGTGTCCAAGTCTCAGATCCATAAGTAAGAACTGGTAAAACACATTTATTAAAAACCTTCCTTTTCAAACACATAGGCATATTTCCTTTTAGTATCAAGTTATTTCTACCAAAAGCACTCCAACCAAGTTTAATTCTATGATTAATTTCATCCATTATGTTTCCATCTGTATTAATAATCTGACCAAGGTATTTGTAACTGTTAACTTCTTCTAACTCATCATAATCAATCTTTATTTTCATATTTTGAGAAAATCTATTAAACATTACTTTAGTCTTTTTAACATTTATCTTTAGTCCTACTTTCATCTGATAACTCCTGCAACATTTCCTGCAGCTCTAAAGCATTATTTGCAAAAACAACTACATCATCTGCAAAATCTAAATGACTTAAATAATCTCCATTTACTTTCACTCCTTTAGCTTCCCATTTTAATCCACAAAATACTTCTTGCAGCACTGCTGTAAAAAGTTTTGGAGATATGGAGTCACCCTGTCTTACACCCTTTTCAATGTTGATTTTCCTAATCATTATGTAATCTAATTGTTGCTGTTGCATTTTTATAAATATTCTTTAAATATTGACAATATCCTGGATCTATACCTTGATGATCCAATGCTTTAATCACTGAAGAAATGTTTATAGAATCAAATGCCTTTTCATAGTCTCCAAATCCTAAGCATAATGGCAACTCATATTCATTTGTCCTTTCTATAATTTCTCTCAATACCAGGATATGATTTACTGTACTAAAACCACTTTTAAATCCAGCTTGTTATCTTGGTTGGTGGAAATCCAAGTTTTCTGTAGACGAGTTGTAATTATCTTAGTAAAAATTTTGTATAAAACTGATAAAAGACTGATAGGTCTGTAATTTATAATATCTTCTTTATCCCTTTTTTAAAATATTAATACTGCATTCTTCCAATCATCTGGTACATCTTTATCATTTAGACATTTGGTATATAACTTTGCTAAAAAAAATTCTATTTCTTCACCTGCTTCTTTTAATATATCAATTATAATTCCATCATTACCTGGAGCCTTTCCTTTCTTCATAAATTTAATTGCATGTCTCACTTCCTCATTTAAAATTCTGGGCAATTAGGAAGATATAATAGATATAGGAGGCACTTGTTCTTTATTACTATATAATTCTTGATAGAAGTCTTCTACACATTTCATGATGTCATCTCTCTTTTTAGTAATAATTCCATCTTTTTTCTTATTGCAGATATAAATTTTCTACCAATACCAAAATGTTGTTTTACACTCTTTAGGTTTTATTCTCTTCTACAGCTTTTTTTACTAGTTCACAATTATACTTTCTTATATCATTTTCAACTCTTTTCCGCACCATTTTAGAAAATTTGAGATATTCAATCTTTTTTAATGCATCATTGTTGTATATCCTCATATTCCTTCTTTTCTTCATAAATTCTCATCTCAGTAGAAATTTTATTGGTCAATTGCTGCTTTTTTCTACCAGCTATCTTTGTTGCAGTTTTTAAAAGTGTATCAGTTATTTTCCTATTAATGTCATTCAAATCTGAATCATGTTCAAAATCTACTAATACTTGAAACCGATTTGTAAGTTCTAATTTAAATTCATTAGAATGTTTCTGAAGATTAGGAATATCAACTGTAAATATTGTTTTTCTTAATAATCATTTGTCTCTCTAGTTTTACATTAACATGTATCTTACCTAATCGATGATCACTTCCTGTGTTAAATTTATTAAGAACATTACAATCTTGAAATATGTATTTTCTGTTAGTCCAAATATAATCCAATTCTGCTGTACCTTCATTTGGATGCTTCTATGTCCATTTCCTTTTAATATTTTTCTCAAAAAAAGATTCATAATATAAAGTTTTTCTTTTTCTGCAAACTCCACAAGTCTATGTTCTCTCTCATTTCTATTACCATAACCAAAATTACCTACAGCATTTTCATCTTTCATTTGTTTACCAATTCTAGCATTAAAGTCTTGCATAACAATTTTAAAATGTTGTTTACTCTGATCAAAAGCCTTTTGTACATCCATATAAAAATCTTCTACTACTTCATCACTATGAGAACTTGTTGGGGCATAAACCTGAATTATCTGTATTTGGTATCTGTTATTAAGTTGTAAAACTAATCTTGCCACTCTGTCTGATACACCATCAATCTCCACAATGTTATTCTTCCATTTTTTATTTATAATGAATCCTACTCCACTTGTATTTCCAATATTTGTGCCTTTATAGTAGAGTAGATGTCCACTTTTTTTTAAATCAATTGTTTCTTCACCTTTCCTTCTAACTTCACAAGGTCCAATAATGTCCCATTTAATATAAGTTCTTCTAACTTTTGCAATCTTCCTTCACTTGAAAGTGATCTGCAGTTGTAAGTACCTAAATAAAAATTCACCATCAAATGGCAGCCTGAGCCTAAATCAGGGGATTCTTAGCACCCTCCGCCTTCAGCCACCAACCGTTGCCTTGGTTAGTGACTTTACAGCCTCCTGGGAATAAGGGCCATGATTTATTTTTGTCTGTCATAATTTTATATATTGGAAAAAATATTCTTAAACTCGGAGGTAAAAAGCCAATAAACTCACCATGCTGGCTAATGTTTGTTGGTGAGCAGCCCATCCATGTTCATATATTATATGAATAATCACATAGTAATAACAGCTGCAATGACAAGAACGTATGGAGTGGACGTTGAGCATTTGCCCTGCTCGGTTCCTTTAAAGCCTCCAAGAGGAATCAAAGGGTCTCCTTTTAGTTAATAGCGAACTCCTTTCTGCAGCCATTTACTTTATATCTCTGCTTATTTACCCAATTGTTATAATGCATTAATAATTTCTATTGCATTCATATTTTGTTGTATATCATAAATATTATTCACTAATGCAGGAAATCTGAAACTCATTGCGCTTTGCAGACCACTCAGAATCTCCCACCACCAAACCATATTCAAACTCTATCCTTACATGTATATATGCATTTATTAACATTTTTTTCATTTTAATTATTAAAATAATCACTGATGTAGATATCTTTAAATATCTTAATCTACATATTTTAAATAAATAAATATTTTATATTATATTATTCGTATATGTGCATAATGGATACATATATATCATAGGTGAGGGGAGATTATTTATAAAACATTTATAATATCAATATATATATTAATTTATATTTTTAAAATTATGCTAAATTTTATTATTTATTTTAGTAATGGCTGTCAAAAAAGGCTGGTGCAATCCTGCCGAATATTCTCGAATGCAATTAAGTCAATTAACCAAAAATCCATTAATCCAAATTAAAATGTTATAATTTTATAAAAGTAATATAAAATCCATTAGTGAAAATGTTATCCATTTCAAATTTGTTTTAAAATCTTACATTATATTTTAAAACAATCGTTCAAAAAATTTGTAGCAGGATTGCATTGTCTTAAAACTTACAAGAACAAAGGTATGCATCCGGTCTGCAAATTGCAGATCGATAATGTACATAAAATGCTTCAGGTCAAGTAGCAAAAGCATTCCAGAACAACTTAAAAAATCATAAAATAGTGCTGGATTTAAATACCCAGGGGAAATAAGTAATTTAATAAGAGCAATGGTAAACTGAATCCGTGCTCATGATACATGTGATTCAATGCAATGTGAGATCAAACATTACCTTTCTCACCATTCCAAAATGCCATCTTTCTCGACATCGCCCAGGATCCAGACACTCATGAACTATTACTATATACTAAATAATGAGTGTTACTGCCTGACCAACCTGAATAAAACTAGATCTAGTCTTCGATGGACTTTTCAAATCATCCAAGAATCAGTCAGTAAAGAACATGGTTACAAATTCATGTTGCTGCTATAACTCGTATTACATGAGCAATCACAACTTTAAGCTAAATTCCTTGTCTAAACAGTCCTTTAAATGTAATGTAATCTTTTTAGCTGATCTTAAGATCAGCAATACCATATCAACTAATATTTGTAAATTCTTACCTGATCTGTTAAACTCTCTTAATGTTTCTTATATCACTGAGTCTCTAGTAAATATATATTTCTCATTTTATTTTCATGTGGCAACAATATTTCATAAAGTTTATTATTATAACATATTTTGTATATTTAAATATGCCAATAATTTCCTAAATTCGCAAGAATGTTTACTCTCTTTTAAATCTCTCCTTTCTTTTCATGGGGAGATCAGTTTAGTTTTTTTTAATTAAAACAAGTTTATTATTATTAATTACAGTAGATGCTTGCAAATTTGGCAAAAACTTAATTACATTAGTGTTATTATAGAAAAACAGAGTAGAAATCTGTTTTTCTATGAAATGTTTTTTTTAAATTTAAAATAATAGTACTAATTCTAAAATTTCAAATGTTTCTCTGAAATCAAATCAATATTTTATTTTATAAAATCAATAACTGCCACCTAACTCTTATATATATAATTATTTGAAACTGTGATAAAAACAATTAGAACCAAATACTCATGTTTATTTCAACATTTGTGGGAAGTTATGTAAATTAATGTAACAAGGGAAAGGGTATTCTCAATTTGCAGTAGTTTATTTTTATTAATGAATTTAAGTTTTCCATTACTGTTTAGTATTCTAATCATATCTTTATGTTGGATATTTCACAATATATAGGTATTAAGTATTCTTTTAAAAGTTTTGTGTTGTTCCAAGCATTGCGTGCATACAGGCTCCCTGGATCATGTTTTTATAAATATTGTGCTTCATTATCTGAGCATGTCGGAAAAACGAATCATGTCTCATATCTCCAAGTCCAAGAACAAGACCAAACCCCCTTGGGACTTATTTTGTCACTGAGGTAGCTCTATATGGGAATAGCTCCTGAAAAAACCAGCCCATCATAGCTCACTGTGGACTATTCTTCATTAATTAGCCGATTATGGCAAAGTCTACAGATATAAATCGGTCTTTTCTTCTTCAATGATTTTTGGAAAAAACCTTTTTTGATCTACAACTGGATCACATAAATATGCCACCATACATGTACTGCCCTTTTAGTTCTAGTTCCAAATAAAACCTATGAATATCCATAAGCCATGTTATGATTCTACTAAACAGATTTCTTTATATTTATTAATATTTTCATGTGTGCGCTGTTTTGTGACACAATTATATATGTTCTAAATTAGCTTTCCCACACATTTTTTTACTCAGCATAAGCTGAGATTATTTCACTTATTAATGTAAATCATATTTCTATAATAAAGTTAATAATCCTAAATACTCGGTCAAGTGCTATTTTCTCTGTCTTGGGGTGGATCAGTCTCCTAAATGATTTGTAGTCTAGTTCTATCTTAAATCCTTTATATGTTATCATTTATCGATTATTGGCATATGAAGTAGCCACACTAGAATAAAGCAACAAATACATTTATCATTTCTTAAAATATAAAAGTAAATCTTGTGTTATAAACCATAAGGGAATCAATTATAACTAATGGAGAAATATGATCAAATTATTTAAATTAATAAATGTTATATATATCACAACCTTTAGTATCATTGTTTATTTATTTAATTTGCTATGTTTTGATCTATTAATTATACTGCTATGACTAGATATCCTACTAATCCTATATATATATATATAATTAATATGAAATGGTCCCATCTTTTAATTATATCAAATCTTATAATTATTATAATAAATGCTTCACTATCATGTTAGTTTTTAATTAGTCTCTTTGTGTCTCCGCTTTGCAATGCCAGCAGAGAGAAGTAAATTAGATCAGTATTATCGGGATTGTTGCTCATAAACTGGTAGATCTGGAAAATTGCATCTTGTGCACAATTGGATTTTAGATACTTTTGCCTAGATGCTAGATCTTGTTATATAAATAGGCAAAACTGACCGGTACAGGTCCCCCCCCCCCAGATTTGATGCTACAATGTGGGGCGAATAATAAATAAGATATATATCCTGAGTAATGGATTTTATTTACATATAGTAAAAAAAAAAATATGTATAAAAATTTTTCCTCTGGGTTTGGATGCCCAGTCATGGAGCTATTAGATATTCTCAAACCCTGTGTAGTGTTTGGTATATATATATAATGTTTTTTTTAATAATACTAAATAATAGATATGTGAAACAATTTTTTTCCCTTGGTTTGTACATCCAATTCACATGATTCTCTTATTATACACACCCTGAACAAGTCATTATTAGTAAATAAATATTATTATTTATATAAATGTATTATTATTTTTCTCTCCATTAATAATGTCAAGCACATATGTAATTTTTTTTCATACATGAATAAAGTTCAGTATATATGTATTTTCCATAAATAATGTTTAAAAATATATATATTATTTGCTCGGGTTTGTGAAAGAAAAGTAGTGCCAACTTTTAAATACTTTCCACACCCTTAATCTAATGTAAAATGTGTGCTCCAAATAATAATCATGATAAAATTTTTTTGAATTATTTATTGTAAATCTGAATTGCGGTACAGCCTTCATAAATAAAAAAAATGTATTTGTAAAAGTATATAATCAAGTAAAAATGGATCAACTTGTCAAATAATGTTGTAACAATCTTACCCCTTTGGCTGGCACCCAGTAGCAATACCATTATAAATTTTGCCAATAGGTGGTAGATTGAATAAAATAAAATAAAATGCTAAAAAACAATGATTCAAAATTTAATGAGTTGCAGTTTTCTTCTAATAATTTATGTACTGTAAAATAATTTTCAATGACTATAACATATGAATTTAATTTCTAATGAATGATGTATTTAATATGTTTCAGGTGCAAAAGAACCAAAGCAAAAGACTAGAAAGAAAGGACAAGAGGTTAGACATAATAAAAGAATATTTGAATATATATTGAAGCAGTCGATCTGATACTCAGATCAAGCTTCACAGCCCACTCAAATCATATTCAAACTTCATCCTTACGCACATATAATTTATTAATACATTTTTTTGCTTAACTTTTAAAATAATAACTGACGTAGATATATATATATCTTAATGTAATTACCTTTAATAAATAAATATCTGATTTTATTTTAATTTGTATATGTGCATAATGGATGTGTATATATTATAGGTGAGAGATTATTTTTAAAACATAAAAGTAACATATATTATATTAATGTGTATTTTAAAATTATATTTATAATTTATTATTTATTTCAGTTATAGTGGTCAGAAAAAAAACAAGGTGATGAAATCCTGTGGAATATTCTCGAATGTAATTAAGACAATTTACCGGAAACCCATTAGTCCATCTAAAACATATAATTTTATAGAATAATATAAGACCCATTAATGGATGTTTTATCCATCGAAATTTTGTTTTAAAATCTTAAATCATATTTTAAAATAATCATTTGAGAAATTCTAACAGGATTGCATTGTCTTTAAAATTTACATTAACAAAAGATGCATCCGGTCAGCAAATTCTGGGTTTGCTAAGTGCAAAAAGTGCCTCAGGTCTAGCAACTAAAGTGCATTCCAAGATAAACTAAAAATAGTATAAATACTGCTAGATTTGAATCCCAACAAAGGAACTTGTAATTATAAAACAGAATGGTAAACATAATCCATGCCCATCATTGTAGTATCTAATGTGTCATGAGTAGTGAAAATTTTCACTTTTCTCTCTGTTCAACATGCTCTTTACTGCACTCATCGCTCAGGATCCTGTTACCCATGAACTTTAATGTGCTTAAAGACTGAATAATGAAAATGCTACCTGCCTGACCGACCGAATCTACCTACATCTAGTTCACCAATTCTAATGGACATTGCAATAATTAAGAATTGCTACTAATTACCGAAGTAAAGAACTCTAGCTGCTGCCTAATGTTTAAATTCTTAAGTTCAGCCTTCTGTAAATATTTCTCATAACCCTGTCTCTAATTTATAATATTCTATCAGCTGGTCCTTTGACCAGAAATTAAATATCTCATTTAAATAATTTGTAATCTACTTACCCCTGATATTAGCATGTACATAACTATATAACTTTCTTTAATTTTCTTGATAAATATGAAGTTACCAGGTCATGACAAAATTTTGTAGTTCAAATATTTTTCACCAGAATGTTTCTTGTCGAATTATTTAAAAATTTGTTACGATATATCAAATACACGGTGGCATAAAATTATAAGGTAATCTTGACTGTTAGCAGTCTTGACATTTCGCCCTCTATTTTTAAAAAACTGAACTACATTTTTTTTCCTACTAAATGTATCTAATTATACTAAGTATATCTAACTATAAATAAACTATATCTAAGTATAAATGCTAATAAAAAAGAATTTTAAAAATCTTACATTTTTATGCGGAGTTTTGACTTGTAAAGTATATCTAACGGTCACAACTGTATATATAATTATAAATAAGTAAATAAATAAACTATATTAACTATAAATGTTTTTATACTAAGTGTATCTAACTATAAATAAACTATATCTAAGTATAAATGCTAATAAAAAAGAATTTTAAAAATCTTACATTTTTATGCGGAGTTTTGACTTGTAAAGTATATCTAACGGTCACAACTGTATATATAATTATAAATAAGTAAATAAATAAACTATATTAACTATAAATGTTTTTATATACAGATTAATAAATAAAAAAAATGAACTTACATTCTCGCGAGCAATAAAGTGACTTGGCAAATTATTCGACCAGCAAAATGCTATATGAACAATGGTGTTCAAATATAGATGGCTTCAGAAAAAAATGAGCCACTTTTTATTGATGTACGTTGGTGACACATTTTGCATTGCCATCTAACACCATCTATGCTGTCTGAATATTTTACCAGCGAACACTGAATATTGCATCGCAGACAATGCAAGCTATTCTTTAACAAATGCTTCCTGGCATACATTTATAGTTAGATATATTTTGCAATTACATAGTGAGAATAACGTAGTTTGAACCAACAATCCTATCTGCAGGAAATGTAAGATCATTTTTTTATTTATTAATCTTTATGTAAAAACATTTATAGTTAATATAGTTTATTTATTTATAATTAAATATACAGTTGTGACCGTTAGATATACTTTACAAGTCAAAACTACGCATAAAAATGTAAGTTTTTTAAAATTCTTTTTTTATTAATATTTATACTCAGATATAGTTTATTTATAGTTAGATACACTTAGTATAGTTACATACATTTAGTAGGAAAAAATGTGGTTCAGTTTTTTAAAAATAGAGGGCGAAATGTCGAGACCGCTAACAATCAAGATTACCAATTATAATATAAAAAATAATTAATAACAAATAATATTATAAAAAATAATTTATTAAAATAATAACAATATATCCAACTAACATTCATAATTTCTGTCCACCGACCTGCATTGGATATTGCTGAAAATATGTTGCGCACTCTTCGTGGCAAAAATTTGCCCAGTCTATTATGTGTGGAGACATACACTTGCCTCATGAGCAATATAACAGTGGCAAATTATGTGACCAATAATATACTTTAAGTATAACTGTCTTTAGGGACAAATGGCTTTAAAAAAAGAACTCTTTCTGATGGATACATAATCTGCATTGGCACCTGTGACCATCTCCACATTCTTGCTGTCTGATCAGAAAATACGGCATGCCACAATGCTGGCATAGGTACTATTCTTAAGCAAGTGCCTCCTTGCTAACAACTTCATAGCTAACTCCAGAGTTCGAAGTTCATCCATCAACAACCAAGAAGTCTAATTTTCTATGCAAATGTCTGCAACATGTAACACTTCATTTTCTTTCTGGCAGTATAACTACATTATCATTTACAGGATTCATTTTATGGACTACATCTGAAAACTAAAAAACTCTTTGAAAGCCATGTCTTACAACTTTGAAAAACTTGTAAAAAGTACAATTTCACACTATCAGCAATACTTTATTCCAATTCTACCTTTAGGAATTTGCTTTGCACATTTTCTTTTCTATAAACGAAAACTACAATGGACAGTAATTCGACAAGGCGCACTCTGGTGAAAAAAATTTGAAACAAAATTCGAATTTTGTTGTGACCTGGTAACTTCACGTTTACCTAAAAAATGTGATTAATATTTCTTTTTCTGTTTTGTTTAGGTCTAAGACATGGAAAAATAATATTTGATAAAAAGAGCATCTCATTGAAATATTAAAGAGATTGATAATGGAATTAATTAAGTCTTCCTATTCATATAATGATTGTAACACTTCTAATCAAAAATGTATTCTTACCAGGTCACAACAAAATTTTGTAGTTCAAATTTTTTTCACCAGAGTTCATGTTTACCATTTTTTATATATATGACAAATAAATATAGTTTGTATACTAAGGAAGCATAAATTAATTTTCATTAGAACATTCTTAAAACAAGCAACTCATAATCTTTTTATCAAATGACACATTTAGCATGTATATTGATCCAAATGTATCATGTTTTCAGTTACTAACAACAGAAAAAAATTGAACACTTACGTTTCTTTTATATACGTCACGATATTGTTTCAAGCCAAATTATTCTTGCTTCATGGAAAATATATGAAAAAATTACATATAGATGTATAAAATATAAACACAGAATCAATCTAACATTTATATATATATATATAAAGAACTTTACATAAATAAATATTCATACTGACATAAGTTTGCATTTCTCAACTTAGGTTCTACATAAGCTATCATTAATTCTATGGTCAATTTTAGAGAAATGAAGTATTTATTTACAGAATGTTGAAAGTAAATACAAAAATGTAAATTTCATTCCCACTCTATTTTATGACCATCTTTCTAAGAACACAGCCATCAAATTTCAAATAATAAGTATAAAGACATAAATATATAAAACACATTATAAAAAAGTAAATTCAAAAGTATAATTTATTATTGCTTTTATTTAGCCAATCATCTCTTTGATATATAGTAGATATCATTCATTGGTTTTCATTAACAAAACTCAAATATAGATATGATAAACTTTACATATAAACATATAGAGTCAGACACAAATTCACACTCTATTTTTACATAAGTGAGGGAAATAATATTCTATGAATTACATATATATTATATGCTGAATTATATAAATTTAATACATACAATTATTAGCCTGTTTGATTATTAAAACAAATTCATTAAATAAGGTATTCAATCTCCATCTTTGTATAATTGATTTTAATTGAATACTTATAAACTGGCTGAAATATTTTTATTTGGACCTTTTGTAAATAACAATGATCTGCTTATTAATAACAAAAGTGTAAGAAAAGAATTATTAATATTTAAAACAATGTGTTTTCCTCTAAATGTGAATAAAATTATATTAGGCAGAATTTATGATTATATAACTATTTTAATGATACAACAAAAATATTTTCATACATGACAATAACATATGATATAAAATTAAATTACTGCATACTGTATTTTAAAATAATATTTGGTATAAGAGAAAATATCTTATAGACACAGGATGAAAGTGACTATTGCTTCTGTAACAGTGTACATAAATGAAAAATGTTCTTTTACTTTATTAATTTTGGAGGACATTATATAGTGGAATGTTTTTGGCCAATCTGTAGTCATTCTATGCCTACAAACAATTTGAGAAACTCTAAATTAGTGTACACAAATTTCAAATAAAGACCTCAAAAACTCATTCAATAATGATAATTAATTCTATGATCATACTGCCTTGAACAAATCAAATAAGTAATGATAGTCATTAAAACATTTAGGCAATCTTTGCCTATTTTTGTACTCTTCTCAAAAATACATAACTTCCAATCAATTGCCTCTCCACTATAGCTTTTTAAGACAGCCATCCATATTATTTTATCCACATTAATGTTTTTTAAATTTATTCTCATAATTTCTTAATCTTAATAGTTTACTTAATTAAAGCCACACAGTCCAAAATAATACATTTAATATTTTCTATTTGTGTGTTTATATGCTGTACATTATCTATTTTTCACCTCACTTTACTAAAATGCTTACTTAATTATCAAATAATGCATAGTTTTTATAAACAAAAAATATCAATCAGGAAAAGTTATCATCAAAAATAATAAATGAAAGTGTAAATAACTAATGGAAAACCTTTGCTCAATGGCAGTCTTGACTATTTTGATATCTAATATCAATTTTTATCCCCTAGAAAATCACTTATTAATAAAAAAAATTTCCCTGTATATACATGTGTATGACATACTTATTATTAACTGCCTGATGTTGACATATAATTATTATTTAAGCATATTACATTTTTATTAAAAATTAGACTTGATCATTACTCAAAATAAAAAATCTCTTAAAAATGTTTTTGTAGCAAATCAACATGTAGTTATATATTTGTGTGTGAATGAAAACGTAAAATAAAAGTATTTATACTTATTTCGAACTATAAAAACTTAAAAGTTGTAAATTGTTTTCTTTTGACACATATATTTAAATCAGCCATGCAAATATTGTTAGTTTTAAATTTCCTAGAAATATTTATTCCAAGTATGGAAATGTAGCTATTTATATATGTATATTTTACATAATACTTACATTATTATGACTTGAAAAAAAAAAAGAAATAAATTAGAAAGTTGTTTTTTCTTTAAGTGATTTTAAAATATTCACTTAAAAAAAATCTTAAATTGCTGTTTGTCCTATTTGAATATTAGTGGAGAATAGACAATAGATATCTTTTAATTGACAGTTAAAATGCTTTATATTTGATATCATAAAAAAATGATGTAAGGTTTTTTAAAAAATTCATTAGTATGTCCAAATTGAGTTATACCAACAGTAATAGGGAAGATGCCTGTATATGTAAACAGTGCAAATGTGTTAAAATAAGCTTTTTTATTGTGAAATTTAAATAAGTTTAATTTAATTTTATATATATTGCAGACAAATTAAAATGTGTATTAAGAATATGGGATAAGACAATTTAATGATAGAATGATTATTTTATATTTATGCAAGAAAAAATTATTTATATGTGTTTGAGTATTCATTTAGCTCTATGGCAAAGATAATTACAAAAGATATTGAGGTATATATGAATAAATTGATTATAATATTGAAAAGTATTGAGATTTGATATTAAATAAGAAAATATTTGTGTTGACACTTATACCACTCAGTTAAAAAAAAATTTAGGAGGTAAATAATAAAGATAATATAATTGTTCCATGAATGGAGATTTTTAGTATCAAGCGTTGTGAATAGATATCTAAAACAGGAAGAAAAAAGTTAATATTTGAAGTTAAATAATAATTAAAATACAGCAGGATTCTTCAATCACTTGCTTTCAGATGACAATTATGCATTAACTCTCATATCATAAATAGGAAATCTAGACATGTTAGCACATTAAAATTTTTATGGTGAGATAAGCTGTCTCCACATAACCCATGCCCTAATTCAGAGACAGTATTAGAAGCAGTTTGGAGGCAAAAAAAAAATCACCTTTTCACTAGAACATTCAATATATAATTAGATATTTAATGAATCTTTATTTTCCAACAGGAAGTAAACTTTGTTATTTCAAATAATATTAATTTTTGTGATTTATGAACATCTTTAAATTTAACATTTTAGTTTACAATATTCACATCAAAAAATCTAGTGTTAATAAAAGAAAAATTATCCTCATGAGATATTTCTCATTAAATTCCTTTTCAGTAATACTTGATTTTGCAAATCAGATATGCATCAATGATTTGAAATACCTTTTGTAATGCTATATAGTTTTATTAAAAATGATCCATTTTTCATTTACTAGATAATTGATATTACATTCAATATATTTAAATCAATCTACTATATATTCTTAAAGCTTACAGTTCCAACTGTACAAGTCTTCATCAGAAGTACAAATGTATAAAAACATTATATCTAAAATATAAATAAATATCTATATTAGAGACTATATAGTTATACTCTTAGAATTAGGATTTAAAATATACTCACCTTTATTTTCAATAAACAATATAACACAAATGTGCATTTCTTTCTTACAACAAACATTCTGAAAATTTTTTAATATAATTTGTCTTGATTATTTTGGTAACATTTATAATAGAACTTTGCTTAGTTTAGAAAAATAAGCTATGAATCATTAGCAAATATCTACTTATTAAAGTTAGATTAATTTTAATTTGTGAATTCATTACCATAAACTGCAATAAAATAGTGTTACCACATAAATGCAATAAAGATGCATTATAAACTGATTATTCTATAAAATTTGTGGGTATATAAATTTATGTTCCTATTCTTTCTAAAAAATTATCATAGACTATTAATACAATTTTACTTATCATTATATTTTCACATTACTAATCCAGTCTGGCTAACTGTAATTTAATCATAATTTTCACAATAACAAGTCTCTAAAATGAGTCCATTGAGATTTTATTGAATAACAGGTCTAAAATTTTTTGACAGCAGTCTTTTATTATGTCTATTTAAGCACAAAAATTATTATATGTATCCAACTCTATGCAAAAATAATTTAAATTATGAGGCAATTAAATTAAAACCTTATGTTTGAGAATAAATAAGCTTCATTCAAGTAATTGAATGGAAGAAGCCATTTTGCTCTTGTATGCAAAAATTTACTTCATTATTATGAAATGTTCAAATATATAAATACTTAAAGGCATATACTGCACTGATGAATTCCATTTACTTATAAAGTGAGCAGTCACTATACTGAAACACTATTAAAATGTTTATGACCAAGCAGAATAATGAATAATAATAGGCAATAATTTTAAAAACTGCAGTGAATTACATATCTTTAACACATTTTTCATTATGTGAAAGTAAAAAAAATAAACACCTCTCAAGATAGTAAAACTGTAAGGTTTACAACCTCCTGTTTAGTAAAATGTTCATTTTCATGAGTTTCCCAATCACTTTTAAGAATTGCTTTGTAATCACACAATCGACAAGTAAATACTTGATTAATAATTAAAGATTTTTCAGTTGTATTTTTTAAGTTATTATAAAAAAGCATTTTGTTTTCATACAAAATGGAATTAAAAAATTTATCTTTTACATGTACACCATCATGAATTTTAAAATTATCTTCATTAGAAGTTTCAAATGCACATAAATTGCACTGAAAAGAATGTTCGAATGTCTGTGTTTTTAAATGATTTCTATCAAAATTCTTGAAATTACATAAAGTGCATTGAAAAATTCTTTCTCTGATATGCATTCTTTTGTTATATGTCATAACCCTTTTATCAGAAGCCTTGAATTCCGACAAACTGGACATATGCTTTTTTTCAGGATTCATTGAAGAACTTTTACTTATACTCTTGCCAGTAGCCCTATATCCACACAAGGAACATTTAACAAGTTTTTCTCCTGTATGTGCTCTTTCATGCAGTCTTAAATTCTTCACTTTTGCACTCTTACATTTGCAACTACATTGAAAAGGCTTTTCTCCGGAATGTACCCTTTCATGTACTGCTATTCCCCTTTGGTCTGCACTCTTAAATTTGCAAAATCTACATTGAAAAGATTTTTCGCCTGTATGCAAACTTTCATGAACTCTTAAATTATGCTTTCGTAAACAACCATTAGTTGCAGCCTTATACTTACACAAACTACAGTGATAAGGCTTTTCTCCTGTATGTATTCTTTCATGCATTTTTAAATGACTTTTATTTGCAGTGTTATACTCACAAAAACTACACTGGAAAGGCTTTTTTTCTCCTGTATGTATTCTTTCATGGGTTTGCAAACTACTTTTAGTTGCAGCACTATATTCACATAAAGTACAGTGGAAAGGCTTTTCTCCTGTATGTATACTTTCATGCCTCTGCAAACTACCTTTATCTGCAGTCTTATACTTGCACAAACTACAGTGAAAAGGCTTTTCTCCTGTATGTATTCTTTCATGCATTCGTAAATGACCTTTATTTGCAGTGTTATACTCACAGAAACTACACTGAAAAGGCTTTTTTTCTCCTGTATGTATTCTTTCATGAGTTTGTAATCTACCTTTAGTTGCAGCACTATATTCACACAAACTGCACTGAAAAGGTTTTTCTCCTGTGTGTATACTTTCATGCCTCCGCAAACTACCTTTAGTTGTAGTCTTATACTTGCACAGACTACAGTGAAAAGGCTTTTCTCCTGTATGTATTCTTTCATGCTTTTGTAAATGACTTTTATGTGCAGTGTTATACTTACAGAAACTACAATGAAAAGGCTTTTCTCCTGTATGTGTTCTTTCGTGTATTTTCAAACTATACTTCTGTACACTTTTGAATGTGCACATACTGCATTGAAATGGCTTGTGTCCTGTATGTGTCCTTTCATGACTTCGTAAATAACTTTTAGTTGCAGTCTTATACTTACACAATCTACAGTGAAAAGGCTTTTTTCCTATATGTAGTCTTTCATGCACTGAGAAAGAACATTTATCTGCAGTCTTATATTCACACAAACTACATTCGAAAGGTGTTATTTCTGTAGGTGTACTTTCACACATTTTGAAACTTACCTTTACAGCAGTCCTATATTGACACAATGAACATTGAAAAAAGTTTATTTATGTGTTGTTTCATGCATCCTCAAAGTTCACACCAACTACATTGAAAAGATTTTTCTGTGTTCTTTCATATTTTCTTAAAAATCCTTTTCAATTCACACAGTGCAATAAATAACTTATTGTAATAGGTTTTTCCATAATTTTATGTTTACAAAAAGCCATAAGGATATAATTATTTCTTTCCTTTATACTTTTTTCTTTTATATGACTTCTTTCATGATTTCTCAAGTTTATCATTCTTATAAAGATTTGCCCCTCATAATGACAAAAATTAAGACAGTTTTCCATTTTGCCCATACTATATTTTCAGAAAGATGAGTGTTTTGTAATATCCTAAATAGGGATACGATGACTGAACAAACATTTTATAAATTAAATGACTTTAAATATTTCATTGAACAAATGTTATTAATCAATAACTTTTTCTATTAAGACATTTTGTCAACTTTTATGAAAGTACATTTATATATTCATAAAATATATTATCATTTTAAATATATGTTTAAACATGTTATAATCACTTGTCTTTATCTAATTCACATGATAATAATAAACAGATGTGACCTTTCAGTGTTTTTTTTTTTAATTTCCTTAATTCAAAACTGCTTGGCTTTCTTTTAGTAGTTAATTCTTAATTTCATAACATTTTCATACAAATATGTTCAATGTGTTATATTGTTTTGATTAAAAGTGTTACAATCCTTGCATAAATATAGACTAGAATAATTCAGTAATCATTGTATTTGATATTTCAATCATTCTCTTTTTCCATGTCTTAAACCTAAACAAAATAAAATAAAAAAATAATTACATTTTTTTATATGCATAACATATCATAGATGACAAATAATCATAGTTTACTAAAGAAGCATTGGGTCTGCCATACTGTGCTGGTAGATGGTGCTTCAGTGCCCATCAGAAAGCAAGCAATTGATAAATTTCTTTACAAGAAATGGTTCAAAATACGTAAATTTTAAAAAGTAAACACAAAACAAAAAAAATTAATAATTGAAATGGCTCAACAATAAGTAAAATACAAATTAAAAAATCGCTGAAATCGGTAAAATACATTAAATAACCCCCCTCCCCAGCGATTAACTGAAATGGCTCAAAAATAAGTAAAATACAAAATTTTAAAAAGTACACAGACACACACAACAAAAACAGCAGTAACGCCATTATTTTTTAAGTTAAAACGTACGAATTAAAAACATCGCTCAAAAAGAAGTAAAACACAAATTTTCCAAAACAGAAATCGCCCACCCCTTCACTAATTTAAAATTATTATTTTACAAAAATTCATAAATATTAAAAAAGTAGACACACATTAAAAACAAGCAATAATGCCATTATGTTTTAAGTTAAAAAAAACCACCCCACCCCAAATGTAGAAATGGCTCAAAAATAAATAAAATACAAAATTAAAACATGGGTCAAAAATAAGAAAAATACGAATTTTCCAAAACAGAACCCCCCCCCCCTTACTAATTTAAAATTATTATTTTACAATTATTGAAAAAATACTTACAAAAAATAGACATATACTTACAAAAAATAGACATATGTATTAAAAACAGTTTTGAAAGAAAATGTTGAGCAATGGGGAAAATTTAACATTAAAAATGGGCTGACTTTCTCTTACTCCCAAATATACATTTTAAAATTATTTCCAAGTTTATTCTTATTTTTCCAAGGTGTCATCCTATAATGTCCAAGAAATAAACTACAAAAACAAATTTTAGCTTGGAAAAACATTTCTGTATATATGTGAATCGGTTACCTCAAAATTGTCACTCATATGCAAAGAAAAGCAAATTTTGGATAAGGAAATTTATAACTTAGAATAAAATAATTTAAAAAAATAGCAAAGCTTAAAAATCTTTAACCTTGCCATTTCCTTTGCATATATGTGTGTGTGAATACCCATACCCCAGGTAATATTTATGTCTATTACTTAAATTTATAACTTTAAATTGGTAATTATTTATGCATGCTTTAACTATATATATATCAGCTAGTATTATTTTAAGTACACATTTATATAAATATGTGCACATGCATGTATATACATATTATTATCATTTTATTAAGTTGCTTTTAATTAATATATGCAAACTTTGAGGGATTTAAACTAAGAAAAATGTACTACTATGGAACATAGAAGGTGAAACATTATGATAAGGAAAGAATACCATTTCAATATTAAAAGTTGCAAAGTGAAATGTGACATAATAGACCTCTCACATTAAAAAATATAATCACTTGGCAAAACGAAATGTGACATGAAGCATAAATCTGCCCCCCCCCCCCCGACTAATTTCTAAATTGGATTTGTAACATCCAAAAAACCCAAGTACAAGACTCATACAAAAAAATCCCACAAATACTTACAAAAGATAGATATCATGGGCAATTTGAAAGTAGGCAAAAAGAACATTCAAACTTTGAGACTTTTGCATGAAAATTATTTAAAGAAGTTTGTTCAAACAGATTGTAGGTGATTATAAAAATACAAGGATGGTTTCAAAGTAGGCAATAAGAACATTCAAATGTTGACTTTTACATGAAAATTATTTGGAAAAGCTTGTTCAAACAGATTGCAGATGATTATAAAAATACAACAAGGATGGCTTCAAAGTACACAAAAAGAATATTCAAACTTGAGACTTTTGCATGAAAATTATTTGGAGAAGCTTGTTCAAAGAGATTTCAGATGATTATAAAAATACAAGGATGGTTTCAAAGTAGGCAAAAAGAATATTCAAACTTTGAGACATCAAAAACAATTGTAACAGGGGAATATTTTTTAAAAGTACACCCACACACACAGAGAGATCAAAAACATCGTTCAAAACACATAAATTTTAAAAAAGTACATACATACATAAAAAACAGTTGTAAGGGTGTTAAATAATCAAATTTTATATTAAAATCCATTCCAAATCAATCATGGCTTATTCATATATTTTCAACCAAAGATAAAACAAAATAGGTATAATCATCTCAAGTCACTTTCATTTACTTTAGATGAATTTAAAGTTATATAAGATTGAGCAAGACTTGCAGGATTAGATTTAACATAAAATTATACAAAACATAAAATAAGTGTTGTACCCCTAGAGCAATACTAAAATAGTTACAGTTGTCACCCTTACAGAGGAAATACAGTGTAACATTAAATACAAATACAATGTGCAGCAAGACAGAGTGGCAACACAGAGGTATGCAAGGAAGAAATGCACTTAAAAACATCTGCTAATAGCTTTTATTGAAACACACTGCAGGCAAAACCTGATGTATATAAAAAGAGAGAGTGGCATTATTATAGTTGATTAGATTATTATTGCAACAATTATTAATATATGAAATAATGAAGAACTGTTGGTGAAAGTATATCCACTCTTAAATTAAAAATAGCAATGTGTCCTGTATCTGAAAAGATGTGCAAATAAGGCGGCTTCTCTGGGTCATAGCAGCGGGGAGTGGAGTGTCCAAACTGTTCCTGAGCATAATGTAAAGGAGATGTCCTCGTTGCCCACCACCCATTCCTCACCATGAATTCACTGATCCACTTCAAAGAAGAACCTCAAGAATGCCAGTAAACATTTAATATTATTATTTTATATAACTGTAACTTAAAAATGTAAGAATTTTATTGTTGGTCTTAACTTAGATAATTTATATAATCTTTATATGTATTTTATTAATTTCATTGATTCGTTAATCTTGTTGCTAGTTTATTACCTTTTAAAATAAGTTATCACATTTTAATAGAAAACATATTTTTATATGCATATATTTGTATTTAGCTTGAATGATGGAGGGAACCAATAGTTAAATTTTAAATCGTTTACATTTCTTCATGACTCTTCCACCCCCCACCCCCATTACTAGACTGGCCGAGTCAAGAAGATGGCAAGTTATTATTATTTAGAATCTTGAATAAATCAAATAAAGTAAATCCCTTAATTAATGTATAGAGTTGTCGGAGTAGATCCCCATCATGACAAGAAATAGTTATGCAATATTATGTTAAATTTGTAATAGGATGATGACCAAATAATTTCAGTTATATAAATTAAGCTTTTAATTCATGAAAGTGCCAAAATAAGTATATAAATAACCCAATGTTACGAATCCAATTTAGAAATTAGTCGGGGGTGGGGGGTGGGGGGGGAGGTTGTGTTTTAAATTTCATTTTGTCAAGCGATTATATTTTTTAATGTGAGCGGTCTATTATGTCACATTTCATTTTGCAACTTTTAATATTGAAAGGTATTCTTTACATGTCATAATGTTTCACCTACTATGTTCGATAGTAGTATATTTTTCTTAGTTTAAACCCCTTCAAGTTAGCGTATATTAATTAAAAGCAACTTAATAAAATGATAATAGGTATATGCATGTACATGTGTATATTTAAAATACTACTAGCTGATATATACTTAAAGCACGCATAAATAATTACCAATTTAAAGTTATAAATTTAAATAATAGATATAAACATTACATATATGCGAAAGAAGTGGCAAGGTTGTATATTTTTAAGCTTTGCTATTTTTTTAAATTATTTAATTCTAAGTTATAAATTTCCTTATCCAAAATTTGCTTTTCTTTGCATAAGTGACAATTTCGATATAACCGATTCATATATATAGTGTAACGAGCACAGACGACGTTACATTGTTTTTTTATTAGTAAACATGAAATTAAAATAAAAAGTTCGCATTTAAAAACTTCTTTTTTTTTAAGACATAGAAATTGAAAATCTTAAACTCATATATATATATATAAATCGCACAGATAAAAAAAATTATTAAAATAAAACTTTATTAAAAATAGAAAAGGTATTTTAAAAACAAAAACTTAAAAAGATTTAGAGATAAAAATATATCTTTAATCTTGGAAAACACATTAATTAATCAGAAATGGAAATGATTGTTTTAATTAGTTAAATGTAAACTAGCCTTGGGCATTTAAATTTAAAAGCAACGGTCAGATAGGAAAACAATAGAAACTAATAGCAAATGAGAGAAATCCATCGGAAAATCAGACCTCAATGGAAGGATCATCATCATCGATGATGTAATGTCCATTGGATCCTAAAGTTACACATAAAAGAAAAAGTTTGATAATAAATAGTGAGGAATTATTATTGAGAGGAGGACAGATATGTGTTAGTGGGGAGTTGGAGGTGAAGGGATTGAAAGACGCACTTTCAATTCCTTCAGTTGTTAAAGAAAAAGAAATGAAACATCGTTTTCTTCATTGAGGACCAGCTAACGTAAAAAACCTCCGGATGAATAAATAAAACGGCCAACAGAATACCAATCTTTTAGGATGGCGTGGGAATTCACATTCAAATGGCAAGGAACATATAAAGATGAACTGTTGAAAACCGTAAGAACTTTATAAATAATGAACATTAAATTAAAACTTTCCATATTTAAAATAATTGCAATAGAATCCTATCTGACCAACTTTAATATTAATAATGTTATTTGATGTGTTTCTTTTATAAAATCATTTCCATTTATTTTTTGTTCTTTAAGTTTTTATCATGATTTTTGTTTTTCGTTAAATTAATTTTATAAATGTTAAACTTAAGTCGGGCGTGAATGGCTGTATAGATTTGTAAAGTTATATTAGGGGAGGGTAATCTTGGGTTATTTGTTTCATGGTTAGATTGGATATATTGGTGTAATTAGTAGATGTAATATAAGATTCGCTACGGGCAGAATCGCTACTATACGCCGCACACTTCCATTTGCCTATGGAAGGAATTATAAGACGGAGAACGCAGTTCCTTTCTATGGAGTTTTTTTTTATTGCTCTTCTTGTCCGATAGATGTAATATTCCATCTGACGAGAGGCAATTTCTTCTCTTAACTTTTTGTGCTGCCGTATTACATTGAATGCATCGATATATCAGATGAATTGACGCCAGTTTGAGTACGAATTTTTAGCCTAAGGTTAAATAGGGATAGAATGTTTTATTTTCAAATGCAAATCTATGTAGTCTATTCATACTGACCTAAATAAAAATGCATTAAATTTGTTGTTTATAGAGCTTGCATGGATTGGTTATCGGTTAATTAGTTTTGGGTTTTCATATTTGAAAATATATAGACATTCGATAAATAATGATACCTTACGGTGAGTATCTAAAATGTATTTATTGGAGCTTTTAGTTATTGGTGTTAATGCAGCATCTTATATGGAATGCTAATGGGTTCTTATAAATTCCTCTGCAATTGAGGTATCAGATTTTGTATTTTGATCGTTTATGTTGATTTGAAAGTTTTGAGTGAATCTAGTAACTGACTATACTCAACATTTTTAAACAAATCTGTGCGAACTAATAATAGTATAAAATTTAAAATGTAAATTAAAAAAATCTAAAATAAAAGTTAAAAATAATGTTAAAGTAAACATATTAAAATGTTAAATTTTATATATATATATGTGCGTAATAAATGTTTGTGTGTTAATTACTGGCAGTGGCTTATTTTATTTATCTTTTTAATATTGAAATATAATTAGATAAGATATTATATTATTAAATCTCTGCTATTCCACTGAGCTAGTGACATGGGCTAACGACCGGAATCAAAATAATTATAAAAAAAAAAAATTTTTTTTTTTTGACTTACATATCTGCCTAATTTATAAATTTTTCTAGGTTCAAATGCCTAGATGGTGCCCTGTAGTGCAGATTACGTTCAGTCCACTTTTTCCGGATCGTTACAATAGAGAAATGTTTTTCCAAGCTAAAATATGTTTTTGTAGTTTATTTCTTGGAAATTATCCGACATCTTGGAAAAATAAGAATAAACTTGGAAATAATATTAAAATGTATATTTGGAACAAAGAGAAAGTCAGTCCATTTTTTAATGTAAATTTCCCCCCCTTTACTTAACTTTTTCTTGCAAAACTGTTTGAATACAGATGTATTAAAGATGCTACATATCTATCTTTTGTAAATATTTTTTCAATAATTGTAAAATAATTATAAATTAGTGAGGGGCATTTCTGTTTTTGAAATTTTTGTTTTATTTATTTTTGAGCGATTTTTAATTTGTATTTTACTTATTTTTGAGTCATTTCAATTAATCACTAAGGAGTGTTTGGGTATTTTATGCAATCGATTTTTTAATTTGTATTTTACTTATTTTTGAGTCATTCCTTCGTTCGAGGGGGTGGTGGATTGTTTTAACTAAAAAATAATGGTGTTATTGCTATTTTTGATGTGAACTTTTTAAAAATTTATTAATATTTGTAAAATAATAATTTTAAATTAGTTAAGAAGGCGGAGTGCGACTTCTGTTTTGGAAAATTTGTATTTTACTTCTTTTTGAGCGATTTTTTAATTTGTATGTTTTTGTGTGCACTTTTTAAAATTTTGTATATTACTTATTTTTGGGCCATTTTAATTAATCACTTGAGGAGGAGGGGTTACTTTATGTATTTTACCATTTCAGCGATTTTTTAACTTGTATTTTACTTATTTTTGAGCCATTTCAATTAATCGTTGAAGCAACAAGTTTTTAAATTTTTTGTGTGTGTGTGTATTATTTTTAAATATTGAAAGAAATTTATCGATTGCGTGCTTCTTGATGGGTGCTAAAGCGCTATCTACCGGCACAGTACAAAACCAAACAAAAAAAATTTTTTATTGTATAAAAAATAAAATATATATAATATTTTAATCAAAAAAAATCATCTTCTCTTCTTAAAAAAACCAGAGAAAAGCCAAATACTTGTGCTTCTCTTATGTACATGTCAAAAATTATTATTTTAAATCCCATTATTTTTGCTTTACATAAAAAACCCCAAAAAAATTGCCAACAATTAGCCGAGACGTCAGCACAGCCACCTTGCAAGCAGGCAGTTGGTTGCTGCGGGTTCTCCTCCCGATGCTATGACATATTGAAAATAAAAAAAAAAAACTATAGATACAAAAAAATCATTCTAATATTAACTTATATAAAAAGAACTATGAATATTCATGGTGACAATTCTGCATTTCTCAACTTGAGTTCCACATCAACTATCATTAATTTCAAGCCAATTTCAGAGAAATAAATTATTTATTTACAGAATATTTAGAGCAAAAGCAAAAAAGCAATTTCATTCCTACTCTAATTTGTTACTATCTTTCTAAGAACATAACAACCAAATTTCATAAAATAAGCATAAAGACATAAATATATACTAAAGAATTTGCATATAAAAAAACTAGAGTCAAAAGTATAACTTATTACTGCCTTTATATTTCCAAATTTCTCTTTGCTATACAGTAGTTATCATCCATTGGTTTTCATTAATAAAACTCAAAAATAGGCATGATAAACTTTAAATATGCACATATAGAGACAGGTAAAAATTCAGGCTCTATTTTTACATAAGTTAAAAAAATGATATTCTATGAATTTATGCAATTATACAAATTTAATATGTAGAATTATTAGTTTCAATTTATTAAATCAAATTCAATAAATAAGATATTCAATCTCCATTTTTGTATAATTGATATTACTTGAATAAATATGAATCTGGTGAAAAGAATGATAAATATTTAAAACAATATGCTGTTCTATTCTAAATGTGTATAAAATTATAATATGGGCAATATATAATTAAATTACTATATATTGCAGTTTAAAGCAATATTTGTTAAAAGATGAAATATCCTATAGACACAGGATAAAATTTACTATTGCTTTTGTAATGTTATACATAAATCAAAAATGTTTTCTAATTTATAATTTCTGGAAAACTTTATATTGTGGAATGTTTTTGGCCAATCTAGACATTCTATGACTACAAATAGTTTATGAAACTCTACATTAGTGAATATAAATTGTAAATAAAGACCTCAAAAACTTATTCAATAATGATAATTAATTCTACAATCATACTGCCTTCAACAAATCAAATAAATAATGATAGCCATTAAAATAATTAGGCAATCCTGGCCTATTTTTCCCAAAAAAGACCTTATAATTCCAATTACTTCCCTCTCCACTACAACTTTTTCCATTTTAAAACAGACTTGTCCATAATATTATCTTATCCACATTAATGTTTTTTTAAATTTATGTTTACAATTTCCTAACCGTAAAAGTTTACTTATTTAAAACTACACAGTCCAAAATAATATATTTAATATTTTCTATGTTGCGTTTATATGCTCTACATATCCCATCTTTCACCTTACCTTACATATTAAATGTTTAGTTAATTATCAAATAATGCATAGTTTTAATCAACAAAAAATATCATTCAGGAAAAAGTTATCAAAAATGATAAATGAAAGTATAAATAACTAATGGAAAACCTTTCCTTAATTATAGTCTTGACTATTACTCTTCTGGAAGTGACTTGATTTACATTTTGATAACGAATATCGATATTTATCCCCTAGAAAATCACTTAATAAAAAATTTCCCTATATATACAAGTGTGTGACATACTTATTTATTAATAACTGTCTCATGTTCATATATATATTTTTTTTGGACATATTATATTTGTAGAAAAATGAAGGCTGATGAACATTTGTTACAGTTGAAGAAAAAGCACAAAAAATAAAAACATCCCATGAAAATCCTTCAAAAATAAAGAATTTCAAAAGTTAAATGATGTTTTGTATGATAATATCATCCCCAGTAATTGGTGTGGAATGGGTTACATCTAATAATATGAATTCCATGTAAGCTGCAATGAATAAATTCTATAAAAATTACTTTTTTTAAACATCAGTTTGAAAATAAATATCTATTTGTAGTATAATCTTTTACCCTTGCAAGAAAACTTCCAATTCTTATTCCAATCAATGCTCAGTGAAATGAGACTACAGTGATGAGAACAAATAATACAATATGTGGAGAATAACACTAGAAAACTAAGAAGTAATAGTAGCAATAGAAAAAAGCAACGTTTGTATAAGAATTAGTTCCTTACAAAAATATAATTATTAACATTTACTGTAATTTAAAAAAACAAAATTAAAGTTGTCAAAATCTCTCAACAAATGTTTATCCATATTACAAAGGAACACACATGGAAAATTTACTGGAAACATTTTATAGTTCAAAAATAATAAAAACTCATATTAATTGACTGACCCATTACACTATCACTAGTTTATATGTAAATAAACTCTCATTATAATTTTTGATAAAATAAATTGAAAAATGTAAAATATTTCATATTACTTAGATATTTAGACTATCTATAAATATGAAATAAAAACACCAGCAGGATTTGTTATATATTGCAGCTCTCCTTTTTCCTTCTAAATACATCAAGTACTATACATAATAACTCTGTGCGAAAAATGTAACTACTATGATCCTGATTCACAGAAATCGATCAAAATTTTCTGTAAGATTAGATATGAAATCAAACATATAAGACCAAAAAGTTTCTGTTAATTAAAAATAATTCAAACAAACCACCACCACCCCAAACCCCAACACCAACCACAGCCACCACCCCCACAACCCACCCCACACACCCCCCCCTGAAAATAATTCGTGATTCCTCTTTAAAAGAAGCTAATTTAGTGGAATAGTGTAAAATTTAAAGTAAGTTTAAGATATTAAGCAGCAAGGTGTTATTCCTTGTTTGAAACATTAAAAAAAGTAAGAACAAATTATTTATGACTACTCCATTTGTTCCTATCATGTGATATTCATGTGATAAACAAACACAGGTTATTCAGCAATGTTCATAAGTTATCATGATGAATTCATTGGCTTTATGTTTAACTTTTTCTTTTTAGAACTGAAATATCAGTTGAAATATCTTGAAATAAGATAAATGTGGATGTGAATGATCTTCTTTAGATATTTATAATCATGGTAGTCAAAAGTAAATCATGGCCTTTAGTCTCAAAAGACTGTAAAATTATCATTCCATTACAGCAGCTGGCAATGACTCTGCTAATGGTAGGATAAAATTAAAAGGCAATCTTTAATTTAGATATCTACAACTGCAGACCAATTGGAAAACCTGTCTTATTGTAACTAGGATATTTGCTGGACATTGTGAAACTAGATGAGTCAATTGGGTTAAAGACTTGACATGTACTTCATAACTAAGGTATAAATACTAAAATGACAAATAAAATTAATGTACATAAACATTAGAAAAATAACATTGTGAAGATTGATCATTTATCAAGTTTAGAGGCTAGATTAATTATTTGATTTTATGGAAAATAGCAAATGCAAATAATTCAAGTTTATATCCTAATAAGTTCTAACTGTTGTGACAAAGTTGAGGATTTTTATATACATGTATAAAATGCTTTTGACGAAATCAAATATTTTAAAATTATGGGAAACATTTTTGCTTCAAATGGTAAGCAACTGAATGATTGTGCTGAGAATAAATTTGATTATAATGACAGGAATGAAAGATGGTAGACTTAAAGGAAAAATTTGCTTTATTAATTCTGTAAAAAAAATGATAAAGGAAAATGGGCATGAAAATATACAAATTAAAGTATAGCTGAAATGGATCATATTCTAACCAAACATTAAGTACATATTTCAATATAACAATGTTCTTAATAGATTTGACACAGGAAATGACTATTAATTAATGAGAAGTATATATGTTAATGCAGAACCAGACAGATAAAAATAATTTTAAAAAAAATTGATATTCCTAACTTTCAAAAATGCTGTAATTAATTTAAATTGAAACTTGGAAATGAATTGAAAATATTGTCAGACTTGGATAATGAGTCAAAATGGACAGTAATAAATAAAGATCTGCAAGACATATATATGGCTTATATAAAAAAGAAGCAATTTTCCAATAGTATGATACAATCAACTGTGGAAAATAAAATGAAATAACATGAAAGATTTTAAAAAAAAGCTATTAAAAATGAATATTTGTGAGTTTTATAAAATGATACAAGAAAAGAATTAATACTAATATGAAAAGTGTGGAATGTTGTTATTATAAGATATAATTATGACTTGGCAAATAAAGTTATAAAAAAGAATAACTCCAAAAAACATAAAACACCATCTGAATGATTAAAAAAAAAATTATTTCAGCAATAAAAATAAATGAATTATTCCAAAAGGAATATCATTAGAAAATTTGCAGAAGAGATACAGAAAAAAGTGTTATTTCTACATTTTTTGAATTGCTGATATATATTGAGTTTTTATTTATTTTAACTGACACAGTAGAGGACACAAATGACAATTTTAAGAACTAGCATACAATCTTAAACGAAAGAAAAATTGTACATTTGTGTAAAAATAGTGAAAAAGAAAATGGCAGTCAAAACCTGGGAAAGTTTGATATTGGTAACCCCTCAGTGTGACATGTAAATGTGGAACATATAAACTATTATATAAAGATTAGTAAAATTAAAGTAGATAAGTATAAAGTTTTGACACTGTTGTTTTTTGCAAATAGCAATGTTCTACAGATTGCTAAGCAGTTATCTGATCCTAAGATTCCAGAACATGTATCATACAATGAACTAGTAGAATATCTGAGTACATATTTTGAGTCAGTAGTAATGAAGATAGCTCATTGGCATTTTCAAATGAAAAAACAATTATCTCAGAGAGTTACCAAAATTAATATATGGCATTGCCTAATTTGGCCAGATAATGTGAATTTATGGCAGAGTTTGGGAACATATTCCTGGATCAGCAATTATATAGAATGTCAAACCACAATCTTAAAAAAAGTACTATGTGAAGTAGATATAACATACACAACAGCTACTGCAAAATGAATAAAACAGGAGATAACAATAAATAATGCATCACAATGTCAAATAGGAACAAATGAATTAAAAACTATCACAAGTGGATACAGAGCTACGACTGATAAATCATTTAAAATATCCTTAAGAAATAAATTAATGTGCTATAGTTGCAAAATTGTGGGGCCAAAATAATGGTATACATATGTAAGAAATAAAAGGATGCTTGGTTCACATTTTCAGGAAGAATGAAAATAATGAAAAAGGTAAGACATGTCTGGATTTGAAATCAGGGGGAGGTGGAGCTTGTAAAAATATTGGGATAAAGACATAAAGAGATTCAAATACACTGAATGTAACCACTTGTGGAATTAAAGTCAATATGAATGTTGACAGCAATGCTGGATTATTGATTCGATCTCTGAAAGAGTGGAATAAAATTAACATTAAATCCAAGAAAGAAATGAATGTCGTTAAGACAAATCTAGTGGTGCAGATGCGAATAAAAACAGAATACAAACTTGGTGGAATGTTTTTGTTCCAATGAAAGTAAAAAAATTTACCAATGTTTATTGTAAAGAAAGACATTAGTTCACTGCTTAAACCAAAACTAGTTTTGTCCATTAGGAATCTGTTTTCAAATAATTAAGAAAGCCAAATTAGAAATTTTCCTCAGCTGTTTAAACATAAAATAACTGAATTAAGAATGTGCCTAGTAGACAAGAAATTAGCTAAACATGCACAACCTGCTGTGTATGCGCTGAAATCAACAGTTTGAAGAAACAATGGGAAATATGATAAGAAGTCAACATTATCACTTGCGGAAGACTATCATGGGATAGTATTGTGGTTGTAATCATAAGACCAGATGGGATTATTCATCTGAGCGAAGATTATCAAATTACTTCAAATAAATATATAATAGAGGTGCTTAGCCATGCCAAGTGTACCCAAAGTGTTAGCATCTTTACAGAAAGCCTTTCTTCACAAAGATAGATTTAAAGTCCACATTCCATCATACTACTTACAAAAAAATGCAGAATTATTGCTATTATGTACCCTTGTTGGTCAGTTTAAATGCAGAAAATTACCCTAGGAGATATGTGGCCCCAAATATCTTTCCAGTAGAGATGAACATGTTAATGCAAAACATAAATGGAGTTCTTATCTATTTACGCAATTCAGTAATTAGTACCCAGTCGAAAGAAGGGCTGGAAAAATAAGTTATGGAAGTGGGTTCGATGCTAAATAAAGTGGGAACTAAATTAAATGCTGACAAGTGCATTTGGGCAAGTTCAGAAATAAAAAATTTTGTGACATATGATAAATAAGGATGGAAACTATTCCCAATTCTGAGAAAGTTATAGCCATAAAAGAAGCCATCACTCCAAAGTATGAAAAAAATGTATAAGCTTTTCTGGGATTGTTGATTTCTAGAAAGAATTTATAGGGTAAAGTCACATGTATTAACACCATTGTATGAGTTAAACACAGGAAATTTACTGATGAGCACAAATAGCATTCCAGAAGGCCAAGGATTTATTGATGTCAGAGAAACTCTTGAGTGCATTGCTATAGTGATTTGGATGTGATGATTATGACAGATGTTTCAGGGACTTGTGAGATAACAAGTATGGTGACAATGAATGCCTAATAACTTATACAGAACGTTATCATTGTAAAAATTGCCAATTAATGAAAAAGCTCTGGCTATATTTTCAATAAAAAAATTTTCATCAATACATATATGGATAGTTTTACAGTATGTATGGACCATATCCTATATTTAAAATTTTTGGAAAAATAAAAAATGCTGAACATGCAAGTCAGACACTTTTAGAGTGAACCAATATATTAGCAGCCTATGATTAAATTAGGTTAAAAGCTGGAAAAGGAATTTTGCATGTAGATGCATTATCATGACTGAACTAGACACATGGATGCAATAAATATCTAAATAGTTTTAAAGTCATTGAATGTCAAAAAAGTTTTGAATATAAGAAGCTAACAAATCAGATCCAAAACAGAAGGCCAAAACATCAACCAAGTTTCATTGTTATAGCAATTTGAAATGTTCATCAGTTTCTCAATCTGCAATGGCTGTATCCTGATGGTTAATCAAATCCTCATATTAGCAAAACAAATGGAAACTAATATTAAAGTTGTAAAGAACATCTTGAAGTCATACATATAAAAAGTCACACATCCATCTGTAGTGGCTTAAAAGAAATGCTGAAATAAAACAATAAAAACTTGCAATTCTGGCCAATCAGTGCTGATTTACCAAGAAAAATTTATAAACCATAGATAGAGGCCAAGATACTAAGGAAAAGTATCCATATAGATTATGCAGGATCTTCGAACAAACATCTAATATTAATAATAACTGAAACACACAGGCTTATTATATACCTGTGTTTATATATGAAATATATAGGCTAGTAAATTTATAAGCAGGTGGCAGTACTGTATAGAGTTTTGCTTTGTTTATAAACAATTATGTGCTAGTATGAAATAGTGAGCATGTGATGCTTTGTGGTTTAACACCAATCCTGCCTAATAGGATAGTGATGGCTATGATTGTTAAAGAGCCAGACACCAAAATGTATGGGTGCTGAACTGAGTTCAAATCCATATGACTATATAAGCTATTGAGCTTAGATTGAAAATATTTTTATGTTTAAATTTCATTCTCATAGTTTTATAGTTAAGGAGAGATAAAAGGTGGTTGCTGGAGGGTTGCCTTAGATCCTAAGATCTAGGTGCAGTGCTCTCAAATCCAAAGCTCCTCACTGACGAAGGCCACCAGCCGGAAACTAGTCTGGAGATATTGGATGAGTAGGCATTAGATAGGAATTTTATGCACAAGCCTTCTGGCATCCATTAATTACTCTGGTTGGCACAGGATGGCAGTACTGTATAGAGTTTTGCCTTGACTATACAGAAAATGAATTATTAATTTTTATGCTGGGTTTGCGAAAAGATAAGGGGGATTTAGATTTAAAGGCCATAGAGTTGACAAGGATTATGTTGTGGAAATGGGATGGGGCAGAATATGGGAAGACTTAGAGTGGGGAATGGAAATAAAGTGGCTAACAGGTTTATCTGGGCATAGTTGCTGAGATATTCTTGACTTCATTTAAGAAGCCAAATACATCACATCACATTGTTTATAAACAATTATGTGCTAGTATGAGATAGTGATCATGTGATGCTTTGTGGTTTAACACCAATCCTGCTTAATAGGATAGTGGTGCCTATGTTTGTTAAAGACACCAAAATGTATGGGTGCTGAACTGAGTTCAGACGCATATGACTGTAAGCTATTGAGCTTAGATTGAAAAAATTTTTGTGTTTTCAATTTCGTTCTCATAGTTTTATAGTTAAGGAAAGATAAAAGGTGGTTGGTGGAGAGTTGCATTAGATCCTAAGATCTAGGTGCAGTGCTCTCAGATCCAAAGCTTCTGACTGATGAAGGCCACAAGCCAGAAATTAGTCTGGGGATATTGGATGAGTAGACATTAGATAGGGATTTTATGCACAAGCCTTCTGGCATCCATTGATTACTCTGGTTGGCACATGGTGGCAGTACTGTATAGAGTTTTGTCTTGTTTATAAACAATTATGTGCTAGTATAAGAGATAGTGATCATGTGATGCTTTGTGGTTTAACAAAAATTAAATTACAAACAATAATTGATTCCATTTACTTTTGGGAATTACTATAGAATATATTTAGTGTGTGAAAATATATAATTTTACACACTGCCAATATTTATATAGCTGATTTCTCTCCAAATATATTGTTTACTCATCTAATTAAAGTCACTATGAATTTGTTTCCATCTGAACTTTCACATTAATTTACTAAAACTAACATCATTAACATTATCTTTTGTATCTTTCAAGAAAACCATTATCTCCTCACGACAGTGACTGACTGCTCTCAAGTACTGGGCACTAAAATTATTTTTCTATGCTTTGTCTAGAGGAATCATTCTGGAAGAAAAAATAATAGTACTATCAGTACAATATACACGATGTAATTAAAACTATTTATACACAATTTTGAATATTTGTACTGAACAGTGCAATTACTGTCTACCTAAATAGGGAAATCAAATAGATAGTTGGGCATCATAGCATATTCCAGTAAAAGCCCAAACTATCAATCACACTTGATACCTCTATCATAAATTAGATGATAAGTTCAATTTTCCATGACTCTGTCACCATACTTGTATTATGATAAAACTGGAACAATGGTGGCATTCACCAAGAAAACTGAATACCAATGATTGTTACGGTGTTATCTGTAAGTATTCCATCGTTTTTCTGCAATATATTCTTTTAACCAAACTAAAATTACAATAGATAGTCACCTAACACATAGTATGAACATGCTAATTATAAAATAGCATTAAAAATGTATAACTTATACTTTTCCTTTTTTTTTCTAGTAGTAACCCAGCCAAAAAATTTTAACTTCACTAAAGCATGGCCAAATATTATCAGTCTTCCAACAGTTTTTTTTACTTTTATTGAGAACAAGTAAAAAGAATGAATATATAACTTAAAAATGAGACAAATCTAAACAAAAATGAAAAAAACAATGTTAATGAATATCCAATAAATTTGAAGACAAAAAACTACTAATAGTACAAAGAAGAAAGTTGCATAAGAGTTGGAAGTATAATAAACAGATGAACATTATGAAAATGATGAGAAAAAGTCACATAGACAGTTTAGGCATTAAAAGTAGCAGGAATTAGCAAACAAGTTGAAAAAAACAGTGTACCTTTCACCATATATAGAAATGTCAAAGATCAAAACTGAATAATGAGGAGAAAATGTTGAACATACAAAAAAAAAATGAATTTTTGATTAGTCAAACCATCTAACCTGAATGCTAGAACAATATTCACTTGAAGATTGAATTTGAAACTATTAATAACTTCTTTCTTTAAAAAAAAATGTGGAAAACCATTGTGACAATAAAAGATCTCATCATGCCAAGAGACATCCCTGGAAAAGGACATATGGAATATAAAAACTTTAAATGATTTTGGAGTACAACTATATCAAAAATTAAATTAGATAAAGTTATGTTTTTTTTGGTAATGACATATTGAAAATAAAATGGTGCTTGAAAAACAGATCGATTGTGTTACAGCAAAATTATGAATTGCTATGATAATAGCAATGAAATGAACATTTGTATAAATGATAAATACAGAAAAAAAACAGAGCCTTGACTCACAGCAATAATTACAGAAAAAGTATTGGATAAGCTAAGTACTTTAATGTGAAGACAATAATTAAAAAAGTAAGATACTCACTTAGTAATTTTGATGGGTAAACTATATGTTAAATAAACAAATGATGGAAATATCTAAAAGAAATACTATCACTCGTTTTGCGCCATTTTCTTTTAGGCAGGTACTTTATGCCTCTAAAACTGTATAAATCAGTGTTTCTTACACTGGATAATGACTCCATTTGGGGTTAAAAAGAGAAAAGTTGGGGTTGCGAAAATTTAATTCAGATACATGAATTTAAAGAAATATTAGTCACAATCCCTTCATTATCTTTAATATATTACATTTTCTGTACAGTGCAATTATAAAATTGCAATGATGGCCAGGTTGAGATGTAAATTATATTTATGTATTGAAAAATAACACTAAATGCATCATAATAGTGGTGTCGCATTGCAATTTCAGCATGTAAGTTACTTCAGAATCAAAATATATGCTGCAGTGGGGGGAATAAGGTAGGCCCCACTGTGATTATATAATGCATTTCCAGTCAAGTTATTTGCTTTAATTTCATTTCAACAAGTGTCCACATCGCAAGAACAATACAACAATATATTTTACTGTTTTACTCAACTAAGGTTAGTATTTATTTGGATAATTTAGTGGTGGGTGTAATGTGGCCACTAGGTGAAAAAAGATAAGGGGGATTTAGATATAAAGGTTATAGAGTTGACAAAAAAGATAAGGGGGATTTAGATATAAAGGTTATAGAGTTGATAAAGATTATGTTGTGGAAATGGGATAGAGTAGATTATGGGTAAATTTAGAGTGGGGAATGTAAAATAAAGTGGCTAACAGGTTTATCTGGGCATAATTGCCGAGATATTCTTGACTTCGTTTACGGAGAAGCCATAATACATCACATCACATAAATTTCTATCCACAAATGGCTGAAATCGACAAATTAAATTGCCTAAGGCAAAGTAAATCAAACAAATTTTTCTAAAATACAAATAAAAAAAATTGAAGAAAATGCTATAAAATTTGAATTACAAAAACAGAAATCAGTGAAAATACGTCAAACACTACTCCCCCTCCCAGAATGAAGAATTCTATCCTAAAGTCGCTGAAATGGACAAATTAAAATGCCTAAATTGAACAAATCCTTCTAAAATACAAATTTAAAAAAAAATTGGAAGAAATACTATAAAATTTAAATTACAAAAACAAAAAATATAATGCTAAATGTCAAAAACATTATCGAAGCTTCATTAATGGCAGATAACAGGAATGTAATACATTTTAAACAAAAATTCCTGATTTTCAACATTATGTGGAGTGTAATAGTGTAATAATTCTCAAACCTTAATAACATATTAATACTTATTAAATAATTATAGATGAGTTCATCGCTATTTACAAAATAAAAGTAACTATAAATTACAAAAACAGTATTTGTCCTAATATATACCCCCCTCCCCTGCATGATCAAAAAGAACTACTTTTCAAAAAATATACTAAATTTCGTCAATATTTAAAAAATAAGACTTTCAACATTTGCAAATATGCCTGTGCGATCAGATTTCAGAGCAGCGATTTATAAAAGCTAAAAAGCACACTTAACTAATAACAGCAGATTAAAAAAATAATTTAACTCAAAACGTGGTCAGATTACAACCATTTAGAAATTGTAAAATTTACACCGATGGTATAATAATGGCTTGTAATATAGCATCGAATATATCATCATGGGGCAGTCATCGCTACATGAATTCGGCTAAGTATGACTCCAGGTGATGTCGAGTGATCCCCCTCTCCTTTATTGCACCATTTTAATAGCCCCAAAAGGCTTTCTACTTTTTGCATATATGCCCCATTAGAAGGATCAACATAATTATACATGTGATTGACTTTGAAATGTTGGTGACCTAAATTATCACTTTTGTAGGCCTTCCAACAGTCAGAATATATGGATGATCCTGATGCTATATGTTGTTTAATGGCATCTAGGAGAACAGACACTGTTCCACCTGAAATAGTGACAATGAAACACTCTTATGTTTCTCTACATAAACAACCAAATAACCAGTTGTGAAAAAATTCTTCCATTGGTTTTTGCAATTAGGGAATAGTTTTGTCGACCTCTACAATTTTTCGTGGTCAATTTTGAAGAATGGGTGAGATAGCAGACTTTCTTTACAGGCTTTTCTGAAATATTGCTTCCATGCAACGACAGTCATCCTGTTCAAATCCAAATCATTTATTCCCGATGGTATGGTAAATTGGTTTTTATTCCAATAATAAATGATTCGGATGGCTGTGACAAATGACAATCTGCAGTCCTCAAACCAGGTTCCTTTCCGAAGTGCTATGCGACTGACACATACCAATGTTGCACCTCGATTGTGCCATTGGACTCACATAAAATGTCATTTCATGGCCATTGACGCACACTTTTTGAGAGGGCAGATCACTTTTACATTGGAAGAACTCCACTGCATCATGTTCCATCTTTGGGATATCCCAAATCTTTATTATTTTGAGTAAAAAAAGATTACTGAAAAGATGCTACTTAAATTTCAGCATGGGTTTTTAAATGGCGATTGAAAGTTTGTGCATGTTTAATTTTGTATTCATCTGTGTAAACAAAAATCACTGAAAAGATGCTACTTAAATTTCAGCATGGGTTTTTAAATGGCGATTGAAAGTTTGTGCATGTTTAATTTTGTATTCATCTGTGTAAACAAAAATCAATATTACCCCTGCAAAAAAATAAAAATACTCCCAACAACTTCTACTTGTAACTGTACAAAATACTTAATACATCATAATAAAACAAAGCAGGTATTTCAAAAGAATAGTTCAGTTATAGTTTGATTAAATTTGTGGGCTCAAGAAATTATGTTTTTCATGTAAAAGGTCTATTACATCACATTTCGTTTTGAAAGTACAAACTGTGACATGTAACATATTAAACTGCAATTATATTTCTTTTTAAATCTTTAATTGGCATATGTGTATTGAAACGGAAATCTCCAATCCCTTTCCGTTTCACCATCAACCTAATGATCTACTCGTCTGAACTAGTTTCGAACCTATCTTATATGTAAAAATGTTATATATAAGTCGAGCGGGAAAACTTTGCTATAATGGCCGCTTGAATGGCATCATCCATTTACATACGAAAACACGCTATAATTAGACAGGTTTGATAAAATTATAGCGGAGAAATGCTCATAATTTATTATAAAATGTTTTATTAATTTTCAGTCAATTCTTAATTATATTCGCTATAATATTCGTATGTGGATGGATAATTTATACCTTGGAATAACGGCAAAATGATTCATATATATTTAAGTTTAAATAAAAGTAATGTAAATGTTTTCTTTAATTTATTTAACGGTTTTCTGATTTAATGTTTTACATATATAGTTGAAACAAGTATTTTCTTTAAATTTGTTTTTTTTTAATAAACAAATATGTTAAAAGTTATTTAGTTTTATAAAATAAGAATTATCTGTTCGCAATTAAAAATGAGAATTTTTGTAAACAAGATATCAATTAGTGACACACCTGGGTAAAAAAGTAAATCTGTTTTCTGATTGATTTTTGTTTGCAACAAAAGACTTTTTCGTTAAATCAGAATACCGTTCCTTCTGCTAAGTAATAATACCTGAAAAGGAAGTTAATTAATGAAAATGAATCAAATTATATAGTTTATATATTTTGATACATTTTTTAAGGAAATTAAATATAACACCTCGGAGATTTTATCAGTTGTTGTAGAAATTGAATTATATTATTTTGCTTTAATTAAAAGTCAATTGGTCCCGAGGTTTACGAAATTCTAGAAAGGTGTTAAAGTTTAGTAGAAGGATATAAATAGGCCTTATTTTAAGCGGGAAGGGAGAATCCATCTTGCTTTTGAAGAGAGTTAACCTCAGAAGTCAAAATTGTTCAACCGTAACATGTCTGGCTAAAGTCAGGCAAAATTTTGCTGCTTTCCCGTGATGGAACGCCTAGTTCGATCCATCAAATGCCAAAGGAACAACCAAGCTTACACCAACTAAATTTGAAGATGCCATAAGCCGTAAAAATAATTTGCCTTCGTTCCGATTTCAGTCCAGCTAAAGAAACACTATTTTAAAAAATCGTCTCCCAACTGAATAAGAACATGCCATAAGCCGCCAAAGAAGTCACCTTTCGTTCCAGCTCGAATATCTCCAGTTCAGCTATAGGAGAACTGTTTAATATTATTTAAAATCGCAGAGCTCTGTGTGAATTTCAAAAACATTCATTATTTCTTCAAAAACAGGTTAGCTAACCATATTATTGCTTTCGAAATAATATTTAAATGAAATACTTTTTGCTAATACAATAGTGTAAACTGTCTAAATTGTTTCCTAAAATATTTTAATTCTATAAATGAAATACTTTTGCTAAATTTCTGTTAATTAATGTTTTGCTATATAATTTAATCACTGCAATTATATTTTGCTTTTCTTTTGCTTATTTTATTTATTATTAGTTATGCCTATGTTTCGAAACGGCGTGCATTTAATTATTAAAATGTTTTTAAAGATATGAATTTAAAATCTCCGTATTATTATTTATATAGCGTCATTTCGTGCGCTGTTTCGAAACCCAAATTCATATTTTTTCACTTAATAAATTAATTAATATAAATATAAAATGTGGCTTTTCAACCTTTATTTATTATGTTACTAAAGATTAAACTAGTCTGGAGTGCAATCATAAGTATATTTTTTTAGTTAAGTATTCGTAAGTCCCCTATTGAATATACTTTTCCTCCTTTTTAAAAGTTTATTAGTTATAGATAACTAAAGAGATTGAACGGGATAAAGTAAAGTTTGTATATATTCCCGTCAGTAGCATATACATATTTCTCATGCTACAGAAGAGTTGGCTCTGTTGATCAAGCTGATGAACTGGTGTTCATTTAATATATGATATTTAATTTATAATATCCTTTGGCTTGGCGGATGTGAAACTTATTTAGATTTCCTCGTTGTGCTGTTTTTTTTTTATACATATATAAGATGGAGCCACGGCGTTGCCAGCACATCTTCTCTTATGGGTAGTGCAGTAGCGAAGTCTGAGCTATGGGGCCAGATTAGCACGTAAGTCCCCCGCCTCTGAACCAAATAAAGGTTCCCCATTAGCAGCATGACGACCAGTTCTTGGGTAAACCGTTGTTTGTCACAAAAAACCCTAAAACTATTCTTCCATCCGCAGAGCCACGTTATTATTATACTTTACTTGTGCCTAGCGTATTAGTAAAATCGTTATAGCAACTCTCCCTCCCTAATATGCAGCTTCGGTTGATCCGAACATCTTGAAAACCCGTCGATCTAAAGCTATCTGGGCGCTTTAAAAGCCCATAGTTAAAATAAATTTGTTATAATTAAGGTGTATTAAGTTTCACTCCAGACTTGGTTTGATTTTACGTAAAAGAGCCACTCGAACTGATTATAAAAGGACATAACAAATAAGTTAATGTAGTGATTAGTTGTATAGCAGGATATTTGGCTCCATTGAATCATAGCCACAAACCTATTTGCCAACATCAATTATTGTTCAAATAGCGAGAGAATGTTACTTTATAAATAAAAGCCTGCGTGCATTTGCCAACAACAATTGTCAATAAATATATTTTAATTCATCATATATCAGTTTCTGTCTCATTATTAAATCAATCCAATTCACTAATTGCCCATAAGTATTCATTAGTAAAGCCCCTATTATTTAAATATGTTGATTTTATCCGGGAAGTCTAGTATTTACGTTGTTTATATATATGTTTAAGTCCATGAGTCTTATTGTTTTCTCCGATTTGCTAGTGGGCGGGAAGAATTAAATCTCGGTGCACCATTGTTATGTTATCCATTGGGTGTTGACTGGTGCTTGGAGAGGGGTCAACCAGGCGGTCCCTGACCAAATCTCGGGTTGACTGGGTTTGAAGTACATTTTGTGAGTTCCAGCTCGTGTTAGATGGATAAGCATGTTTTGACTGGCACAGTATAGATTACATTCAATAAAAAAGCCTATTTACTTCTGCCATCTTTGTTGTAATTTCTTAAAACAAATAACCACCATTATTTAATCTGCTGTCATCAGTTAAGTGTGCTGCAATCTGTTCTCTAAATAAATGTACTCCAATAAGGCTCAAGATGTTTTTTTAATGGATTTTTATGCTGCACACATCAAGTGCTACTACAAATACTGGACAAGTCAGCCTGGAACAAAATTGGTAATATTTTTCTATCACAGATCTCTATAAATCTATTTTAAAAACGTATAATATTTAAATGATATGTCATAATTTCAAAGCAGAGGATAATTAATTTGATAAATTTTTGGGAAAGACAATTTTAAGCTCTCCAGTGTAATGTTCTTATTGCTTTTTAGCTTATATAAATCGCTGCTTTGAAATCTGATCACACAGGCATATATTTGCAAATGTTGAAAGTCTTCTATTTTTTAAATATTGATGAAATTTAGTAGAGTTTTTATTTTGACTGTGATGGTAATGAACAACCTCTTTGTTTAATTTGCAATAATGTTTTGTCTATGGAGAGTATGAAACCATCAAAATTAAAAAGGTACTTTGAATCCAAGCAACATTCATATGTCAATAAACTAAAATAATATTTCGAATGGCTGTTAAAAACTTCAAATAATAAAAAACATTATTTTCAGAAAACTGTTAATGAAAAATATTTACTTGCATCATATGCAGTTTCATATCTGATTGCTAAAAAAAAAAAGCCATACACCATTGGAGAAGATCTTATATTATCTGCTATTAAAATGGTAGAAATACTTCAAGGAAATAAATATGGTGATGAAATTCAGAAAAGTCTTTTGTCAAATGATACTGTCACTTATAGAATTTCTGAAATTAGCAATGACCAATTTGAGCAACTTATTACTAGACTTAAAGAAAGCCCAATATTTACAATTCAGTTGAATAAAGCAACTGATATTTAAAAAATAGCTCAATTATTAGTATACATCAGATACATTTATAAAGAAAACATTGAGAAAGAATTGTTATTTTGTCAGTCTTTGGAAAAGCATAATAGAGGGGAAGACATATATAATAAAGTAGACAAATTTTTTAAAACTGAAGGTTTAAAAATGGACAAATTGCTTTGGAGTATGCACAGACAATGCAAAAACAATGACTGGTGAAAATATTGTTCTTAAATCGTTTGTTAAAGCTTCTGGTATAAATCATGTAACCATCCAGAGGTCCTTGCAGCAAAAAAATTAGCATTGGAATTGCACGATATGCTTCCGGATGCTGTCAAAAGTATAAACTTTATTAAAAGCCATGCTCTGAACAGCCATTTATTTTCAAATCTTTGCAAAGACATGGATTCTGAATACAAAAATTTATTACTACATGCAGAAGTAAGATGGATGTCAAGAGGGTGAAGTTTAAGATTATTGTTATTAAAATAAGAAGTTATTGTATTTTTAACAGAACAAAAATCTGATCTTGCTGCTCTTTTTCAAAATGACTTATAGCTATCAAAGCTGTGCTATTTGTCTGATATTTTTGAGAAGCTAAATGATCTTAACTTGTCTCTTCAAGGAAAAAATAGCAATATGTTTACTTGGAATGATAAAACTGAAGGTTTTATTAAAAAGATCAACAATTGGAAGAATAGTGGGGAAAATGATTAACTGGAAATGTTTTAGACTATAGCCAATATTATAATTGGAAAAAAAAATTGTAAAACTTTAATTGCAAAAATTACTATAGATCGTTTAAAAACACTGGAAACACAATTTTGCAAATACTGTATATAGAATTTAGATTTCAAAAAGTTATCTTGGATTCAAAAACCATTTTTGATTGACGTTAATGAGATTAATCACCTCCCATATAAAACCCAAGAGGAATTGCTGAGCTATCAAGTGACTCAAATTTAAAACTTGACTTTCCACAAATATCCTTGATTGTATTCTGGAATCTGAGCTAGGACTGAATTTCTCACAATTTCTGAAATGGCATTAAATGTTCTTCTGCCAGTCAGCACCACACACTTATGTGAAATGACTTTTTCAGCTTTCATGTATATTAAATCCAAATATCCTTCAACGCTGAAAAACATTGAAGATGCTTTACATCCAACGGTTTCAAATATTTCACCAAGATTTAATTTGCTACGCATAAAAAATCCATTCACATCCGTTTCATTAAAACGTGATTTTTTTTGCGTTAATTTTTGTATACTTAAAACACATCCTAAAACTACTTATTTTCATATGTATATTGTTTACCAAAGAAATAAATTATTTATGGGAATATTTATTTCTATATTTAATACTGGGGGCGCGAAAAAATATCGATGATAAAAAAAGGTCACGAATGGAAGAAGTTTAAGAAGCGCTGGAATAAATTAACAGCTTAGGGCTTTTTAAACCGGCAAATTCATAAGTACATTTTGACATCATTGCCAGCTGTAAATGAGAGAACTTGATTACCAATATTGTGACGTAAGTGTGTGGTAATAATTATTCTAAAACTTTACTTTGTTATTTTTCTAATGAATTAGTTTCTTAATTTAAAAAAAAAAAAAAAAGGGACAATGAATATATTTAGCAAACGTTATATTTAAAAAAATGACTTTTTGAATTAAAATTCATTTTAAACATTTATTATGAATACGATATACTTCTGGGATAAAAAAATAAATAAGAGCAATTTTCGACGTTCAGTCTATTTAATTCAAATCATAGTATACAGAATATTTTTTTAACATTAGCTTGGATCCAAAAACTCATTTTTAAAATACACCGTTTAACTAATGGCGCTGCCGTGACATAATCGTTCGATCAGTTATTGTAAGTTTGCGAATTATTTGAACATGTTCGATTTATTTTTTTAAAGATTATTTATTCGATAAATTAATTTTTACAAGGGATGCGCCATATCCACCACACCCATTGAAAGCATGCCACTGCCATGTAGTCCTCAGAGCTGCTATTATTAAGTAAACGCAGTTTAATTGTAAAATTTAAGTATTTGTTCACAAAAAGCAATACAATTAATTCAATTATGCATTTTCTTATGCAGTATTAATTTACATATTTAAATATCCAAAGTAAACACAATAAGTATTAATGCGTAATTTAAAAATACGTTACCTACAAACTAATCTTTTGTTTATGAGAAAATGGCATTTCCTCTTAAATCTCAACATTTTTTTTTGCACCGCCATCTACTGGGAATATAAAATTTTCAAACAAATAAATATAAATGTTTTCCTGAAGCTTTGTGGTGATGATATTTTAGTTGTATATTGCAGTATTTCCATCATCTAATATAAGTATTGAATGTCTTTAGAAAAATTTAACTTTATTTAAATGTTCCAATTACGTTCAACTGCTAATAATAGCACACACGTTACTATATTAATGTTATTAACGAACTATTATTATAGTTGCGCTCTCTAGAGAGGAAGATGCATGGATTGAAAAATATATAAATTTCAGTTGAAAAATAAACGAATTGTTGTGCTTAACCTTAGATTGGTGTTTGTGCATTACATAACATTTTTAATTCATTTAACAAATTTATACATTAACGTCACCTACAGGTAGCCCTAGAGTTATTAAGATCGAAACTATGTAAAAACCTTTGCATTATAAATAAATGAAACCATTAGGTATCCACCTTCTTACATTTTATTTTCCCTGCTTTTATATTTTCTTTTTCATCATTTCAATTTTTTTTCTGTCCACCGCTCCTGCATTTTTTTTTTTTCACATTAAATTCGTTTTCAAATTTTCGATAATTTTATCTTTTCTCTAATAAAGATTAATCTGACATTCCCAACTTTATTATCAATCTTAAAATCCAATACAATTTTGATTTCATTATTTACACACAGACGCTTCCTGCTATTGGCTCATTTTTGTTCACATACGTTTAGTCATCAAAAACTTCATGTATCTTCTCTGAATTTTTGTTTTTTTTTATACTAATCTATACAGGAAGTTGATTTCTACAATTATTTTAACAATATAAATTTACCATAATATAAATATATTTAAAAAAAAATGTTTTTACTCTATATCATAAATGCATACATACTTCAAATTTCAAAACAGAATTTAACATGTTATATCTAATATAGGAAAAGCTTTCTTGCATTATTACACAACAACTAGGTCTTAATTGATAATTACAAGATAGTGTATCCACATTTCCTTGAGACCATAGGGGATTTAATGAATGAAATATTACCTATGGCGACACTAAATTTTGTTTCCAGGTATCTTATGTTTCTATGATATTTCCTTTCAACCCATATTCATGGATCTGTTAAACAAAATAACTTTGTTTTGAAATGTGACTTTATATCTCAATAGCTGTAGAAATCTTAACAGTGAAAATGCAATTATTATTTTCATTAATGAACTAAAAATGTTGCTTAAACATTTATGGATGGACAAAGGATTAAATTTTTTTTTAAATCACCGAAAACGATATAAAAGTCACTGTAGTGTTTTGTAAAAATGGCCGACATGTTTGTGCACTACAGAAAAACTAGAATTTATTCGAGAGGTTGTTTTTTGATCGCGCTCTGATAACTGAGGAATTTAATTAATGCATTGACGTAATGACGATTGACAATCCCAAGAAATATTTGCTGATTACAAATATTTCTGGATAAGAGACGTTACCTTATTGGACGGTGTATTGATTGATTGTTGCAGTTATCAGAAAGCGATAAGAAGACTGGGTAACAACTACGCAGGGCAGTATTTGAGAGCAGTGTAATATAGAGAGTAGTAGAGAGCAGTCACACAGTAGCAAATAGCAGACAGTATGGAGTGCATCTACAGTAGAATTACTGTTCAATTCCAGTAAGATATCTGGCGGCAGTCGCAGTGCTTACTACGAAGAGTTTGGGTACAGCTAAACTGAACTGGGTCTAAGGTATGCCCATTGTGAACCATTTTTGTAGCAGCCAGCCTGAAAGAACATCGTGGGAATTGAACTTTAGCGAACTGTAGAAATAGACTCGTTGCAGACCATTCGTTGGAGAGCATCCGTTTGCAGACCATGCGTTGGAGAGCAGTCGGTGCAGACCATATGTGGCAGAGCATTCGTTGCAGACCATTCATTGGAGAGCATCCGTTGCAGAGAATACAGAGTGTATTCAGAGCATTTGTTGCAGACCATTCGTTGCAAGAGAACATCGTGGGAATTGAACATAGTGATTTGCTGACCGCACAGTCAGACTGGCGGATATAACATTTGCACAGTCGTAAGTGCGGATATAAGTCACCAAGGTTAAAAAGAATTCTTTCCTGATAACTGTCAATTAATTTCATTCTGAAATGCTGTAGTTTAGAAAATGCTATAAAGAAATTAGCTATCAGTATGAATCAAAGATTCATGTTCTATCATATTTTGTAATACTTCTATAAAAAAAATTTCAATTGGCACTATAATTGAATTTTGGAGTACATCATTACTGATAAATCATTGTCTATTATTTGAATTATAATGGCATGTTCATGTTAGTATCTAAGCAGGCCAGTTCATCTTTTCAAATATGAGTTTTTCTAATTTTATTTGGCTAACAGAAAAATTGTGATTTTTATCAAACAACGTCTAATATAAGCCATTTTTTCTTTAGTACATAAAAAGTTTTGATCTCGGTCAACACATATACTAATTCATGAGTGCTATTGATATACAACTTATACAGCGGTAAAGAAGACACTATGCCAATATACTACTGACATCCGAATTAACAATTACAAATTTTGGTTTTGCATTTATTCAGATTGAATGTTATTAATTGAATTAGAAATACATTGGTCAGTAATTTATTATTAAATGGTCTTGGGTAAACAAAACATAGACTGGAATATCATGAGACAGAGGTGACATTAGTTATTAAAAAATTAGGATACCATAACATTTAAACTGAACTGAATTCAGATTTATATGACTATAGAAGCAAATTAACTTAATTGAAGATATTTGATTTTCAGTTTGGGCTGATATTTTGAGATTATAACATAAAAGTAAATAATAAAAGTTAGTATGAAAGTGCATCAGATCCTAAGATTTAGTGGCCCTGATCTAGATCCAAGACTCCTCATTGACAAGAGCGATATATTTGAAACTTTTGGTTGGTGATGTCAGCTATGAATTAAAATAAAGCTGTGTATCAAATGCCAAGGGCATCCTACTAAAATCGTATAAACAGCGAAACTCTATTGTTATATCTTTATGTGTTTTTTTAAACCACCAGATAAATCTGTTTTGTAACATTGAATAAAATCCTATTTCCAAATATACATTTAGTATTGTAACTGCACTAAATTGATATTTGTTAAAATAAAAATAATTGTATCAAGATTGTCTAAGATTTGTATCCAAAATAAAGTTTAAACTGCGTGAAGTTGATTATACATACATAAAATCATCTTGAATTTTGTCAAAATAAATATTTATATTTTTAAAACTTAATCCAGTTGTTCGAATCTCATTAATATATTTATGTATGTTTTAAACTTATATCTCGGATTCACTCAATCTATCATCATCATCATCACCTGTTGAGTTCTCATGCAAAATGTCGTAGCACCGGGCCGGAAAGAATAAATTCATGTGGTATCACCGTAGGTGTTGTCCATAGTATTATAGATTTGGGTATGGGCAAATAGGTTACAATTCATGATTACTCCTGACCTGTGTATCTCAGGCATGAGTGGCTTCGGGGTACTTTTGCTTAGATTCTAAGTCTTGTTGGATGGACATACATTTTCGACCAGTACAATAATCATAGCCCAATACAATATAAAATACAACATATAAACACTTATTCAAAAGCAAATGCATATCTCAAATAAAATGTAAACTAAATCTAAAAATAAATAAATAAATAATATAAAATAAAATATATAGTAAAAATAAATATTATATTGTCCACGTTTTAGAAATACTAAAACAAGAATCCTTTCTATTAATAGCATTGGGATTACCAGCTATAAAGCAAGCTTCTTTAATCTTACGCTTTATATCATTCTTCTCAGTACACATTAATTTTATCTCTACTGGTTGACATAGATGTACAGCATTATTTTCATGTTCCACAAACACTGAATTACCCAAAGCTTTAGTTTTAGTACGATGATACAAATATTTATGCTGTGAAACTCTATTTAAAATATAGGTTTTAGTTTCACCATAATAAATAAAATAACAATCTTTATGAGGACAAGAAACACTATAAACTACATGCTGTGTTAAATTAGATTCAATTTTAAATTGTTAATCTATTCAGGTAGTTGAAGATCCGGAGATAACTTATTACTTAACCGTTTTCCAATAGAATGAATATATGGCAAAACTATAAGAGGTTTTTCCATCTTGTAAAGTTTAAACCGCAAATTATATAAAAATTTCACAACCCTATTATTAATAATTGAACGTTTATATCCAAGTTTTACTAAATCTTCAATAAAACAAATAAGATTTTCTGTCCTATATGCCTCAAATTTACAAAGATGATGGTTTCTATATAATAATGAATTTAAAGATGCCAACTTGTGCACTTGAGTAGAGTATGAATGCAGATGGATTAAACCCCTAACTTCCATAGGTTTCACAAACATACGATAGTCCAAATGATCTTCTGTTCTATGCATAATAATCTAAATATTTCACTTCCTGTAATGCATCTTCCCAATTTTATCATAAGATTTAAACCAGTAACCTCATGAATACTACTTTGAATCTCTAAAATGATATTTTCAGGAGCCACAATAAATATATCATCTACATATCTAGTGTATAAAATATCTGGTACAGAGTTAATAAAGGTAGGGATAATTCTACACTCAAAATGGTCTAAAACTATACTCAATAGAATTCCACTAAGAGGAAGGCCCATTGGCCAACCATTCAACATTTGAAAACAACAATTTTTAAATGTAGCCACTAAATGTTCATCTAGCCAAGTTAAAAATTCAACAATGAAATCAACTCTATGAGATGGAAAGACTTTATCACATAAAGGTAACTTGACTATATTTATTGACTGCTTATGATCAATGGACCCATACAACTCCATAACATCCAGCCCTGCATATTTAAAATTAGAATTTTAACATTTTTACTAAAATCAACAATCTAAAACCTATAACATCAATCAACCAACGATTAATCAAAACAGAAGTTTCAAAATAATATACACTCCCAAAATCCATCATTAAACGTAAAATTGTATCTCATTTATGTAATTTAACATTTCAAAAACTTTAGGAAGGGATGATGCAAATGGGTAAACTTTAAAATATTCTAATTTTGTTAATACTTAATCTTTTTCTTTACGTAAAACTTTAGCAATAAATTTCTCATGATTAGGATTACAACTAAAATCTTCAATCTTTTTAATATCAATTTACATAAAAAAATTTTACCCATAAATTTCTCCTCTTTCATCAAAACAAACTTGTTCCCCTTATCTTCTCTCATGCAAACAATATGCTCACACATAAATTGCTTTGTATGCAATATGTACTTAGTCCAATTCAAATTATTAACATTAAGATTTCTATTATTAAGAATCTTTATTATATTACCAATACAAACTTCTCTAAGGGATTATTTAATAACAAAGCTTCAACATCCACAATCAGTTCAATCATTGGCTTTCTCCATTGACCTCCAATATATTTAGGACCTATCCTCTGGAATATAGGTACCAGAATTACAAATTTATTTTCAACTGTAGATGGCAAAACAATATTTTGCTTATATGCAAGAAACCTGAGTTTTAATTCAAATCTTTTAACCACCATATCCTCATTTTTCTGAAATTTGTTGAAAATAAATTGTGGAATAATACCAAGTACAGAAACAATAGACCATTTTCTTTTCTCCCTAAGTAATGCCCTCTTACAAGCTTAATAACTGAAATGAGCAGTTGATGCTGCAATTGCATCTTGATTTTCGATTCTAACTCTGCAACAGTTCTTGATTATCTTGAATTCTTCACACTTTTTCAAAAATGTTATACATTGTTGAAACATAATAATTGACAAACCGATACACAATACTTGCTTATAAAATATAAAACCCATAAAATGAAAAGAATGCCTATATATACTTCAACACAAATCAATAAACTAAATACTAACTGTGATAAAAACAGTTGCTGAAGCGTTAAGCATGAAATTACAAATATAAAGATGAGTGCTTTCGGGGGCTTAAGCTTCCATAATCATAGCCCAATACAATATAAAATACAAAATATGGTAGTTGAGGAGAGACTGTACAGATCGGAAGAGCAGATGGTGCTGCAACGCCATCAACAACCGGCCTGAAACCTGCAAGTGATAAATTTATTTTTATGGTAGTTGAGAGACCGTCAGATGGCGCTGTGACACCAACAACAACCGGCCTGAAACCTGCAAGTGATAAATTTATTTACCAAAGGGGCTGAAAAATGACAAATAAAAAAAATACTGATGACAGTGGCTGGAAAATGACAAATAAAAAAACATCGATAAAAGTGGCTGAAAAAGGACAAATAAAAAAACCCCCAATGAAAGTGGCTGAAAAATGACAAATAAAAAAAATCGATGAAAGTGGCCGAAAAGTGACAAATTAAAAAAAAACGATGAAAGTGGCTGAAAAATGACAAATAAAAAAAAAACCGATGAAAGTGGCTGAAAAATGACAAATAAAAAAAAATCAATGAAAGTGGCTGGAAAATGACAAATAAAACCCCCCGATGAAAGTGCCCCCCCCCCCCTAAAATCAAAATTTGTTCACTTAAATCAAAAAATAAAAATGGCTGAAGACATATGTACACAAGAAATACATAAAAAGTACAAATTATTAAAAAAAAAACAAGAAAATGGTATCAAATCCTGTAATAATTCAAATTTAAAAAATAAATAAGTCCGTGATTAATACAAAAACAAACATGGCGGACAAAATACTGGAAATCCAAAGCAACGGTTATATAAACTAACAAGAATATTACTGGTTTGAAATTATGGCGTCTAATCAAACATAACCCCCTCCCCTCAATGAAGACTTTCTATCCAAAATAACTCAAATTATTTACCTTTCAACATAAATATCATCTTTGATCATATTAAAAGCAATTACAAATAAAAAAATTCTATCAAAAATAATTAAAAGCAACGGTTATATAAACTAAAAAGAATATTACTGGTTTGAAATTATGGCGTCTAATCAAACGTAACCCCCTCTTCCTCAATGAAGACTTTCTATCCAAAAATAACTCAAGTTATTTACCTTTCAACATAAATATGCATCTATGATCATATTGAAAAGCAATTAATTGTTTTCTGGCTTTCAAAATATGGCATATTATCAAAAATAATTCAAATGCAAATACAGAATTTGTTGTATTACCAGTGTAAAATTATAATCAAATATGGCAACCACCGAGTAACTTTTCTAAAATGTACTAAATCTTATCAATATTTAAAATAATCAACGACTATTTGCAAATATGTTGTGCATTATTTATGTAACAGATATAATAATAACTCATAACACAGATTAATTCATAGTAAGCAAGTTTAAAAGAGAAAGTGGGAAAAATTACCTCGTTCCAAATTCGGTTCAGAGCCATTTGCACAATGATGACTTGATCATCATGTTCTGCAAAATGTAGCTTTCTTGGTAAATTTCTTAACACTTTTATCAATGATGATTCCCAGCAGATTAAAAAAGTTACTTAACACAAGGTATCTACAAACACTAGAAGAGTTATTTAAATAAAGTTACGCACACATGTATATAATATCCCAATTCAATTTAAAAATAATAAATGATTGTCCACTATATTCATATTATTCAATTGTTTTATTTAAACAAAGTTGCAAATGCATCTACATTTTTTAATGAGAGATGTCTAATTAAAAACAAAAAATCCCCCTCTCCCACCAAAATAGCTTTAATTGACAGTGTAGATTTTCAAAAAATATACTAAATACTTTTAAAAGAAAAGACTTTCAACATGAAAGTGTTTATCTTTAAAGATTGTTATCTGGCTTTCGAATTATGGCATATCTAAATTAATTAATAATATTTAATAATTATAAAACCATACCAAAAAATAATTACCGATGTCTTCCTTCATTTATAGTATGCACTTGGATTTTTCCAGTTTTTTTGGTTCAAGAAAATTAGCGGGATTTTGAAATGTTGCCTCAAGGTTTGCGCATATTTAATGTTGTATTCTGTTGCATCAGAAAATAATCCTTATTAACTTTGTCAAAAAATAAACATTATCCCAACAACTTGTATATCTAGCAGTACAAAATAATTAACACGTCATAATAGAACAAAGCAGGTATTTCAAAAATCTACTTTAGTTACATTTTGAATAAATTTGTTAGCTTTGGAAATTACTTTTTCATGTAAAATGTCTACTACGTCATATTCATTTTGAAAGAACAAACTGTGATTTAATATATTACAGTGCAATTATATTTGATTGATATATGTATTTATTGAAACACAGGCTTATTATACGGATTTAATTCAGTATTTTCCTAAGAATCTCATATAGCAAAAATATATGATCAAATGTTTGGGATACTATTAACCAGTTTCTAGCTTTTGAGAATACGTTAAATGGTAATTGTAAAAATAAATTTTGTTTAGCGCCATTTTTCATTTTTTTTGGGACATAGCTAATGGATTTATATTCTGCAAATAATTTTTTCTATGGAATGTCACTCTTTGTATTTTCAAAATGAAATGTGATGTGATTTTCACATGAAAAACAATTTCTTCAACCAAAAAAACTGAAAAAATCCAAGTGCATACTATAAATGAAGGAAGACATTGGTAATTATTTTTTGGTATAGTTTTTTAATTATTAAATATTATTAATGAATTTAGAAAGCCAGAAGAAAATTAATTGCTTTAAAGATAAATAATTTGATGTTGAAAGTCTTTTCTTTTAAAAATATTTAACATATTTTTTGAAAATCTACGCTGTCAATTAAAGTACTTTGGTGGGAGGGGGATTTTTTATTTTTAATTAGACATCTCTCATTAGAATGTAGACACATTTGCAACTTTGTTTAAATAAAACATAATTGAATAATATGAATATAGTGGATAATCATTTATTATTTTTAAATTGAATTGGGATATTATATAGGTGTGTGCTAACTTTATTTAAATAACTCTGCTAGTGTTTGTAGATACCTTCTGTTAAATAATTTTTTTAATCTGCTGGGAATCATCATTGATAAAAGTGTTAAGAAATTTACCAAGAAAGCTACATTTTGCAGAACGTGATGATCAAGTCATCATTGTGCAAATGGCTCTGAACCGAATTTGGAACAAGGTAATTTTTCCCACTTTCTCTTTTAAACTTGCTTACTATGTATTAATCTGTGTTATGAGTTATTATTATGTCTGTTATTTAAATAATGCACAGCATATTTGCAAATAGTCTTTGTTATTTTAAATATTGATAAGATTTAGTACATTTTAGAAAAGTGGTTGCCATATTTCATTATAATTTTACACTGGTAATACAACAAATTCTGTATTTGCATTTTAATTATTTTTTTACTTATTTTTGATAATATGCCATATTTTGAAAGCCAGAAAACAATTAATTGCTTTTCAATATGATCATAGATGCATATTTATGTTGAAAGGTAAATAATTTGAGTTATTTTTGGATAGAAAGTCTTCATTGAGGGGAGGGGAGGGGGTTACGTTTGATTAGACGCCATAATTTCAAACCAGTAATATTCTTTTTAGTTTTTTTTTTGTCTAAGTGATTTTAAAATAATGACTTAAAAAAATCTTAAATTGCTGCTTCTCCTATTTGAATATTAGAATGGAGAATAAACATATAGATATCTTTTAAGTGACAGTTAAAATGCTTTATATTTGATATCGTAAAGAAAGGATGTAAGGTTTTTAAAGAATATTCACTAGTATGTTCAAACTGAGTTATACCAACAATAGTAGGGAAGATGCCTGTATATGTAAACAGTACAAATGTGTTAAAATAAGCTTTTTTATTGTGAAATTTAAATAAGTTTAATTTAATTTTATATATAGTGCAGACAAATTAAAATGTGTATTAAGAATATGGGATAAAACAATTTAATAATGGAATGACTATTTTATATTTACTCAAGAAAAAATTATTTATGTGTGCTTGAGTATTCATTTATCTCTATGGCAAAGATGGATTACAAAAGATATTGAGGTATATATGAATAAATTGATTATAATATTGAGACGTATTGAGATTTGATATCAAATAAGAAAATATTTGTGCTGACACTTATACCACTCAGTTAAAAAAAAAGTTTAGGAGATAAATAATAAAGTTAATATAATTGTTCCATGAATGGAGATTTTTAGTATCAAGCTTTGTGAATAGATATCTAAAACAGGAAGTTAATAAATCTTTGAAGTTAAATAATAATTAAAATACAGCAGGATTCTTCAATCACTTGCCTCCAAGTGACAATTAAATTAACTCTCACATCATAAATAAAGGATCTAGACATGTTACCACATTAAAATTTTTATGATGAGGTAATCTATGTATCCACATAACCCATGACCTAATTCAGAGATAGTATTAGAGGGAGATTGGATGCAGAATCAATCACCTTTTCATTAAAACATTCAATATATGATTAAATATTTAATGAATCTTTATTTTCCAATAGGAAGTAAAGTTTATGCTATTTCTAATATTAATTTTTGTGGTTTATGAACATCTTTAAATTTAACATTTTAGTTTACAATATTCACATCAAAAAATCTAGTGTTAATATAAGAAAAATTATCCTTATGACATCTTTGTCATTAAATTCCTTTTCAGTAATACTCGATTTTGCAAATCAGGTATACATCAATGATTTGAAATAAAAAAATTGTCCTTTTTTCATTTACTACATAGCTGATATTACATTCTATATATTTAAATCAATCTAGTGTATATGCATTTAAAGTTTACAGTTCCCAATTCTAGAAGTCTTCATCAGAAGTACAAAATGAATAAAAGCATTAGATTATGGAAATATGTACATACTTAATCATAAATGAATATTTCATATTAGAGACAATATAGTTATGCTCTTATCAATAGAATAAAAATATACTCACCTCACCTTTATATTCAATAAACAATATAACACAAGTGTACATTTCGTTCTTACAACAAACATTCTGAAACTTTTTTCCATATAACTGTGTATTGTTTATTTTGGTAGTATTTAGAATAGAACTTTGGTAGTTTAGAAAAATAAACTATGAAATATTGTAAATGTC